>CM076653.1:1475192-1682750 GCA_038496675.1 Rachycentron canadum
CCTTCCCCTTACCACATAGCATGGACTATGGCGATCCTTGGTGATCATGTCGTCAGTGCTTGTCTTCCTAAGATGTGTATAAGAGACAGGGAGGAGGAGGAGGAGGAGGAGGAGGAGGAGGAGGAGATATGGGGTATGGGAGTTGAAGGGAGTAGGTTGAAGAAGAGGCAGAGATGTGACATAAAGTGGAGGATTTAAACTACACAATGAAATTTTACAACGCATAATACTCACTGTGCTCTACTGTTAAATGTCTTGTGCTTCTAGAAATAATAAAGAATGTATAGGAATTATTGTTACTCAATTCATCCAGAAACCATTAGACTGTTTCTGGGGTTCATTAAACTGAAAGTCAGAGGTTTAATCCAACGCTAAACTTAGGTGACTTTTTTTGGTTTCTCTCTCTGTAAATCAGATCCAACGTAGTATGGATATGTAATAGGTGCCCAAAAGAAAGCTCTTTAATTTTGACACTACTTTTGATAATGATTTTCAACCATGTCAAACTAAAATAACACCCATAAAATGATTGTTTAACAAATATATCAGTAACTTATTGATGAATTATAAAGTCTGATATTTTCTGGACTTGGCAAGAGAGACGAGTGAAGTCAGCCACCTCAGAAAAGTGAAGGTGACATTGAGTGCAGGCTAATGACCTTTTTGTAGCATGGCAGCCTAATGTCACTGATATCAACAGACGCTTATTAGCAAAACACAAATTTTACTTTGTTACTAGAATATTTTTCTATGATTTTTTAAAATTCCTGGCTCCATGTTTGACCCTATCTCTTCTGACAAATATAGTTAACATGTTGGTATTACCAATTACCATTCATCTACTACTACTACTACTAATACTACTACCACTCCTACTACTACTACTACTACTACTATTACTATTTAACTGACTTCTACAGAGGAAAGTATTGTATAAAGTGAATTATTTACTGTATGGATAAGGATTGATGGATATAGTGGTTAAGCAGTATGACAGTATATCGGGTGGCGCAGGCCCTCTCCTTCTCCTTTGACTAGATGACCTTTGTCAGTTTAGGTTTTGGCTTTGTTGATACCAAACCTCGTGTCCCATACAGGTCATTTCCCCTCAAAGACAGGCGATGATAACAACCCAAGAAAACCAAAAAAGCTATGATTGTCTGTCAGACACAAAGTCCCTGACAAAGTCAAATCAAGATCACACCCCTCATTCAACAATCATAAAGCATCCGACATATTGAGCACAGTCTGCGAAAACCAACAGATACAGTCCAGTTGTCATACTCACGCACCAAAAATCCTCCCCAAATAACCAACAAATCCAAAACTGGGAGCCAAGAGAGTGACAAGACTTACCTTACAGGAGAGATCAAGTGAGTCACTCCTCAGACTTCAGAGTGATCTGTGCAGTCCCATCATGTCTGGTCAAACGTTAACCAAGGGCTAACCAGCAATGTTTTATTGGATCTAATGATTGTCTAATCACCCTGCCCTCATGTCGAACTCAGCCAATGGGCAAGTAGCTGACAAGACAGAAGGAGACAGGAAGAACAGAACAATGACATATACAGTAATGCAAAAGACAACTCCATTATCCTTAATATCAATTACTGCATTTACTACAGATATTCAAATATTATTGGTGTGTTACTGTACAAAGAGCAAACAGGTGGAAGGAATTTCACAGCATTTGTCGAGATTTGTACTTTTTAGACTCCATGCGTGTGAACTGCAAACAAAAGGAGAAAAATGTGAACAAAAACAGGTTTAATAATAGGGGATGTTTCTCTGGAAACTTGCTGTACAGAAACAAAGTTTTGGTTCAGACTTTGACCTCTGCACCATTTCCTGTCAG
Organism: Rachycentron canadum; assembly: GCA_038496675.1. NCBI lineage: Eukaryota > Metazoa > Chordata > Actinopteri > Carangiformes > Rachycentridae > Rachycentron > Rachycentron canadum. The sequence continues at coordinate 1,477,048 of CM076653.1, forward strand.
ATTTTCCATTAGTAGCTGTGCCTGATAAGGCGTTGTGTGTATAGACAATAGGACTACAGATTACACTGACAATCTATTGCCTCGCAAGAATGCAAAGCTATGGGGTCATTCTGGTGATTCAGCAGGTCAAAGCACATAGCATGAAAATATTAAATAGTAGGTTTGTAGGTTTGGTCCCAGCTCATGAATTGATAAACTTTCCCACCTCATAAAGTCATAAAATATGACTTATATGAGGTTCTACCACACATTAAAGGGAAAGGAAACCTGAGAAATGAGAAAAGAAACATGACATTGCCCCCGTGCATAGAGCAGGATGGCTCACTAATTGGTTTGATGTGAAGCAAATACTACGGCCTTCACAGTCACCAGATCTCAACCCAATTGGACACTTATGGAGCTTTTGGATGGACGTGCTAGACAGTGCTCTCCACCACCGTGATCAAAACACCAAATGAGAGAAAATCTTGGAGAAAAGAATTTAGTTCATCCCTCTGGTAGAGTTCAGGGACTTTAATTTGTCACCTGTATGTATAAGTCTATATTTTGTCACTGAATTTTATCCTTACTTTATAGACCCAGCCCAACATATAACTTAGATTATCATCCATTCATCTTGAAGGTCTTGCTGCCACCCTGGGCTGAGAGCAGTGAGCTTTACAATCCAAAGAGCGCTGCTTGGAAACGAGGCAGAGAATTGTATGAATCTGCAACTGTAGAGAAACAGGCTGTGAATGAGTCACTGTTTCACAGGACGCTATTTAACCAGAGCCTGTGACTGCAGTGCTCACAGCTCAGCAAATGAATTAACTTCATTATGTAAAACATGGGTCTATACATGCACACTGCTCTACCTTGATCCCGTGTGAAGGCAGCCTGACACAACACAATCTGCCTGATCTTCCCTGGACTCCACATACAACACACATAGACTTACTTCCTGGGCTGCTCTGGATGTTACCTTGGCAACACAATTTCATGCTTTTTGACACTTGTCCTGCAAAACTGAGTTGGGGATCTGAGCGATGTCTGAGCATCATGTTCAGTGTCATACTGTGACCCAAATCTCTGATCAGTCCCTGTGCAGTCAAATCGCTGTTCAGCCAATCCACACACTCACACACACACACACACACACACACACACACACACACACACACACACACACAGGGGGAATTCATTTAATTTCTCTAAGTTCAGCTTTAATGTCACCACCTGACTCATCTTTTATCAGCTCAGTTGTTGCTCAGCTGTTTATCTAAGTGTCTCTTTTGTGTTGAAGCTGAGTCACACTTGGTGATAGCTCATTAGTGAGGTTTAATATGACAAAAAGACAAAAGGAACTTTTTTTTTCAAAATCAAATGATGTCACTTTATTTCATCAAACAACACAAACTACTGACATGTATGAAAATACAGGACTTCATGAATCTGGTATTTATTTACACTAAGTGAAAAATACAACACATAATAAATAATGTCAAAGTAACTGCTCAATGATCATCATACAAAAAAACTACTCACAATCATCAACAGCTTACATCTGGTTATATTAGCACTTAGGATCTGACAGTCAACAGTTCTGTCAGGGATGAGAGCAAAAGGATGAGGAAAATGAAAAAAGATGAAAAGGCGAATATTAATGTCTCTGTTCAAAACACAGAAATGAACAAACATCGACACCACATCAGTTCATCTCAAACCTCCTTAAGTTCTGCCACACAGCAGGAAACTACTTCATTTGTTGAATGTCGAGTCCATGTCAAAGGCAGACAAACTGAGCACAGTCCACTCAGTCTAGTTTTGACTGCAACATACAAATGGCAGTGTAGAAATGTGTTGCACACCATGCTGGCTAAGGGTGTATGTGAACACAGTGAGAACTGGGTTTGAATAACCCAACTTTCAGCCCTTTAAAAGCAGGTTCACCTCCAGCTCACGTCCACTAACTCTGCTCTTCTGGCTGTTCACCTGGTCACCAGTTTGGTGTGGAGTTAAAACTAATGCTGGGCCCCTACAGCACAGACAGATCGTGGCAGGACTTAGACTTCAGCCAAAATGCCACACTGGGGTTGTTCTTTGCAACCACCTTGTCGAGAAAACGTTTGGCCTTCATAGGGAGGCTCTCTCGGCGTGTGTTAAGGTTTATGTGCTTGCGACGTTTGTTGGCTTCCTTGGAGTCTCGGCGTAGACGAAGCTGTCGCACTATGCCGTGGAAGGCCTCCCAGACGTTGTGCTGCATGGCAGCTGAGGTCTCAATAAACTTGCAGTCAAACACAGCAGCACAGGCTCGGCCCTCTGAGGAGGAAAGTCAAAGATCAGTGCTTGCATATAGAAGAAAAGGCAGAGTGACTAGTGTTCGTCACACGCAAACACAAAGGGGTTGTTTGTCCTCACCACTGACTGACACCTCTCTGCGTCGCACCAGATCACACTTGTTCCCCACCAGGATGATTGGTGTGTGTTGAGCAGGACGGAAGCGGCGAAGGGTTATGCGGAGCTCAGAAGCCCGTAGGAACGAGGCCCGGTCAGTTATAGAGTACAGCAGCAGGAAGGCATCACCTGTCTGCATGTGGCAGTCCTGAGCCCATTCACTGTCATTCTGAAAAACACACATACACACTGCTGGAGAAAGGATGTAGAGGATGGTATGTTTGGAGTCCCTCCTCTGATTCCTCCTCAGTCAGGACAAGTCTGTTTTTAGTCTCACCTCTGCATCCCAAGTGTCCAGGAGAGTTACAGTGGCGGGCTCCCCATCCACTTCAATCATCTTTTCACACATTTCATCTGAAATTATGCAAGAAACAAACACAGCAACAGTTTTGTTATTTGTTTTTGTTAGTGGAATCATTGATGTGTTGACATGATCTTATTCTGATAAGAATAAGTAGCTTATGATATGATTATGGGACATTGTGGTGCTTCATTATGATCTTAGAGACTTTTTCAAACATCATGTTTTATTATATATTATATTGATTTAACATAATATGTGGATAGAAATAGAATTTAGAACTAAGAGATATTATTTAAAAAACACGAAACATCTGCTGGTCACTAATGTTTAAATAAAGTCAAACTCTTCTCACCTCCACACAGCTCGCAGTCATCACTGTCCATGCTGTCCGCGGCCCCGGCGAAGATGCTGGCGAAAGCGGTCTTACCGACTCCGCTGGCCCCCAACAGCACCACCCGGTACGGGCTCCCGGGTTCAGACGACTCCCCGGCGGAGTCGGTGGAGATGACCGAGTCTGAGGAGGACCAGCTCCCGCGGCTGCCGTCCGACTCTCCGGCGGAGCTGTTGCAGGACTTGGAGCGGGAGATGCAGGCGGGGACCCGGGCCAGGAGGCTGTCCGGGAGCAGGTGGCTGCCCGGGTCGCAGATGCTCCACCGGTGGAGCTCGGTCTGCAGGCGGAGGCTGTGCCGGCGAACAGTGGACAACATGGTGCCAGGGACGAAATTAGGAAAAAGAGTATGAACCCACAACCGGGATTAAACCGTTTAGCAAGGTGGTGCTTGAACCTCCTTTACCATAGCATAAAAAAAAAAAAAAAAAATCAATATTAAAGTAAACAGGAGATTTCTTCCTTAAAGTCGCTTTTACTTCTTATCGCTGCAGATAAACATAAATGTCCCCGAGTTTCATTCTGAGACAGAAACTTGGTGCATGGACTCAGTCTTTGAACCCCGCATCCTCACTGCAGTGAAAACCAGTGAAGAAAGGCAGCAAGTCTTTCGGACTGAGTCGCATCCGGCATTGAAACAGTTTGAATTCAGGCTTTTCAGGCAAAAACATTTGATTTTCAGATCCTGCAGCGACATTTACAGCTCGTGTCTCCTTGATGTGGCGGCTGTCGTCTGTCTGTGACACCTCCAGCTGAGTGAGTCCCCCCGATGCCCTGCTGGGGTTTCCCTGAGGTTTATATAAAGAGGAGGGAGGGTGGGGGTCACACAAGTGGAGCATGAGTGTTTACTGTGCTGTGTGGAGGGTATTTTCTAATGTGATTCATGCGCACGCAGACAGGGAATGGGCTACTGCTTGGATAATATTTACACCAAAGGCTTATTGAACTGTGCAACAGGGATAAACTGAAGACTGTATATTGCATAGATTGAATAGATGCATATGCTCTTATTAAACATTTTATTGCAAATACTGGGTGACATGGGCTGGATACCAGTGGTGGGATGTAAAGCACATTAACCCCAACACTGTAGTTAAAGAGGGGCTTTATAACTTCTGAGAGAAATAACACATTGTTCCACTTAGAAATGACAAGTTGAATTTGTGAGAAACCAAACGGTGCCATTGCCTAATTTATCATTAGAGTCTGACACAGTTACAGTCTAACCTGGTCTGATGTGACCGATGACAGCAAAGTTCAGGTAAATATCCCTGGGTGATGCACTTTACTGAGTCACTGTTTTGATTCTTCTCCATTTATATCACTACAATGGCTCAGCAGTTCAGCTAAATGCTAAAATGTAGTATCTATGTAGTGATGTAGTACTATCCCATAATTTCCATCAGCAACCACAGCACACAGCTTAAATTTTCCTACATTAACTACTTGCTCTGCTATTTCTGGGGAAACATTGTATTTTTCATTATTATATAACAGCTATAGTTACTTTGCAGAGGCAGACTTTAAGGTTGAGAGCCTTCGACAAATTGATAAAATATGATCCACTGTTATTGATTTATCTACCATGATGGATATTAATCCTCCCTTTAAACCAACTGAAACATCAGTAATAATCATGCTGTATTGTTTTGTTTTTTTTTTAATGCTTTTATTAAAATGCTATAATAAAACATTAAGGTGAAAAAAAACTTTTGTACGTTTTTCAGCAGAGGCCGAAAGTGAATCTCATTTTACATGTTATCACTTGTAAAATAATAGGATTTGTATGATTTTTTTATTGGAAGCCACAAAACATATTCAAGTCCAAGTAGAACAGTTGATTAATTTTGAATTATGTGGAAGTTTTGCTATTGCTTCATAGCCAACATTAGTCTTAACATCTTTTTGCTTACCAGTCTGGAAAAATATAGAAAGTTTGCCAACTTTATTCCTTTACTTGCTAAGAGCTGTCTCCAGCAGTGGAAAATGACCCTCTTGTATTTCTTCTGTTTCTCTCATTTCTTTTTCTCAACAAATTTAACATGCCAACCAACTAGGTTCGGCAGGTTCAGCTTGTTTCATGAGTTTTTGATACAGTCATTGTACCCTCCAGGCCAACCTGAAGAAGTAGTTCAGAGGGTGTTTTCTGCTGTTTTGTATTGTAAGTGCAAAAATGACTGAGGCACTTGGCAAGATGGATAAGTAAACAATGTTTACTGAAGCTGTTACTACTCACACTGGCCATGTAACAATAATTAACCCACAGAAAAGGTCCTTTAACTTATAACCAGTCACAAAAGTTTGGAAAAGAAGGTAACACAAACTAATTAAATAGACACGAATGTTAATCATTCTAGTGAAAATCATTTAAACTATAGAACGTGTTCTATCTGCAATTTATGAATTTTGCTGAAGACAATGTAAGATGGGCATTATGAGGTTTCTTTATTTTGCTTCTTTTCTTGACATTGAAAAATGTAAGCACTACCTTTTGGATGAATATTAATTTGTGGTGTCATGTACGCTGATGCAGGCTGGGTGTAGTTCTTTCACCATCATCATCATCAATAGCATGAGAGACTGTCCCTGAGAAACACAGAATAAAGGCAACAGATAAAGAAGAGAGTCCTTGACATCCTCCATCTGCTGCTCTCTGGAGTGAAAAGGCAACTTTTAGTCTTTAGTCTGAAAAACATCTAGATCTACAGGATGTTTTATAAAAGATAAATGGTCTCAATATTTTATTTTCTCTCATCAGTCACACCTCACATAAAGCTTTTTTGAAGGGGCTCTACTGAAATTCACTGTTAGCTTTATTTCTATTTCTTGCAGAAAAGGTGTCTTTAAAGAGACATCAAGTTTTTCTCTGGACTTGTGATGCAACAACATGCAAACAAGTAAAAACACTAGTTTTGCTCCCAGCATTGTTATTTCCACCCAAACTTCCAAAAATCACCTGAATGCAACATGTAGCTGTCCAGAGGAACCTTGAAATAACTACCTGACTTATCCGGAAAACAGAGTTAAAGTGTATAGACCAATAAAAAGATAATAAAACAATCTCAATAATATACTTCCTGGTATGCATTGAAGAATAAAGGCCATGGAGATGGAAAAGAAAAATGTTATTCTGTCTTTCAAAAATGCCAGACATTCACTTTTTTAACTGTAAAGATTTGCCTTTATTTGTCTATTAGTGGTAGATAAAATGTCTTTAGATTTGGTCAAACAACCAACTGTATGATTCTATCATATGAAAATAATCTAATCAAATGATTAACATGATTTACGCCTGTAAAGAAGGAATAAATTACTGCCAATCCTGAAGTTAGTAAAATTCAAGTAAGTAAAATCCATTTGGACTGGATAACCCGTTTTATTACTTTTTACCTTTGTAAAATAAAGGTTGAATAAATACAAAACAACTCAGCAAGGATGCAAACAACAACCTCCAGGAGCATGTCAGACACAAACAAATATTCACACTGGTAGGAAACACTTCCATCTTAGTCCCTGAGTAAATGAAACATGATCAGATCGAGCCCTACAGTAAAAGATAGACTGATATAAAATGATAAGTTTTATATCAAAGCAATCAACACACCCCAAGTATATTACATAACACATTTGTCAGCTGTGATTTTATAACCATTGGGAGTAAAACTCAAATCTTTTATGCCTCACATCCATATTATTGTCCACATTGCCCGTTTCAGTGTCAGAGAATATCTAAACATAGCTTCCTACCAGGAGTTACTGAATGAAAGCTTGGTGAAGAGGCTTAACGTGTAAGCCTGAGATCTACTGTCAGCAGCACCAGCATGTTGTTAATGGGTTGGAAGGCACCAGTTGATATTTTGTGAATAACCCATCTAACAATGCACACAAATGCCCAGAGCGACCCTGCATCACTTCACATACTCACTCAACTCGTAAACATCAGATTGTCGCCCACTTTGTGAGTAAGAGAACGAGCGACTGAGATCACAGAGAGTTATTACAGTAATTGTGGGATTATGTTGCTTTTTCGACTGTTGTTTTTCAGGACTTCTGTATTGGGTTGTGGCCTCATCCGCGGGACCTGCTGCTGTGTATTACAGCCCTGATCTGATCTGCCTGACAGATGATTGGCGACATTAAATCCTTGTTAAGTGCTGGAGCGGGACCAGGGTCAGGAGGAAGAGGGGATGGGTGGATGGCTGGAGGGGGGGAAGGGACAGTTGTGCTCTGACCAGATGCAGACTGACAGGGTGATGTTGATGGCTGTGGGTAGCAGAGTCAGAAGTGACCTGCAAACTTCATGCTAAAATCAATATATGCTCTGGATCAATACAGCTGTAACACGTACAATAGAAACAAAATTTCAATCTCTCCAAAAATAATCAAAGTTGTCTTGTGATACTTTAAAATGGTGGAGTATGTCTCCTGGTGGAGGAGTTTGGGTTGGAAGGAAAGTTGGAGGCCGAGTGAAGGCAATTACAGCAAAAAGCAGAGGAACTTTTGGCTGAAATATAGGCCAAGTAGTTTATTATATAATCAAGAAACAAGCAATAGTGTTTTAACAGTGCAGTTGCAAAGAGCACTAGAGAGCAAGTCTCAATGCCGGCCCCCCTATACAATATAGAGACATGCTACAGCCTATACTACATTTTGGCTTCAATGTTTAGCTTTGTACAGAATGGTTTACAGGCATTTATACCACAGTTGCACTGAATTTTATACGTTTGATGTAGATCCAAATGTGTCCCCTGGTTCTATAAAGGTATACAATGTTTCTTACTTTATTCAGTATTTGGTAGTTGTTGCACATTTCAGGCCACAGATTGCATTTATTGATGACTGCCGCTGTGCTGAATAACAGGGCAGATCTCTTTCCCCTGCACCACCAACACCTTGTCTGACACTGCCCATCTACAACAGTTTGGACTGTTTGGATTTGATTGTTTGGATGATCAATGTCTCCAAATGTCTTTTATTGGGCAGCAAATCATATAGAACTTGAGTTTACTGTGATGTCAAACAAACACAAAAAAGCAACTCTTCATCAAACGTGTGTCCAAATAGTGAGCAATGAGATAAGGGGAAACAAAACTTATCTAATATAAATACCAAAAACAAAGTAAAGTAGAAAATGTAGTCAAGATCTTCCATCTTCTATGTCTTCTATGTCTGAACTCTCTGTCCCTGTTAAACAGCTAGATTAGTCTGCTGACACAAGTATATGCAGTCTATCAATCTTGGAGGCTACACCTCAAAGCTGTAAAGTACAAAAACAGCACGTCTGCTCAAGGCCTGTGAGGCTTGAGCATCAGTGATTCTCAGACTGATACTGACTGAAATGTGAGAACTGTGACCTTAGTGAAGGTTAATACCCGATGTTTCACCATCTACAGCACAGTCAGATCTTCCACAGAGATGCTGGGATCACAGGGAATAAACTTCCAATCTGTTCAATTCGGTCTCTCCATCTAAACAACTGTATCTCTTTCCCCCCCTCCAGCAGTGGAAAGTCATCCATTCAATCCATACAGCAGGTCTTTGAGCTGATGGGGCAACAACCAACGGCTTAAAAGAGGGATTGGCAGAGCGGCCAGTGGCGGCTCCTACGAGCTTTGCACAGACAGACAAATTCTGCCTCATGCACCCACCAGCACATGGCCTCTGAGACTGTTAGAGAAGTGATTTGGATCAATATCCTGTTTTGACAACTGACACTCATCTGTCAGACACGTGTCCCATACCAATATCAAAGAGCGGGAACAGAAAATGTGATTGCTCTGAAACAACAAATAGCATCTTACATTGCCAAAGCCAGGCCACAGCAGTAGCTGTAGTAAGTTGCTTGGTGACAGTTGCTATGCCACAACATGTTTCAGTCTGAGCCTCTTTAATGTCTGGACTCATGGACTTTGTATTGTGGTTAAAATGTGTTTTTTTTTTTAGTAACGCTAGCTATACGCCAGCTAAAACTTTGGTCCAGACTGAAATATCCAACAACACTGTGGAATTTTGTAACAAATTTGATGATCCCTTCACTTTTCATCTACACCATTATCAGACAAACATACTTCAATTTATGACTAAATGCAAACTGTCTGCCCCTCAGTCTCAGCTAAGATGCTCAACATGTAAACATTATCTCTTACTGAATCTCTTAAAATAAGCATGTTAGCTTTGTCATTCTAAGCATTAGAAGTGAAATGATTAGTTGATTAGCAACTTTTTTTTTTTTTTTTTTAATTTGTTAACCCTTTTATGATAGTGAACTGAATAAGTTTGATATTTTGGGACATATCTAAGACATCACCCTGGGCTGCAATGGCCATTTTTTTCCCCACCTTTTCCCAAATATTTGAACAGACCAAACAAATTTCATTTAATTAATCAATACAGAAAATACTAGTTGCAGCACCAGTGAGCACATTAATATTTAGCTCAAGGCACAACTGTCGATGGCCCGGCTCCTATATACGATCCCAGACTGAAAACAACATCACTAATATACTATATTTAAAGGTATTTAAAGAGCTTCAGCCACCATTACAAGAAGAATATAATCTCTAATCAGCACTACTTCTTCCTGTCACACTTAACTTTTTCAGCCCCAGTGTCTACGTCCATTTTAGCCCGTGACCGTGACCAGAACGATGTCTCCAGCACGCTGCACACTTATCAGGGGCAGAGCAACTATATACATAAAGGGAAATTTGAACATCCCAGAGACCCAGTTATCACACAAAATGTTGCTTAACAATCACACAGAGTGCTGATCATCCAATAACTAATAATTACCCTTTTTGTGTAAAGACACACATTGCATCATATGTGGATTCAGGGCACACACATACACACACAGCAACAAGCAACTACATAATTCCCACGCCGCGGCTTCGTGTTGAAGAGCATGAACAGAGTAGTGTTATTCAAAATAACAGACTGAACAGATTGCTGTATGTCCCACATCTAAGACCCAGCCAATTGACTAGACACTGATGTGTAAAATCTTTACATAATAAACTGTGACCATAAAGCGCAAAAAGTCAGGAAAAACACTCTCGCCCCGTTTGCCTTCATTCTTCTCTCAGAACAATCATGTCCAGAGCTGCAGACAGCCATAAACTAGATTCTTTTCAATGAATGACTGGATGCACTGTCTCCATTCTCTCTGTCATGTGAAAAACTCTGAGAAACATAAACCCTGATGCAGGATATATCATTCTTTTGCATATATATTTACAGTATGTGGATATAAAACATATCTCACACACCAACTCGTCTGTCACATTCATACAAGCATCAAATGTGCTCTTTTTCTACAGTAATTCTTCAATATAACAAATGTTCAACTCTTCAAAAACCTGTTTATTACACTCAGTCCTTTCAGATGTCATTTATTTCATGAAATTTTACAGTAAATTTCTTTGAATAAATAACGAAAATACAGAGACGGGATAAAGAATCTCACAAACAATGTCAGTTAAAACTGTTGGAAACTGGTTTGCTGTTGTTGGCGAGTTGTTAAACATGCAGCAGTTGTTGAGTGTTTAGCTACATATTGTATCCAGGCTGCAGACAAAGCCCAGAGAGGCTGAAGACAAACGTGTAGAAGAAATTTGTGTGTATGTGTGTGTCAGTGTAATATATTGCGTGTTTACTGGTCTGTGTGAGAGATGGTGGTCTGGAAGGCGAAAGAGATGTTGTTTCTTGCATGATCGAGGTAGGGATCTGAGAAGGTGTGTGTGTCACCAGAGAAATGTCTCCACTGCATCAGCTCAGACATGCTGAGATGCTTCTGTGCCGCCCCCCCCCTACGGTCACCTTGACGGCCGAGCTGGCATGACCTATCGGAGACACGATCATCCTCCTGTACGACAGCTGAGAATGAGCACAAAAGTGAGTTAATGAGTCTCTGTGAAGTCAAATCCTGGGGCCAGTGTGTGGGGTACGTGTATGAGCCTACCCTGGACTGATCCGTCCATGCTACAGCTGCAGTTCAGAAGGTCGTGAGTCAGAGATGGCGTGTCTGTCAGGCTGAAAAGATCTCGCAGTTCATTGGTGGAGAAGCTGGTGTGCTCTGCCCCTTTGCCAAGGTCCACCACAGTCCCAGAAAGCCCCTGTTTGGACACCTGTCTCTGGAATATACGCTCCTCAATGGTGCCTATGAGGAAGTAAAACACCAAGACATAACTCTGCATTATGCACTGTTTTATAGTATAGTGGATTTTCAGGCTCTGTGAGTGTATTCTGACCTGCAGTAAGGAGACGATAGATGTGCACAGTCTTCTTCTGTCCATCTCTCCATACTCGAGCCATGGCCTAGACAAAATACTGAATGTGAAGTTGCAGTGGAGAATGACACACATGTGCAGAGTGCCACCTGGTGGATAGGTACATATATCAGTGTGTTACTGTATAGTCTGAGGGAGCGTTCACACCCCTAGTTTGGTTTATTTGGACTGCACAAGCGAAAAAGACCCACTCTCTTTGTGTTTCTGTTTTGTGTGGAGTTTGATGGGCTGTTGTGTAAACTGGTCCTGTGGACTCACAGGTAACTCATTAACTGAAGAGTTGTGGCGGTGTCATCTTCTGGACACACCTAGGAAATCAAATTCTGGTAATCAACAGCAAGTTATTCAGTAGTTTACTGCCTTTTTATGGTTATATGCATGTTCATACAATATGAGTATCATTAGTTGATATTACCTGGGTGGGGTTGGTGGTCACAATATTTAATTTACTCTTTTAATGAGCAACCACCGGTTGAACTTCGCATTTTCTAACTGATCAAGTAAAATCCCCATACTCACCAGGTGATGCACAGACTGAAAAACAGACTAAAAATCAATCTCGATCTACAATCATTGAAGTGGTTTCAGTTTGATTGGCAGTTTTCAACAACAGCCCAGCAACACACAGATAAACACACACAACTTCGTTTGAACTGTACCAGACAGATTAGGTGTGAAAGCACCACCAAGAGGAGACAGAGGAGCAGAAGTTAGGGACTTTGAACTTTGTTGGCGTGTGTGTGTGTGTGTGTGTGTGTCTGTGTGTGTGTGTAAACTCTGTGCATGTTCATGTGTATGTCTTACCTGAATGTCATTGGCAGGGTTCCAGTCAATATCATACAGCACCAGGTGGGAAGCTCCAATCAGATTAAGACCTACACCTCCTGCTTTGGAGCTCAGCAGAAACACAAAGTTCTGACAATAGGTGCTGTTAAAGCTGTCAACCAGTCGCTGCCTCTGACTGGTGGGTGTGTGTCCATCCAGTCGACAGAAGGTGTAGCCCATGTGTACACACAAGTCTTGGAGCAAGTCAAGTGTCTGAGTGTAGTTGGACACCACAACCACCCTGCACAGGCACAGATGCACAGTCAAATCTGCAGATACTCAGTATTTTCAGACAAATCCACAGTCTACACATATGTAAATACAAATATTTCTTTATCTCACACACACCTGTCTGAAGGACTGAGCTGTTTGATGGCAGTCAGCAGGTCTGACAGTACAAGGAGTTTTCCAGAATCAGCAGTGCTGAATCCCTCTGAAGAGTAGGACTCTGGGAAGAGATCTACCAAACCGTCATATATTGAAGTCTCCACTGATCCGTGACCTGTTCTCTCCTGAAAGTAGCACAACAAAGAACTGACACTCAGGACTGGAATTCAGCTAAACGATGTACAATGTACAATTACTACCTTTACCACAGAACTTGACCCTCAGAGTTTAAGAAATAACTGCAACATAACAACACAACCAACTACCACCATTATGTTGTTAGGCTACCATACCCCTACAGACTAATGAAAAAATAACCTTGACAGTGGAGTGGAGCAGACCAGGGTGGTTACAGAGCTTCTTTAGTGCAGTGATGCAGGCAAGGTGTGTGTGAGTTTGCGTGGAGCCCTGAAGGCAAGCTCTGAAGACTCGATGAGAGAGGAGATGTCTGTAAAGCTCTAGCTGCAGAGGGGACGGGTCACAGAACAACGTCCAGTCAAGACGAGGAGGAAGATAGCGGTTGATGATTTCCTGTGTCCGCCTCAGGATGAACATGCCAGTCAGGCGGGAGAGCTCAGCAGCTCGCTCTTCTCCCAAAACTCTCTCCTCCTATTGGCAGAGAAATGTATGAGGTCTCTCTATACAGGGCATGCAGATCCGAAGAAAACAGACAGAGGGAGCATTTACCTCTGTGCAGGATGGTTGTCTGGAGCGTAGAATTGGCTCCTCGTAAACTTTCCTGTAAGCAGTTGTTGACCCGAGAATCCCTGGGTTAACAAACTCTATAATAGCATAGAACTCCTGCAGGTCGTTCTGCACTGGAGTGCCTGTAAAACACAACGAGAATTTGTGATAAAAACTTTCCCAGCAGTCCTCCCATCTCTTTCACTCACAGCAAGGACGTACCTGTAAGTATGACCCTGCGATTACAGCTGATGCTGTTGAGAGCAGAGGATGTTTTGATGCTGCTGTTCTTTAATCTGTGACCCTCATCACAAATTACAAGACCAAACTCCACTTTTTGTACCTGGCAAAACAAGGAAAACAAAATATAAAACTTTGTTTCAACTGGTCTGTTTGAAACATTTGTGCTTGAAAGCAGGACTGGAGGTGAACATACCTGCTCCAGGCAGCGCAGGAGCATCTCATAGCTGATCACTAGAACACTGTGTAGAGGAGATGACACAAACTGCTCTATCCTGTGGTCCTATATATCAACAAATATTAATGTATATTAATGTCTTCATACATGTTAGATTAAGGTCAATATTTATTGGTGATTTATGTTCAATATGCAAAAAATTTTGATATCAAATATAAAGCAAACAAAAGTGATATTGTGACTGTCAGAAATTGGGAAGACAGAGAATTAGTAATTCCTAACTTCATATCTGGCATCTCTCTTAAAGAATGTACTGAGATTAAATATTTGAGACATTACACGTACAGCTCTGTAATATGAAATCTGACATGCAGGTGTATGTGTAGGCTATCCAATTCTGAAAACACTATTATTTCAGCTCTAACCAACCCTGAACTGAGCTCTCTCAAGTTTTCCACTAGAATATGGAACCACTGGCGTTGCAGCTTGTGTGTAAATGTCTGAGTGCTGGGGAATGTATTTGTTTTGGTTTAATGTGATTTCTTTATGTTGTTGTGTTTCTATCGGCCTTCATGAGCTGTGTTTTTAATAAAATTAAGATAAAGTTCAAATCTAACCAGAGTGCATTAATATGTATATAAGACAAAACACTAAATGGAAGAAGAAAGCTGTAAGAATGTGCATGTCATTATTATCCCATTTTGTCATTTGTTGCTCTATACTCTCAAATATAAAGTACGATGACGTAACTTGTAATGAAATGTGCTATATAAATAGAATATTGTAACTTCTTATCCACTGGAAATTTCTCTCACTCCACACCATTTTGTTATTTAAGCTTCATATAACCCCCCCCCAATATCACCTGATCCACAGTGAAAACGCTAATCCTCTCACGGCCGAGCCACTTGTTAAATTCTGCACCCCAGTTCTGCACTAGGCTGCCAGGTGTGACCACGAGGACACGCTTAGCAACTGGTTTGCCACCGTACGGGCCCTGCTTAAGCAACGTCCAGGACAGAGCCACACTCTGGAGGGTCTTCCCCAGACCCATCTCATCAGCCAGGATAGCACCGTGGCGCCCCACAGCCCTGAATCACACACACCAAACAGATCAATATGATCAATTAGGAATCTTAATAATGACTCTGATTCATTGGATGTTCTTTAAACAGCATTTGACAATGTAGAATAGTCCCTTCACCTCATGCCCATGACACACTCGTAGAGGAAGAGCAGACCGTCTCTCTGGTGGGGTCTCAGGTGAGTGGTCAGGTATGGGTCAAGCACAACATCAACTACAGGAAGCCCTGACTTATTATTAGACCACTGGTGGTTGGGAGATGGACGAGGCATCACCAGTGCACCTGAGGATTCACAGTATAGACACAAAGATTTGTAAAGCAAAAAATGGTGACAAGAATTTGTTATTTTGCTGTAGAATTATTTTATCTGTCAGATGGGATGGTCTTTCAAATTACTGCAGCAACACAAATAAACACTAAACAAGTGAATGCAAAGGAAGACTTAGCAAGGCAAATTATATTAAGAATGTTTCTGAATTATATAATTCATCCAGAATAATTTCTATTCCAAGAAGTCACATTTCTGATAACATACCTGATGCTAGGGGATCATGGCGAGGTCTAGAGGTTTGTTCTTCCTCTGGTTTGGTCCCTGTATGCTCTGCTCTTCCTACCTGGGTTGGGGGGCAGAAAGGCTTGGATGCAAAACGACGAGGAGGCTGGGGAGCTGACTTGATATGTGGCTCCTCTTTCTCTATTTGGAACTCTTGGAAACATCGTCCCCTGGCAAAGTCCTCAGCAGAAATGACCCCCATCACCTCCACCTCCTTCCCACCAATCATCAGGGTCTGTCCCTCGGAAAGAGAGGCCAACTCTGACACCTTGTAGCCACTGCCTACACACAAACATTTATAAAGACACCCACTGAATTCACCATGTATATTGGGAGGAATGATCCACTATTGCAATTTAATAATTTAAATTTATTAATTGATGTCCATCTAGATAAGGGTTAAACTCAATGGCTGATTATTGTCCATATCCACAAATTCTATTAGACCACAGTCATAGAAAACAGATAGCCATGGAGAATTATTGATAACAACAAAAAAACAGTGAGATGTATTTCCACTGTTGGTTTCGGTATCATAAGTTTGATAAACTATTTCCGCAAGTAAGTTACAGGCACAAAATGAAATAAAAGTTAAAATATACACCAAAACAATGTGTTATGAACAATAACACAGTAAAACATTATTAGTTCATTTAGTACAAGCAGATTTATAAAGAACATGATCAGTCAGCCACTTTTTATAACTTAAAATCCAAAAATCACTCAACAATGTACTGCACAATGTCTACTCTCAGCCATTTATCAAGCCAGAGTGAAATTTCTTTCCTCAAATGTCCACAGTGAACCAAACAAGTGTTGCCAATGGCATCAACAATACCTAATATCACAGGATCTGGTACTTAAGATTTGCTCAAATTTAGCAGGCAATGTGAAGCATCAGCTATACAACTTTTTCATACATTTTCAATCATCACACAAAATTCACAACATTCTTTTATTAAACAAAAAAGGTCTCACCTTTGCCGATATCCTTCCCCTCCATGTCTTTAAGCGTGGCTATGCGCCCTCTTGTCACCAAGACTGCATCGCCCTCCCAGCGCTTGTGTTTCTTCTTGCTGGCCTTACACCACATCACACTGAAGTAATGCACTCCATCCTGACTGCAGGTCGAATCTGAGCCTGTAGCTCCATTAACACAAACTGAACCTGCAGGAGGTTGTGACGTTTGAGGAGACCTGGGAGTCAACTGAGGAGCAGTATTCATTCCTGTAACACAAACAATGAAAAAAAGTCACAAACCATCAGCAGAGGTCACTGTTGCACTGCATCTACACATCGTGGTAGACCTTCACCATTATGACAACCCCCTGCACATTCACAACTTGAACTCTGAATGTGAATGTGATTATTTGATTATAGCCTCTGAAACAATGATCAAAAGTTAAACACCACCAGTGGAATACTGACCTTATTTTTTTTAATAGAAATAAGCAAACATATGGACAAACTGTAAAAGAAACTGACACTCATATACCAACATTACAATACAAACAATACTATAATTACATACTTTTCATAACAGTAACATCACAAAACTAGTACTATACCTCCCTTCTTTTGTTCACTCAACTGGCCATCAATGCAACAACCAAAAAGAATTTCTGACTCACCCTGATGCACTGAATTTGTCATTATTCGCATAATACATTAAGGCCTTTGAAAGTTTATCTTGTGCTCAAATCCTGGTACATCTAAAAATGCTTCCATTGAAGTGTTTCTTTTTCTTTCTTAACTTAAAAAATTAAAGTGCCTACGTTTATCACATCTTATTTCAAAAGCTGCCGAATTAGATCGACATCTTCAACAGGGAGAAATCTCTTCAATATGATCCGGACAGACTCACACACACCTGTCACTCCGGTATATCATGACAGTAAATGCTGTTGCCAAAAATGTCCTGACAATTTTGGAAAATAAAGATGATTCATGCCAACCTAACATTCACACAGATAGGTACTGATGGCAGAAAAGAAACCAGCATGGTACAAAACAGTCACTACTAAAAAAATTCACTTCAAAAATCTGGACTTTAACATAAATTTTACCTGTTTTGACCCTTCACAGTGTTAGTAATGTGAGCATTTACACGTTTTGTTGCCTCTGCTGTCAATAAGTGCAGGAATGATGATGAATGTCTAACCCTGATGAGCAACATGATGAATAAAATAAAGTTGGCCTTATCCTGCAATATTAAAGAGACTATCAGTGTCTGTATGAGGCACTATGTTTCCAAAAGAAATTCAAGTTCTGAAACAGCTCTCCAACATGAAACTAATGAGCGCTTTTGCTGCTCAGAGCCTCTTTCACTCTGACACTGGCAACAAATGTGTGTTCATGCTTGTTATAGAGGAATTGGCAGTCCGTGTCTCAGTCGGGCAGCCTTTAGTTTCTCCACTTTGATCTTGGCTCTCAGAAGTTCTTCCTCCAATTCCTGCTTCCTCTTCAGACCCTCCCTTTTCTCCTCCAGGTACAAGGCAACCTTCCTGTGATTGGCTAACACCAGCTCATGCTCCTCTTTGGCTAGGTGCAGTGGGCGAAACCTGTCAGGCTCATGGTGGGGGTAGATGTCATTGGGGTAGAGGTCGTGGCGTAAGGGCAGCGGCGATGTGGAGAGTGGGATGTTAACAGAGGAAGCGGTGGGAGACAGGGATGCTTCGTAATCATGGACGCTGCCCAAGTCGTGGTCCCCCTCACGCTCCTGGCCTTCATCCAGCCCTGGCCCTGTGTGTGTGGAGAGGATGGGGAGATCTGGCGGTGGTTTTACATCCTCTTCAGGGTCCAGCTGGACTACCTCATGGGGGATACTTGGGACAGCTGCTGCGTAATCCTGGAGTCCAGCCAGAGAAGAGCTGCTGCCAGGATGTTCACTGGGAGAGTTGTGCTTGCTGTATATTAATCTACAAATGGAAAGGATAAAAAGAAGTGAGTGAGTGAGTGAGTGAGTGACTAGAGTGCTTTAACTTCATCTACTGAGTGTCTACATCTGTTAGTATAATGCACACTAAATAATTCAAATCAATAGGATTAGTTTATATCTCAGAGCAGAGGCATATATTATATTTTTTGGCTGCTCATCAACAGCACAAAAACGGCAAACTGACAGATTAATCAGTACCAAGTGCCAAGTAATTTTTTTGTGTGACCCTACACTGACGAAAGGAAAGTGCTAACCAGCAACAAGTAAATGATTGCAGGATATGCTTTTCCCATAAAGCCTGACAATGCAGAGGGTGTGTATTTGACTGGCAGGGAGTTTTGCCCCGCCCCCTCCTCCCCCTCTAACAGTTGATTCATAACTACATACTGTTTTAGAGCTAAGGATGGATGTCTCAAATCTCACCTGTTGTGTTATCCCTTTAGATCTTTATCTAAATGTGTGCCTGTGTTCGTAGGCATATGTCACATTGTACCTGCGCAGTGCCTGGTCCTTTTCGTGGATGGGCACATGGTGAAACAGGTGAGGGATCATCTCCATAATTCTCCTGGTTGGCTCAGAGATGCTGGCTCTGTACTCTGGCTGGGCGTGTCTCCGCTGCATCACTTCCTGCTTGGCTGACTCCTTCAGTCTCTTGTAGAGGGTCCTGAGGCCCTGAGCGGTGCGATGGGGTCTGTCCCCTCCCAAAGCGTTGTATTGCTCAGCCACAGTGTCCCAGCACTTGTTCTTGTCCACGATGACCGCATGCTTGTTGGTGTGCTCCTCCAGGATGCGAATGTGAGGACGAACCAGCTTCAACAGGTCCAGCTTCTCAGAGAGGGTGAAGTTGGAGGAGCGAGCTTTGCCCACCATACTGGACAGAAACACAGAGCTGGACGCCATCTTATAGCATAGCGGACTCAGACAGACCAAGCCAAGCCTATGGCTGTCCCCCCTCAGTCACCACACTCAGTACTGTGGCTCTCCACTCTTCCCACCTGTCTTTTTTTGTCCCTGCTGCTGGCTTCTCTTGGTCCACGGTAATAAAGCTACCACTGGTCTAACTCCCATGCATGTCTCATTTCCCCTCTCCTCTTCTTCTCTAAATCAAGCATAAGCTATGTCTAATATGTGCATGGATTCATACACCACTTCTGGCTTCCCTCTCAGCTACGTTGCAAAACAAATACAGGCTGTGCAGCACACAATAAGAATCAGGCTTAACTAGGCCAGCCTCGCTTAGGCCCCCGCCTACCGCGGAGGACTTTGGATGAATTCCTCCCAGCTTAGGCTGACGTAGCTAAGCCGCTTAAGCCCAGCCCGACCTACATACAGCTCGGTCTCTGTAAACCCCAAACCAAGCACAGAGCAGAGCAGAGAAGAGCAGAGCACGGCCACACTGCCTCTACATTATGAGGCAAGAACCGGAGCTGCGGCTCTGTGCCCTGCACCAATGTGGGTAGCAGTTTTCATAGTGTGTCACAGGTTACTAGAGGTCAGGGGTCTGTTTTCCTGAAGTAAGTGAGGTTTTGAAATAGCGCTGGCTTAACTAACTGGGTGGGGGAAGGGTTTGTGAGCGCGCTGCGCATGCCCGCGAAAATGAAGGATGGTTAGAATAAATCTTCATCTCTGCAAAAAACAAAAATCGATGAAATGAAAACAGTGAAGACGCGTGTCCAGGCGCGCGTGGAAACCGCGCCGAGCCGCACGCAGGCAGCCCGGTGTTTTGAAGGTGGAAAACAGAGGCACTAGTTGCTTTCACAGACGGAGGGAGCGGTGGCTCACTGATCCCGAGCACAGTCCTAATCTGCCCGGCGCTGCCGCCGCACCACCCCGCTCATTTGCATAATGCTGGACCTGCTGTCACTCAAGCCTCAGCTCGCCTGGTTTAGCATCGATATTCAGTGTGTGCGTGTTATTATTAGCCACGGGGACGGGACAGTCAAGCACCGAGGGCTGAGAAAGTCCTGTAACCCCGGTCCTCTCTTGTCTGTGCAGCTCGGTTATTAGGGTTAAAAAAAAAAAAAAAAAAAAATGGCGACAAACCAGGCAAATGAGGGACATTTCACTGGAGCACTAAACGGGACTAAAGCTACCTGGTTCATAATTACAGTGTTTTCAACACAGTTACAACATCGACCCTGCGTTGTTGTAACTGTGTGGTTAATATTTCACTTCATAAAAATAAGGTGTCAGGGACCAGGCTGTGCCTTTGTATTTGCAGTTGCCTCCTGTCTCTTGAAAGGCAACTGAACCAGCTGATTCTCATTATCTCATGACTGAGATGAGTTTCATTGTCCTCAAACAAATATTTAGAGAGAGATTAATTCATTTTTATAGGTTGTCAGACAAAGGAATTATAATTGAACAAGAAATGCATTTACATTTACATATTTTCCCCCACATCATCTGATGTTACTATCAATCAATGAACTCAGTTGTTGCTGTTATTAAAGCTTCCCTTATCCCCTTATTGCTTTCTCTTCACTGTGCACGTAGACATGTCCATCAGCTTGTTAACTGTTGTTATTTTTGTGCAGGAGATAATGAATGAATGAATTTAGTAAAACAGTAAAATGCAACCAGGCAAACAGTTATATATCATGTCAATGATTATGATGACGTTCTCTCTTGCACACGAGAGGTAGGTAAACATCATGACAAAGTGACAGTGTCGATTTAATTTATTAATTACACTGTATTATATTGTAAAATTTGTTTTTCCCTGTAATTTGTGTGTACACTCATTGTAGATAACCTAAAAAAGAGTCAGTCAAGAAATTTATTGAGGAACATTCATGACTGAAATACCTACACTGAATTGGTCTACTTCCTGTCTGCTCTTATTAAGCACCTGTAACAGCAAACACACTGTATATATAAGATCTCTGAGTGCACTATGTAATATCTTCTTGACTCCAAACATTTATGTCATTGGTAGAAAGTTTTCATGGGAGGGAAATGGCAGCTTGTGACAGAGAATATATAAACTTTAAGATCTGAAATGTATATTTACATTGTCAGTATATGAGATCAGTCAGACCTTCCCAGCTTCTGGATGACATTTTGAATATCAGTATGTTATCAGGGCCTATTTCTTTTTTTTTTTACCTCTCACAAATGCATAACCTATGCACAATCATGCATAACTCTCATAAACAGTACATAAAACTATGACCATTATAACATCAGTATTACTCTATCAAGGTATTATATCTCCTGGATTGAAAATACAAACGTGATTAAGTGATTATCACATTATCCTTTGTATTGGTATTTGCCTGAAGAGGATTTGTGTTGAGACAAAATGTCAATCAATGAAATAATTTTCTGACAATGTTGCCTTTCTGGTCTTGGTGCGTTACATTAGTCAATAACTATTCTTGCACTCTTCTATTAACCATAAATCTTTGTGCCTTACCTGCTGGTCTGTTGTCTTCAGCATAGTCTCTGGTGTCAGTGTCAGGATATTCAGCCTCTGCCTCATTTTCCTTACTTTCTGTTGCACTGAGAACACGAGCGAGAGCCCTGGACAAGACTGACGCAGGCTGTGCAGCTTTGGGCTGGACATCACACACTGCTTTACTTGGAACTGGTGCTTCTAGACTTTTCTGGACCTGCATGACAAGGGAAGCGTAATGAAATTTTTTGAGCTGAGGAATTTGAAATGACACTGGATGATGCATGACAATAATTGGTATCAGATGAAAATTGAGGGACTGCAGGTAAAACATGAATAATTTACCTTTTTTAATGCATTGTCTAATCCAGATTTAGGGGCCAAAGGCTTGGATTCAGCCACTGAACATGAAGTAGATGCTCCAGGAGGCACAAATCTGGGCTTTTTCATTGCATTACCCAGGAGCTGGCTGGGAGCTGCGGAGCGCCTCATTTTTCTACTGGCAACCCACAATAATCTATATCCAAGAGACAGAAAGCAATGAATATGAGCACAATAATTAATAACAAACATGCTAGATCTGTTAACTAATTGGTCCAGGTACAGCCAAGAATACAAGTCAATTTATTTTAATTAACTTGAACATGAGACAATACGGATACATCCTGATACTGTTTTAGTTGCATCTTCACAAATATAACTCACATAGAAGTTATTTATAGACTCCACTTGTCTCTGGTATCTTATGTTGGCCATTTAGTATTTTTGACATATGCAGTATATTGCAGTATAAATTAACTATAAAGATGATAGATAATGAATTTATGGTGTATAGTAGTATAAGAGATAAATGTTTCTCAAAACATAATCTGCATTAAGTGAACTGTGAAGTCAACCAGGGACTTTCTGGAGACTCATTCAATTTTAGTTTTCTCTCCGGATATTTTACTAATCGACAGCCTTCAACACCTCTCAATGTCTTTGACATGGAAAAAAAGGAGCTGACGACCTCTGGTTATCAACCTCTCAGCCCATGAAGCTCATTAACCTGTTACACAGCGTTAGCAGGTTAGCAAGCAGGCTAACTCGGTAGCAACAAACACGCTCTGACACGGTTTTAACTCGGCTGTAATGTCGTGTTAGATAACGTGAGACAAAGTGTCATACATACCCGGGCGAACTAAAACTTCGATGGGAACATTTAGTCGTATTTTTTTACTTAATTTCAACTAAACTCCGTCCCGTCTTTTCTTTCCTTAAACTCTCGCTCGGCTCCGTTTCTCCCGCTGAACGGTTTGAGGAATCCGATTGGTTGCGCCTCCTCGAGGGGGCGTGGCCTACAGGACAAGGATGCGCTTGAAATTCTATATCACGAGAGTTTACCGCTGATATTCTCTATGGTTTTTCCGCTACCGGCCGATGCCCGAGACATATATCGAACACACCTATCCCCATTATACACAACTGACCTCACTTAACCCCTTTAGGAGGAAGATCCACTGAGAATGTACAGATGCTCAGTTTGTTGGACATGTCAGGGCATCTTTAGTTATTTTGGTTTTGGGTGTGATTATTTTTTCACTGTTCCTTATTACTTACATATTTTGTTGCTGCAAAGTAAATAAATACATTAACTTAAGTAAGTTACAATACAAAAATTATAGCATGACTGAGGTGCACGTGCTTTTCTTGAGTATATTGATTTTAGTTTTTAATTGTAGGATTGAGAGGGAAATAGTGTGTATCATGAGTATGAATTATGTATTGTAATACAGACTGAAAAGGGACTGGGATGAGTCCAGGCATTTGGGTTGCTGTTTGATGTTTGTGGTCTGAGACTATGTGTCATCTGATGTTGTGCAGTCTGTAATCCAATCAGGGAGAGAGAGAGAGAGAGAGTGTAATCCATGTTAATCCCACATCCAGAGAGAGGGAGAGGCAGAAAGAGAAACCAAGGATAGGATGGGTCATTAAGAGAGACAGAAACATTTGAAGGACAGTAGTAATCTCTGAAGGCTGCCCCACAACCGAGCTTCATTGGTAAAGCAGTGAACAAAACACACTGCTGCAGAATTTGTCTGTGTTTGATTGTGAGTGTTTCCTCTCCTGTAATTCTGTCTCTCTGATCTGACCTGATCTCGTCTGACAGCTGCCTGCCTGTGTCCTGAAGCCGTGTTGTCACGGATACCTCTCCATGGAGACGCCGTCCCAAATGCATGGGAGGGCTTTAAAAGAGAAGAGACCCTAAGAGACCCTAACCCTGATGGAGCAGCAAGTCAAGAGAGAGGATGAAGAGGCAAAAGATGGAGTAGGAGAGAGTTAAGAGGGAAGATCACCTGTGGAGGAACCAGGGAATTAACAGAAGGGAAGAAGGCAGAAGAGTTGGATGAAGTGAAGGCAGGTATGGATTTTATTGCCAGAGCTGATAATCAAATAAGGGAACTAACAAATCAACAGGCCAAAACTATGAAATTGGACTCTCTTCTCAATTTATCATGTTTCTAAATATGTGGTTGTAGGATGGGCTATGATCTTGAGAGGTTTGTGGGCTATGTGAATGAGGGTCTGCTGTGCTGCGTGTGTCGAGACGTGCTGGAACGCCCCCTTCAAGCGCCCTGTGAACATGCCTACTGTAGTGCATGCATCAGCAGCTGGCTGGTCCATCACCACTCCTGTCCAGAGGACAGACTGCCGCTGGATGTGGGAAGTCTGAAACCACTTTACAGGTGTGTCTTTGTCTCTGTGTGTTTTGTCTTCACAACTCTTCATAATTCAAAAATAATTAATTCATACATTTTGCAGCTTGTTTTCTAACTATTCAGTGGCATTGTAAACACATGCTGTCCATCTCTGATAGTATAAATGTCTTGATGATAGGTACATGCGTAATGACCTGAACCGTCTGCAGATCCGTTGTGTGAATGTAGGGCAGGGATGTGAGGTGGTCTCCTCCCTGGAGAGCTTGCACACACATGAGGATGAGTGTGAGTTTGCCTTCATATCGTGCTCCAACACAGGTACGACACCTCACACTGACTAAAAATGCTGCTTAACTAAAATGTTGTTTTACTTCCTGTGTTGATAGAGAGTGTAAAATCAAATTGTACAAAGGTAATGTGACACCTGTGTGTGGGGGAGCAACAGGTGACTCTTTTGTTGTCATGGCTCCTGCACCAATGGGACTTAAAGCTCCCACAGACCCCACACACAAAGTGCATTGTGGGTTAACTTCCCATCATTCTTTAATGAGCATTTTAATGGCATGTATAGTATGTGTAGTTACAGTGTGTACAAAAAAGTTTACCTTGTGCTCACAAACTGAGACTGTGGCCTGTCATTGGCAGGTGCAGAATACATATGTTACCACTGTGGTAGGTATAGTCGCAAGAGTGTGTGCATGCAGTGTGACCTTTTTTTTTGCTGTGTTAAATACCACAGGCACTGGGCTCAACAATTTTACACAAGAATCAACCTTATATTTGTGTCACTGTCTATGATTGCTGTGATCTGTGAGAAGTGTGCAATTGGTCAAAGACGAGTCATAAAATAATTATTGTAATTATAGAATAATTAAAGTATTATCTTTTATTGTAAATTAGATTGCTTAAAAAACAATTTCCCCTTGAAGAATTACAGATATTACTTATTAGATTGTTAAAAATCAGAAGCATATTCCATTTTTTTTAACTTCGTGAGATAATCTGAGACAGCTTTTAGCATCTTCAGATTTGCAATGAGTCATTTCCAGCACAAGGAAGTTAGTATTTTGGTGCTGCCACTTCACATCCAGTTTCCTTTTGTAAAATGTTTGGTAAGACCACTTTTGTTTCATGTGAGGCTTATGCATCGCTACACCTCCTTCTCAGGTTGTCCTGTGCAGGTAGAGAGGCGGGGTTTGGAGGCTCACCTGACAGAATGCAACTTCCGCAGCAGAGAGTGTCCCAACGGCTGTGGCCATACTCTCCTCTCCACTGATCAATCTCAACACAATTGTGTAGCAGAGTTGCGCATTGAAGTGGAGATGCTCAGGTGTGTATGTCAGTGGCAAGGAAATCATTATGTTTGCAGGCCATAAATTTGGTTTCATGTCATGTTCACGCAGGGCTGAGATGCTGTGTAAGGTGGAGGAGGTGAAGCGAGAGATGGAGTCTCGGTTGGACTCGCAGAGAAGACACATGGTGCTGAAAGAGTCGCAGCTGAAGAATGAGGTTGAGGAGATCAAGGTGACCTGTCAATCTTGAACCTTAATACAGTAACACTTCAGTTTTTATAAGGTGACATTACTTACTTAAATGACTTAAACTCTTCATTCTAATGTTAGTTAATATTGTGACAATAGAGATTTTACACTCAAATCATTTGAAAGTCATAGTACTGTGTATCATGTTGAGTGATCCTCTCTATGCAGGGTCAGTTGTCCCGTGTGATGTGCGACATGCGAGCCCTGTTAGGAGCAGAGCGTCTAAGGAGACAGGAGCTGGCAGAAGCCGAACTGGAGAAGAGGGAACTGTTGGAGCTCCTCAAAGATCTGCAGCTGACCAGGAGTCAGCATCCTGTCGAACAAGTACCTGGAGACCAGCATCAGGGAGTGCAGCAGACACCCGGGTGGGAGCTACACACCAAGCCAACAAGACACCAGCAGAGGGAGGCATCCTTACACACCTCAAGTCTATCACTTCATTCAGCTCAGGCTACAAATGTATCAGGTCCACCTACATCTCCGCAGCTGGGTGAGGGAGTACGCAAGGGTGGCACTCGGAGTCTCACTCTGGACTGTATCAAGAGGAAGAGCCGGGAGGTGACAGTCATATGAGTAGACTGGACAGATGGGATATTAGCCAAATTGAAAAAGTCTTTATTTTTGTAATATTTGGCAATGATTTACAACAAGGATTTAGTCACCAAAATAAGAAGTTCAGTGCATGTGCTGTAAGTTGTGCTAGTGTCTGGCAGGATGAGTTTTAGGTTTTTTTGATTAAATATAAGTATGAATTATCTAAAATAGAGAGAAATTTATATTTTGACAATCAGTTACTTTGTAGACTAATGCTAAGTTCACCACTTATCTTTTTTTTTTTCAAACAGATGACTGTGTAATGTTCCTTGGATTTTGTATTTATCTCATTTCAGTTTAAAACAGGTAATGAAAATACTTTCCTTGATCTCAGGCCCAAATTATTTAATTATTTCTAGGTTTTTCATAAATGTTGGGTGTAGTATTATCTGTGTTTGAATTTCTTGCAATGATTTGGCATCACCAAAACTTAAGTATTTTAAGTCTAACTAAAATTATTTAAAATACAATGCAACATGTTGAAACCTAACGTGTTTTGGCTGCAATAATCTCCATCAAGGCGACAGAACGGAACGTACCACTAACAATATAACCTTTGACATCATTTTAGTTCATGTTGTATATCAAGTACCTCTGCAAAACCTTTTTTAAAGCATGAGAAGAAGAGGCTTCTCTGTCAATTCTTTGAAAAGGCAACCATGGTTACAGCTTAATAACACAAGTAAAAACTCAATTACTATCAACTTTATTCTCTGAACACAACTCAAGATAACAAAACATAAAACATCAACACAGAGTCTGTATGTCATTGGGACAACGTCATCCCGCCACATTTCCATAGAGTCAGTATATAGAATATCCTGATTGGTCCATGTGTTGCCATTTAAGGCTGCAGTCATGTCCCAGGTCAATTTACCTGGTGAAGGAGCGAACATGTCTGCCCCTCCCACCTCCGCTTCCTCCGCCGCCACTGAACTTGCTCCCTTGAGATCCTCTCCCTCCACCTCCTCCTCCACCTCCCCCACCTCCTCCGCCTCCTCCTCCAGCACTGCCACCACCTCCTCCCCCACTAAGCCATGACAGGCCGGTGCCTCCTCTACCCCGCGGAGCTCGGTCCCGTGGAGCCAGGCGATACGCACCTGGGAGAGAGGACACAAATGCAACAGAGATTATATCATATCTCAGTGTTACAAAATTCATATTGCAAACCCATGGTAAACGTGAACTTCTTACTTGCTGGTGGTTGTCTGGAGGGCAGCGGACCACGTGTGAAGTTGCTCTGGCCACCGCGAGGTTCACTGTAAGTCCCTCTGTGAGTGACAGCTGGAACTTGGCCGCTCCATGATGAACCCCTGCCTCCTTCTCTTCGTGTGTAGTTACCTACCGAACCAAAGAGAAAAGACTTGTCACCCTCTAGTGGTCAAGAATTGGTTTTAACCTGCACTGTGTGCAAAAAAATCCAAACTATTATCTACTTTACAATATACGAATTATTCAATGTCCCCTTACTAGCTTTTTTTCCTAGCTTTCAACCAAATCTCACCAGCTCCACTGAGTGACATTTGCTCAGTTTTCATGAAACTAGTTGCCATCATGTGACCAAAGTATTGCATTAGCATTATATGGTGGGAATGACAATTGATCTATCTCCATGACAACCAAACAAATTCAATCTGCTCATCAACAGCATGACAGGGGGTTGAAAGCTCTGGAAAAAAACTAGTAAGTGGACCTTGATTTTAGATTTTGTCAAGTATGAATTTTCATATATACAGTGAATTAATAGTATTCAGCATATGTATGCACCAGTCTGCATAGTGTCATATTTTGGCAATAATTACAAGAAATTAACTTGATGATCAGGCTGCAAATTGAGAAATCTACAATCAAGTCCACTTTTAACTCATTTCATGTGTGAACTAATAAGGTTTACTGTGCAGTTACTTGAGGCATTTCACAACGTTGCTGTGCTGTGGAAACAGTGTCCTCATAAACAAAACACTTAAATGGAATGATGTGGCAATGCACATTGGCAGTTTTCTCAGGTATAACAAACAATGTTTTTATAAATGGTGGTTGCAGAAAGTGTGTGTCTTTGACTGAATATGTGTGTACCTACCAGACAGCAGGACACCTTTAGGTTGTGGAGGAGTGAAAAAGCGAGTCTGGCTATGGAAGGTGGCTCTGCCTCTGTTGCCAGTGAATAGTCCTCTGGTGGGAGGTTTTGGGGAGCTCTTGGGCGGCCGTTTAGGGGGCAAAAGCCCAAGAGGAGTTGTAATGTCTTTAAACTCTGCCGCCACAAAGTCATCCACGTGCATACTGGGGGGACGGGAAGTGTTCTGTTTGCGCTGACGGAAGATATCATGGGGCCGAGAGACATTTTGTCCAAACCCTCCTCGACCTCCACGGCCACGAGGAGCAGCCATGATGTGGGCTCGTTTTGCAGGCTCAACATAGTCTGATTTGCCGCTGCAGGGGCATAAAGAGATGACATACAGTAAGTTTACTAAAACATGAAAAGTATATAGTACAGATATGAAAAAATTCATCAAACATTGAAACTGCACCTTGATGTAATGAATGTCTCATGCTTGTGTTTGCCCAGTCTGAAGCCTTTTGGAGCCTTGGTGTGACCAGGAGAGGAGGGCTCAGACAGGAAGGAGCGCTCCAGCTCTGCCTTCAAGTCCAGTTCTGGACAACACTCCTGAGCCAGACCCACCAGATCCACCTTCACCTGTCGGAAAGAGAGAGAGAGAGAACAGTTCTCACAGTTTAGAAACCACACCCAAAAATAGATAAGTCAGAGTTTCACGACTGTAGATGATCATATGTAGCCCGTTTATTTTCCAAAATTAACATTAACAGTAAGTGATACTGAAATGTTTGCAATGCTTCCTATTCTTCTGAGATAATTTATCAAGCTCTTTTGCTACACTGGCTTGACAGCCTTTAAATTAGCAGCATTTCCTGACAGGAAGAAATAAACTTGATATAAACAATTTGCAAAAATGTACCAATAGTTATAAACTAAGCTTTGAATCTAGGGAGTCTGGTCAAATCTGAATATGAAAATGTTTGAAAATTAAATTAAAAAGCAGATCAGATTCATTATTTGAATTTTTAAGAATGACATTCATTCGTAGTAGAAAAGAGACTATTTAAATAAATAAATAAATTCTATTGATTTCATTATTTTCAGCATATATGTGGGGTATTTTATTTTGTTTTATTTTATTGTGTACATGTTTTTTTGTGGAAAGGTGCAAAAATAATGTTCCTAAAAAAGGTAATAAAACATAGTAACAGTGATCAAATATGCAAATGAATGAGGAAAATACAATGTGCAGCCCTAAGGCTTTCCCTGAGAGTCTTGGAAACGTATGTGTACATACACACTTACCATGTCAAGGTCTGTTTCTATGTCATCAGTTTGGAAGGGAGAGAACCACAGAGCCTTCAGCTGCTCATCCAGAGCTTCTGACAGAATGAACACTGTCCTACAGACAACATTGCACACAGGTAATAAGTGTATCTCATGGCAAAAGTCATGTTTACACCATTTTGTTAAGAATATGTTTTTAGATCAGTCTGTTATTTTCAAACATTTGTCTTGACTGCTTCACTTGTGTGGATGACAAAAAGGATACAGAGAAAAAATATTGATCTGTGTTTATACCTGTGATTAAACTGGGCCCCAAGTGTCTCGGGTGCTGGCAGAGTGGGCTCAGTATCAGCTGCTGGAGGTGTGTCTGCGGCTGTCTCCAGTGTCTGCCTCAGGACAATCACATTTTCCAACATGGTCTCCAGTGACTCATCTTCTTTACACAGTTTCTACAGAAAAAAACAAAACAAAACAAAACACACACACACACACACATACACACACAAAGCAAGTTGAATGTCAAAGAGGAACCAACCCTTATTTTCTTAAAAAAATAAAATAAAATCCATACATGTGTGTGCATCATTTGTACCGTAATCTGTTTCTCTAAAGTAGGGAGCGGATGTGAGTCAGACTCCTCCCACTGTAGCAGAGCCTTCATCTCAGAGCCCGTCAGCAACCGTGGAGGAGAGAAAGAAGACTCCTCACCAGACCCCTGAGCCTCCTCAACACACTGGATTAGAACACACACACATCAACTACCAAGAAACAAATCTTTGTTTTTACTGAATTAATAAGCATGAAAACTTTCATTTGTCAGCTTGCTACAGTTACTTCAACACCATGTACATTCTTGATATTATGTTGTATACGTCAAACTACAGTTACCATTGTTTCTGTGTTGAGGATCTGTCTGAGGAAGTCGAGCAGAGCTGAGAGCAGATCTGCTGAGTCCTTGTTAAATGAAAACACCAGCCTCTTTAACAGTGAGCATAGACCTGCACCGTGTTTCTTCAGAGCACTGAAACAAAAATAAAGTGTAATCAAAGTCTTGTTTGACTGAGAAAAGGACAATATTCCCTGTAGAAAAGGACATAATCATAAGTCTCCCTCTATAATTACTTCCTTGGTAATGGAATTGGTAATGCCATGTAACAAGAAAGACAATATTGCTATTTACACTTTGAGGTGGTAGAGTCCATAGTCGTGCTCTGTGAGGAATGTCAATGTCCTGATACAGGTGAGGAGGAGCGGGACACTGCTCTCTGCATTTCCCAAAACCTCCAACAATGCATTGCACACAGAAGACATCATCTCTCGCCCTGGAAGTGCATTGGCCAGCTGCTCAGCCTCTGACACACAGCTTTCACCAGGTGGAGATACCACCAGAGAAATGTCCTGACAAAGACAGAGATGTCCATTTTAGGGTTTATTCTTATTATACAGTTATGTTGACATGTGCATTACATTTCTTACCTGGTCACACAGTGACTGTAATATTGTCCCCACTAATTCGCTGCATTGCTGTTGTTGCAAGGAGTGGTCAGTTGGAGGAACCAACAGGGACAAAAGCAAAGGGAACAGATCAGCCAGCTGTTCATCTCCAGACACAGACCCTGATAGCAGGTGTAATGCTGCGCTCTTGCAAGCTCTTTGTGACACTAGGGCATCCATCAAGGAAAGCAGACGCAGGGCCTGGCCCCAGCACACGACTTTACCCTCCGCCCTGCAGTTGGCACAGATTATTTAGAGTTAAAACAAAATTTACAGCATAAATATAAACAACTAAGTGTGTGTGTATGTCCTTCACTCACGGCTGCAGCTCCTCCAACAGCAGCTCAACCAGGGTCTTCATGATGAGTGTTGCAGTGGGTGAAGACAGGTCTGCCAGCTGAACACACACTCTTCTCAACATGGCTAAAAGAGGAGGGCAGGTGGTTGCACACACGCACCTCAACGCCTCAGAAAACACTTTCCACTGCGCCCGTATGTGCATGCTCCACAGCTTCCTTGTGTTTAAGGCTACAGCTACATCTTGGACTGATATCACCTATGGAAACAGCAGTATGTCAACATAAACATGTTTACCTTGATAATGATTTTTGGGTAAAACACAGTACAACATAGCTTGTGAGTTAAGGTACCTGAGTGCTCTGCATTGGCAGTGGCAAAGGCAAGAGCTCAGACAGCAGCGTCAGGCCAGAGAACAGACCTTCCGGGGCTTTAAGCAGTGAGCCCAACACCTCCTTTAGCATCAGAGACCAAGTGTTACTGGCCAGAGTCTCTTCTGTATGAGTCACCTGCAACACACACACATTGTCTCAGAAAAAAGACACTTTCTGTATCACATTTATTAATTAAACAAGGACAACTCCACTTCACTCACTCACCTGTTCATTGACACCCTGTGTGAAGGTTAGCAGCACATCAACAATAAGTGCCTGCACTCTGGTCTCCTCCCCGTCCAGACGCCCAGAAGCCGGGATGGAGCAAACTATCATGTGGAGTGTCACCAACACACTGGCCACACGAGTGTCCCTGAACTGGAAAGCTCCCCCACGGAGCAGCTCTGTCAGCATGGTGCGCAACAACCTGAGCGTGCTGATACATATGCTGAGAATCATGCAGCGCTGCGGCGTGGGTCCCATGTGTCCATGTACACGCCATGGTTGCAGCAACACGCTGCAGAGCTTCTGAAGGACACGTACACATGTGTCCAGACCCTCCCCTGAGAACAGCTGCACCCCTGCAAGACTCCATTTAAGATCTCTCTGCTGACCTACAGAAAGCAGGAAAACATGTTGAAAATGTGCAAACCATTCTACAATTTCATTTTTAGGACTCAATTCATGGCCGTTTATTGAATATTCTTCAGCCTATTATAACCAAAAAAAGTAATAAGTATAATATAAGTAATAATAAAGTAAACATAAAAGAGAATTTGTTAGTAGTTAACTAGTTTAGTTTTTTAGTTGAATTATGTTTTGTGTCTTTACCTTCTACAGCAGCAGGGGGGCAGGCAATATGACCAAGGACCCTGAGTGCAGTGACCAGTCCAGTTCCCTCAGCAGTCAACACATTTTCCACATTCTGAATTCAAGTAAAAACATATGTTAAAAAAGACTCATGTGTGCTACACAAATGTGCTACACAGCAGGAATGTGTCTAAGCAGTTCAGACTACTTCTTGCTTTGGTAACTGTTTTGTTATTTATAAAGTTTGCTTTCTTATGTAATTTACAAGGCTATGAGCCACCTTGTCACCAGGCCTGACAATATGCAGGGACAGACAGATAACACCGCATCAGCTCTATAAATATCAGTTGAATGGCAAAAAAACAAAACAAACAAACAAAAAAAAACATTTACTCTGTGTAGCCAGTCCCTGTAGGTTAGTGTGGGATGGGAGACCTTGATTCCTCAAGTGAAACTGAATTGAAGGCTATAGACAAATCACTGGCACACACCCAAATACTGCCAACTGAAGAGATTCACTCACTAAATTATTGTAACTAAGGGTTATAAGAACTATCTAGAGGCAATAAAGGATGATGAAAGACAAAGTTAGTCAAATTGAAAACATAGTGAAACTTCAGCAGTAGGTAGAGTGAGTCAGAGATCTGCACCTGTTTAATGTAGTCTATGAGTGTGGGAATGCTGCCAATCTCAAAGCGAAGTTTCTCCAGAGGCTCCAGCCATTTACTGAGCTCTGAAGAATAAAGAACAGATATTCATATCAAAACTTTCTTACATGACAGGATACAGGAATGCTACACTGGTTATAGTTACCCTGTAACTTGGCATTGGTGTCATCAGCTTTGGCTAAGGTGAGTAGTGGAGCAGCAAATTGTTCCATCATCCGCAGATCATTGGAGCTCTGCACCACCAGTAACACCAGCATACAGGCATAATTATATGTCACTGCTTTGCGAGCCTTTGCCTCACTGTGGGAGAAGATAACAAGAAAGTGAAAACATATACATATATCAATGCAAAGTTGCCTGAAATAAAACGAAGTGATTTAAAAAAAAAAAAAACAAAAGAAGGAGAAGACAGCTTTACCCCTGTCCATCTTTGCTGTGGTGCTGGAGCAGGGTGACCAGACAGGAAAGGTTGTTTTCTAGGCTGCAGATGTGGGCCACAGCACTGCGACCAGTTTGAGTGAAAGTCATCAGGTAGAGTGCATGGAGCATTCCCAGTACATCTGCGTTGTCACCTTCCTCCAGTCCAGCTCCCCCGTCTCCTCCTGTGGCCACATGGCTCATGAGCTCTGATATGCCCTGCAAAGCATGCAGTGCCTGCATTAGCCACACGCCAAAGCCCTCTTCGCCAAACCCTGGCCCATTGAGAGCTCCCTCTCCTCCAGTAAAGGTGCTCTCCTCGCCCTCGGCCTCTGCCATCGATGCCAGAAGACGCAGCAGCAGGTTGGTGGACGTGGGCTGGGCGAGAAGGAAGAGCAGACCTGACTGAGTGACCGAAAGGAAGCGCAGGAGTTCTCTGACTGCCTGGGTGACACTTAAGTGCCCAGCTGCTGCTGCAGCCGACAACACCACTGTTGTGCTCTCCAGGAAATGGCACGCATGCATATACCTGAGAAAAGGAGAAATACAATATTAGAAAAACCATAATCTTAAGAGTTTCTACATTGTGCGGGGTTTGAGATCATGTGTCTGAATGTCTACCTATACAGGGTTGGATATGGGTCATCTCTCTCTTGCGGTCCTGTTATTCTTGCAGAAGTTGGGAAGGCTTTCCCAGGTGGTTGCACCATGCAGTGAGGGGCTGTCTCTAGCAGGTGATGTAGCTCTTCCAAAACCCCTGCCAACCTATCGAGCTCTGCTTCACTCACAGGGGGGGAGTTTAGTGATGGCTCCTCCTCCATGGGGCTATCGGCATCCTCCATCTCCTCCTGTGGATGATAGTTGTCATCAGCAATAATGAAATAAATACTGTGCAGATATACCTCTGTGTGTGTGTGTTAACATACCTGCTGTGGTTCACTCCATGCTGATGCTGTTCGCTGTAGGTCGACCAGTACCTCATACATGTGACTTTTCTGTAGTATGGCATTACCAGCAGTTATGACCCTCACTGTTTCTTCACGCAGGAACAGCTGGACTAGATGCTGGGAAAGACATAATGACTGACTCTTAATGAGGGATATCACTTAAAATAATGTTGTTCCTTGTTCAACTAGTCTGTGAGTAGCTTCAGGGTGAATAACAAGATCAGTTCAGAATACAAAGTCTGCTTCTCATTTGGATTATAAACAATAGTTGGCACTGTCTCATTTGCAATAATATTTTTTAAGTGGAATCAAGAATTTTAATTCAACTTTTGCTCTCTAGGTCACAGAAAAAAACAAATGTAGAGGTTTGTATATTGTTCTGTTTGGGTACCTGATAACCACTCTTCTCTGACTCTTTTCCATGTAGGAAAGCCTCCACCCCATCAGGAGCACTGGTGAGAGCATCCAGAGCTCTCAGGATACTGAGCTTCAGTGTTGAAGAGACGTGATCTGCGTGGAGCAGCTCCAATAGCACTCCCAGGGCCCCCTCACGCAACAGCGCTGTGAGGCCCTGTGGGCACTCTGCCAGGTATGATGCTAGCTTGGCACCAGCTTTCAACTGTCTTAGATTAAGAGCAATGGGCTGTGTGAGGGCAACCTCCATACTCAGAGCTTGGAGAGCCCACTTGACTAAAACTCCAACAGGATCCTCAACCTCACCCTCTCCCTGTTTAATTAAATAAGCCAACCCTTTGGCCAGTAGTCCAGGTGCCTCTTCCAGAGCAGTGACCCAGCGAGCATCCCTGTCGTCACCAATGCTAACTAGTAATTCCTTCAGCTGGGAAACAGCCTCAGCCTCCTCTCCAACTGCCGGTCCCTTTGTATCACCAGCATCCCTGGGCTCCTCCACACTGGCCTTCTCAAACTGGATATCAAAACGAGTCTTGTAAGGAGGGGTGAAATAGACCAGGGGTCTGAGTTCTCGCTCAAAGGGGTCATACTGGACAGGTGGGACAGATGCCAGGTCCTCAGGAGTGTAGTCCATGTCAAAGGTGGGCAACTTGAAGCTACCATTATCCAGGTCATCTTCATCGCTGGAAATCTGCTCATAGCCATCATCACCTGGTAGAAAGGGAGAGACAACAAAGAGGGCAAATTTGTTAATTTCAATTAATTTACTGCTAAGAAATTCTAAAAATACTTCAATATTATCTTCATCATAAAAATATGC
Organism: Rachycentron canadum; assembly: GCA_038496675.1. Lineage (NCBI taxonomy): Eukaryota > Metazoa > Chordata > Actinopteri > Carangiformes > Rachycentridae > Rachycentron > Rachycentron canadum. The sequence continues at coordinate 1,513,163 of CM076653.1, forward strand.
GTGAGAATGAATGAGAATGAGGAGGCCAATGACTTCTACATATCCCCTTGCTTATTCATAAACAAATACTCTAAAAAAACCACTCACACATGGCAGCATCACTCCAAACATGCAGGGTTAGTTTGACATGCAGGATGAGACAACACCACAAGCTCAGTCATTGCTGTCAGGATGTGTGAGGTATGCCTGTGCATGACAGCTTATGAGTGTAGACCATAAGCCCTCAGAGTAGGCCAGGTCAGGCTAGCTGAGAGTTTGGAGCATCCAGCAGTTGTGGATGGAAGCAGCATGCCACAGCACACACACTATCCAACTGTTGCTCAGTCCCAAATGGACCCTTCTCCCGTGGCCCCCTGGAGAGTCTGATGAGTTTGCAGCACCAAGGGGTTCCGGGCCGAGAGTCCATTTGAAAATGACTATCCTACTCTCACATAAGAACTCCCCTACCTTCCTCCATCTCCTCTTCCTCGTCCTCACCCTCATCTTCCTCCTCTTCTTCTTCTTCATCTTCCTCCAGAGCACTTCCCTCTGTACGGGCATCATCTTCCTCCTCCTGCTCCTCCTCTTCCTCCTCCTCCTCGCCTTCTTCCCCTTGTTCAGCATCCGAGTACGCCTCATCAGCAGGCAGAGATCTCTCAGGTGACACAGCCTCCAGGTAGTCATCACGACCCTCACATGGCTCATCTTTGACCACACCCACTGTAGACATCACAGACCGAAGAAGGACACTGTTTAACTAATGTACCCAGAGAGCACACATAAATATATGAAATATGCATTTACCTACAAAAATAAAGGCACACCTTAGAGATCATATGGGTGTTGCATGTTTTAACCTGTTTAAAAATGTCTTATACACAATCTGCAACCATTTTCCCAAGCATAAAGCTTTTTTTTAGTTTTCCTAACTGGCAGGCAGCCAGTGGTGGTCCAATGATAATCTGCACATATAGACTTGCTTGGGATACGAGACCCTTAATAGTGAACATTATGCACCCTTTCCGTGTACAAGAACACATTGGTTGAGCTTTCAGATTAAAATTGTACCACAATTGTACCAAAAAGTAAAAAGTACAAAATGTAGTAAAACCTGGAAAACAATACAATGATTATTTATTATACACTGTTAAAAAGGGAGCAGCCCACTGTCACTAAATGAACTCAACATGCACATTGCTGATTAGTCAAGATCCAACTATGGTTGACATAATGTGGTAGCACAGAACAGATGTACAGCTCTGACCTGCCACTTGGACCTGGTCCTCATCATCATCATCTGGAGGTGGAGGTCCAGGTGGAGTACGAGGGCCTCTGGGTGCTGGTCTGGGTGGACTGCCATTGTATTGGTCATCTTTTTCCCACTCTTAAAAAGACAAACAGTGCAATAGATTTAGGATGTGACAGGCAAATCTAAGAAAAGGGGGGATGAACTACTCAGTGTATGGTTTCAGTTTCAGGAAGGTAGGGTGGGTGTGAAAGTTAGAGGGTGGTTTCAGTTTAATGATGCCCACCTTGTTTAATGATCCTCTTGGGCCCACTTGGCTGTTGAGGGGGAGGGGGTGGTGGTGGAGGAGGAGAGTCCTGGTCGTGTCCATGTGAGCGCTCTGCTGTACCATACACTGCCACAGTCAGACTGGTGTACCAGCCACGTAGCACCAGGCCATCTGTGTTCACCTGCACAGACAAAACATTTAGTTAATCAAAAAAAAAACAAACATGACAATGACTATGTTAAGAGACAACCACTTACCTTTCCACTGGGTCTGAACACGATGGATTTGTTCTCATCATACTCCAGACTGAGGGTAGAGAAAAAAAAGTAGCAAAAGTTATCATTCTTATCAAAATGCCACGTGAGCAAACTAAATATTTTCTAAAAACATTTACTTTTTACATTTTACTTAAGTCTGTAAATGCATTTCAAAAATATCTTAACAACAATCAGGCAAGTAAATAGGAATCTCCTCCCATCTTTCAATGCAGAGATAATAACTCAGGTGTGTCATTACACTCTGGTGTTACTGTGCACACCTCTGCCATTATGAGGTTAGATTAAAAATGCTTGACTCAGACATTCCAATAGTCGTCTATTTCATTGCGACCTCCAAGTTGTTATGTCACACTCAACTACTGTGTGGGCGGGGTTGAGTTTCAGGAGGGACCAGTTAGCCAACATAGGAACAAAGAGACATGGATATGGGTGGGTGCAGTTTGGTCTCTGAGAACATGGCCTGTAGAACCAAGACTGGTTCTTCAGGTGAGACAGACTTTTAAGATCTGACCAGGATATATGGAGATGAAGAATAAGGAGAGGCAAAAACAAAACGATACATGGGAGGAGTTAAAATCCTTCTGACCTGCCCAGTCTGTGGAAGGTAGGGCTGTTGGGTTTGGTGACATTATTGAAGAACAGCTCCAATTGGAAAGCATGAGGGGATGTCTCCCTGGGAAGACAGAAACACACATACAGTCATGAGACAGTTGGGGCTCAGTCCCCCCTTTTATCCAAAAGGCTTCACTGAGAGACATTCCTATTTTGTCAATTTACACACATGAGTGCAGGCCCAAATATTAGGAACACCTCTGAATATAAACTGTCTACTATAACACCCACTGACTATGACCTCAATCCTATAACACAATTGAATTAATACCTCTCATCAATATTGTACATACTGTTGTATGTTTTAGTCAATATAGTTTAACATGGGTGAGTGTATTACAAATCAAATGGCAGAGCTGTTTGAAAATTTGTTTCTCAACTAATTTTCAAGTAAATCTATAATAAAGCCATTTCTATTGATATCACAATACACAGTGATGCATGTGCATGTTGTGCATCTCTTGTCACCACCACACAGAAGCCTGATCTGATCGAGTCCAGTCTGGATGCTGTTGTAAGTACTGAGACCATTCATTCAGTTAAATTGCATTACACACTACCCAATAGGCTCTGTGAGAATCAGGGCCCACTCTACAATTGAGATTTGGTGTTAAACTCATTCATTCACACATTTCTTCATACCTTGGGCCTCTCCATTTCCTACAGGCACATATATATATCTCAGGTATCTGTAGCAAACAAACAGTCGCCCAGCACAGAGGTTGAGGATTTCCAGCCATTAGGGATGCTCCAATTCATTTCTGATACTTGGTCTCAGGGTACCCACTGATACCAAAGACCGCGCCAATGCTTTTATTTTCAAAAATTTTAAGCCTGCATAGAAGAGATTGTAGTGACAAATTCTAAGTAAGGTAACACTGGGCCAGAGAATGCTGTGGTGAGTGGATACAATAAACTTCATAATAACAAAGGCAGAGCTAGACACTGAAACATACACCCCGAGACACAAGGAACTATCTTCAGTTGCACGACAAACAAAGAGCCTTGCAAGAGATGGTTTTTATTATTTTTTTTAAAGGTATTTATTATAAAGTGGATTGAAACTTTATACATCTCTCTGCATGGCAAAATATAATTCATCAGTTCCAAATCATCACCTCTCTAAAAAGTTTCATCAAAGCCTGAACACTGCTGACAGGCATGAAAGTAGGATTTAGAGCAGGGATGGAGTAGGATTAGACTCCATAGCTTTAAAATAGGTGTGCCCAATAGATATGAGCTGAGTGAATGTGAGTAAATTTTTGTTCTTACCCAAATGCTCTGTTGTCTGGTAAGTTGCTGTGAGCTTTGATCCCTGGAGGAATGACCCGGACCTCTGTGATTAGCACCCCGTAGGGAAACCGCACCACATCCACGTTGGTTAACTGAGGCGCATTGATCATAATTAGTACAAACATTTGGATAAAATTGACCACAGGGGTAACTTTTGCTGCCCCCTCTGAGGTAAATATGTACAGGTTTAGACTTTGAAGTTAGCATGCACCAGCTGGCTAACTAGCAAACAAACGGAACACGGCTGCAAAAGAAAACAGCTGCATCTTTATATGAATGAATGAATTCATAAATTCTCGTTTTACCCATGTATTTGATACACTCGTGTGTAATTATGAAGTGCGTGATTCAATACAAGCTGTGAACTTCACCGTAATAAAAAAAAATAAATAAAAAATCACCATGACACACTAGTGCTGCCGTTAGCCAGGTTAGCATCGTTAGCTTGGGAGTTGAGCATCACTGCCCAAAACTCCTGGACAATCAAGGTGTAAGTTGTGAATGCAGGCAGCTCTGGAGTAAATATGCAACCACGTGTTGAGACGTCAGATATCTTACCTCTGCACTCTGATGTTTAAAGGTATCTAGAAAAAGAAGCTCCGTGGAAATGTCCCCCGCCATCGCTCTCTTGCTGCGGGACGGTCCAGAGGTAAACTTCCGGCACGATGAAACACTTCCGGGGCAAGTTCAAGCTCAGCGAGAGGTCTAAACATAAACAAACTATAAATACACATAAACATGAAAAAATAGATATACAGAAACAAACATACGCACAGACACAAACAATTAAATATGTTTAAGTTTCTTATATTATTTATATTTATATTAGATGGTAAAAAGCGCGAGTATTATTATTGTTATTATTATCGTTGTTATATGAATGGAAATCAGAGACCATAACAATAATGATCATAAAATAATATAAATATATTTTTCGATGTTAAAATGTATATGTGTTAAATTCTATAGACTATATTGTCGATTTGTGATTAGTTTTTTTATTATTATTTAGCACATAGGTATATTTCCGTTGTTTGTTCAGTTAATAATAACTTATTAAACTGTATCGGTTAATTAACAAATTAATTCAAATGAATGTTAAAATAGGTTAGGATTATAGGTAGGCCAACATCTCGGGCCCCATGCCTTTGGATCGTTCCTTTTTCTCTGAAAAAACTTCTATTCTTGTAGTATTTCTGCATGTATTTTTTCGTTTTCTGTATTTCAGGACAAAATGCAATTATTATTGTTTCATTGCTCATTGTCCTTGTTTGAATATACTTAAACCTATCACAAAATTTCTTACATTTCTTAAAAGGTAAACTTGTGTTTTTGAGTTTGAGCTTATAGGTAAACGTGATGTTCTTGTGCACTTATAATTAATCTTAAAATAGGCGGCAGGTGACCATTTTATCCTTAATGCCTCATACCACTAAATCATTACACTCTGAACTGGGCCAACATAAGAAAAATATAAAAATAAAAGTGAGTGTTATTCTGTGCTCCATGGTCTGCCACGTCCTAAAGTGTAAACCACCTGAGGGAGGGAGGAGGCAGGTAGAAAGTCACGTGGTCACACAGGTAGATGCACTACAAAAAGGGGGGGGACGTTCAGCCATTTCTCGAAATGGTGACTGCGGGAGGTTTGGCGTAACAATTCACACGCGACGACGCTTGGACCTACGGAGCTCACCTTTGCGTTCAGGTGTCAAAGGAAAGGTGTTTATACCTCTCGCCTCCCGCGCGCGTCTCACCTCCGCCGTGTCTCAACTCACCGTCCTGAAGTTTTGTGCAGTGTTAAATTAGTTTCCCGGCGGTGTTTGAGCTCAGATGACGGCGCAGGTAGACTACCTGGTGGTGGTTTTCACCGCCACATCTGGCGCGAGCGGAGAGCTCCTGGGGTCCGACGAGAAGGAGCTCGTGCGGTTGGTTTGGCAGTTGGTGGATGTAAAGAACAAAAAGGTAAAAAATCATTACTACACCACTTATTATAACCATAGTATTGTTATTCTGGAGCAGGAAATGTGGTGATTATAAAAAGGTGTGAGCAGGTAAACTGAACTCAGTCGGAAATGGTCAAACGGGAGCCGTAAATAATGATATTCATCATTACTGAAATGTAAATCAAATGGTTAGTCAAATGAGTTTCCTCTTTTAAACAACTTTTATTAAAAAACTAAATATAAACTCTTAAGTATAAAAGGAGGACAATAATTGTTGCTCTTCCGTGTTGTGATTATTTATGTAATAAACATCAATTTTACGTCCGTTTAACACTGTTATATGATACTACGCTATTATACTATATGTCTTACAGCCTGCGAGTTTCTATATAGGCCACTGTTTCAAGACTGACGTGTTTTTTTTTTTTTGTTTTTTTTTTTCTGTGAACCAGTTGGGCAGGGTGCACGAGCTCCTCATTAAGTCTGACCTCTCAGACTTGACGGAGGAAAAAGAGGAGGAGGATGTGTTGGAGGAAAGTGTTGAAGAGGAGAATGGATCCAGAGTAGATTGTGTCTCAACAGCTGCAAGTCTTGAGGCAGCCTTAAACCAGGTAAAAAATGTCCCTGAGGTCATGTGAAATCGCTGTTTCTACCATAGTAACTGCTAATACGCCACTTGTTGAAATGCTGTGACAAGAATATGAATGTGCTTATATCTTTAATGAATGTTTGATGTCTGCCGTTTGCAGTTTCATTTACAACTGACAAACGACGTGAACAGTGCGGGCGCAGGCACGTCAGTATGTTTGTGTACAGACGGGCAGCTCCACATCCGCCAAGTGATTCACCCCGAGGCCGCGAGCAAGGTGAGTGAGCAGCTGGGTGGGTGAATGCCTCCCAGCCAGGGTGGATATCCATTCACCGCTGCAGGAGTCTTCAGCGCTCACACAACAGTGAAGGGATGTACTAAGTCAGCACTTTGCTCCTGGTTCAATTTGATGTTAAGATGAGTGCTGCAAAACTATCTAATAGCACATGTTTGTGCACAAACCATAGCTGTAAGAAAACACAGCCACATAGTAAAGCTGATGAAATTCTCCCACATGGCGTACAACCATGTGAGGTGCTGCACAGACAATACTCTACTGGCTTGAGCAAACAGCAATAAGAGTGCAATAAAATGGGAGCTGTTTATGGGCCACACGTTCACATCCTTTAATTTAATCTCTTCCACCTCCAGAACATCCTGGTACCAGACTGTTTCTACTCTTTCTTTGACCTTCGGAAAGAGTTCAAGAAGAACTTCCCCGTGTCTGACCTCAAAGCTTTGAATGTATGCAACATGTCAGAGTGTATCCTTCAATACATCACCTGTTTACATTTGGTGACCTGGTGACTTTGTGTGTGCTACACTGTTGTACCATATTCATCCTTAATATGTAGTATTTTTGACAGTTTTTGATATTTTTGAACTGAGTAGGTTACTGTTGTGCATGTTTCACCTAATCTTGTATGTCACATATTCTTAAAAACACACAGTACACATATTAGAAGTTTACAGGCCATGGGGTGTTGGCTGCAAGACTAGAGGTTTTGAAATGCAAATAGGAAAACAATAGCTGCACCTTACCCAGTGCTCTGTAAAAGACTGTGTGTTTAACCAACAGAGCAAACCCCACACACCCTCTGGAACAGGAAAACTAACATCTTATTCTGTGTGTTTGCTATAGTGTCTTTTTTGTGCTGTGTTTTTTTTTCCTTGTTATGTCACTCATACACAAATTAATCTTTTAATTTCACTTATCAGACACTGATCCACACATGTGTAACATTACTTATTTTCACTGTTAGCCTGTTATGTTTTTGGTTGTTCCTTGTTTGCATTCCTTGACCTCGTCCTCCTCAGCTCTTAGTATACCTTTTGACGTGCCCCCCATGTGGGATCCCTCTGCAACTCCTGACCCATCAGCCACATTGCCTGCAGAAATAGCGGTACAGCAGGTCGAGCTCATGGCCAACATTGTCCTTGCTCTGCTTTCTGAGTCATCTTGTGAGTACCACACATGAGAGTGAAACACTAGTATGAGATGTAGACATATTGTGTGTTGAGATCAGAGTGGTATGCTACTTCAGAAATTTTAAAATTAGATTTATTATTTTTGTCATTTTTTTAAAGCAAAAACTCCAAATGATTGATGATCCCATTGAAAGTGAGGTCTTTCTGACCAGTTGATCGATGCAAAATATAGTCCCTAAGATTTTAAACAATAACCATGTTGATTACAAAGTTTGATAATTAGTTTTATTTCTGTGCTATCGACTGTGATTTCAAATGGCAGTTATTTGATTTTGCCAACGAAACTCTGTTGCTTTCCCATTACAGGTGACACATTTTCTAACTCTGAGAGAGTCAGTGAGAAGTTTGAGTCTGGAACTTGGTGAGTTACATTTGCTCAAGATAAATATTCTTTTTATTGAACCTCACTTTCACTCCTGCTGAGTTAGTGTGTGTGTGTGTGTGTGTGTGTGTGTGTGTGTGTGTGTGTGTGTATATAGCAGTAAGATGGAGAAAGTGTGTGACAACACAGTGATTAGAGCCAGAGGGTTGCCTTGGCAGTCTTCTGACCAGGATATTGCTCGATTCTTCAGAGGACTCAACATTGCCAAGTATGTTGTTGGTACACGTCATGCTTATGTATACCAGCTTTTATAGTGATTTTTTTACTACTCGGCATCATGTATGCTGATAATACTCTGAGGCCTGCTGCTGAGTGCTATAATGCTCTATATGTTGTGTTGTTTAGAGGAGGGGTTGCACTGTGTCTGAATGCTCAGGGAAGGAGGAACGGAGAAGCTCTTGTTCGTTTTGTTAGTGAAGAACACAGAGACCTGGCGTTGCAGAGACACAAACACCATATGGGCAACAGATACATTGAGGTAACTTGTCTGAAACGATTTCCCGTTATACACCTAATGATATTCTACCGATAATCATTCTAATTCGTTATTATCTCATTCCTTTCTAATGACAGGTTTACAAAGCAACAGGAGAGGACTTCCTGAAGATAGCTGGAGGTGAGGCATTAAAACCATGTACACCTAACCTGTAACCTGTGGGCATAGTAAAAGTCTCTAAGGTCACATTCATCGTGTTTTTCTTTTAAATGAACAAATTAATGACTGATTAAAAAAAAAAAAACATAAATGAAAACTCATTCCCCCAACCAAACAACTCAGACCTTTTATTGCATATGTAAAGTTTGTATTCATCTATTTCCATGAATATATTTGTATCCATCCATCCATCCATCCATTATATGACATTACATCCATTACTATACCGCCAGTCTATTTCGGGGCTGACATAGATAGAGACAAACAACCATTCACATTCACAATTTCAGAATCACAATTAACCTAAACCTGCATGTCTTTGGACTGTGGGAGGAAGCTGGAGAACCCACGCAGGCACAAGGAGAACATGCAAACTCCACACAGCAAGGCCCCAGGCCTGGGAATCAAGCCTAAAGTCTTCTTGCTGTGAGGCGATAGTGGTGTAACCACCGCACCACCGTGCAGCCCACATGTAGATTTGTGAAGATTAGAATTTGTTCTGCTCCAGAAAGAATATATTTTAGTCCACACCAAACATCCATTAGAAGAGAAATCTGTCCAGTTATCTCTAAGGGAGTGGTACAGTTTTCAGTAAAGGTTGCTTCTATGACCAAACTATTGTTTGTTTCTCAGGATGGTAGGGACTTTTTCATTAATGCACAGATTGCTATTCAGTCATTTGACCTGCCTTTTTTTTTGACTGTACTGTAATACCTATTCTTTTTTCTTTTTCAGTAAATTAACTTGCTAACTGTGCTGAAGTTTATCATCATAAAAATAGAGTCTGGACTGTCACTCAAAATCATTAAGGGATAAAAGTCAAGTTAAGCTTCATCCCCATCAATTATAGAATCAAAGGCACTTCAAAAGAACACTTCGAACCATTATATGTGCTCCTCACAGAAGAAATAAACAACGCTGTTGAATTCTAAAGTGTGATCATTTCTGTTTATTTACTTGTGTTTAAAAAGGTGTGACTCTGTCTTTGTGTGTGTGTCAGGTACCTCCAATGAGGTAGCAATGTTTCTGTCCCGAGAGGACCAGATCATCGTGAGGATGCGAGGACTTCCTTTCACCGCTACACACGAGCAGGTGCTTGCCTTCTTCTCTCCGGGAGATGGTCTTAAAGAGACGTGTCCAGTCAGCGGCGGAAAGGATGGGATCCTATTTGTTCACTACCCAGACGGGCGTCCCACTGGTGATGCCTTTGTTTTATTTGCCTGTGAGGAACACGCCCAGTGTGCTCTTAGGAAGCACAAAGAAATCCTTGGGAGAAGATATATTGAACTATTTAAGAGCACAGCAGCAGAAGTCCAACAGGTATGTCAGGGTGTTTGCCTGGATATGGGTGTGCTTCTTTGTACAGTTTGTACCTTTGCATAATGAATTCACTTGTGTGTTTATTTTTAATTTATGAAATCTTCTGTGTTTGTCTTTTATCTTGTTTGTTTTCTAAGGACAAATAAGAGGATTTTGTTTTTTTTTTTTTAAAGAAAAACGAGGTGGTTTGTTTGTGTGAACAGCAGAGAGTGACAATGTGTGGGTTAGTTGTAGGAATTATTGGAGTAGGGCTTAAGGGTGGGGACCAGCATGACAAGAAGGACTGTCTGAGAGTTTGTTTTTCCCTAATACTACTTACCTAGTACTACACAGGTATACTGATGTTCTTTATTTTTTGCCTTTCTTTCCTTCTTCCTTTCTTTCTTTCTGCTCCACTACCTCTCTGGTGAGATGCCTACATGTGGACTAATTTTCTTATCACCTGGGCTGATAAGCATACACCCGCATATATATCTATGCAGAGGCCTTTCTTCATGCTTTTATGTATGGTAGTCTTAGTAGTTTTATTGGTCCTCCTTACAAATGCAAACATACTGGTGTCCTGCTGGCAATAAGCCACCTCCGGTCTGACACCCATTTAAACACAATTTCGTCTTGTCTTTGTCTTACCCCAGATGTGTCTTAAAAGGTGGCTTATGTGTTTATGCACTTTTTTGAATTGTAACCATGAATAAGAATTTATGTATCATAATGCCAAAGTGCATAATTTAGTTTTCCTTAAAAATTATCTGAGTAAGCACAGAAAAAATCCACAGAGACAGCACTTATTCCTCTTGACAGTCTTTGCTGTAGGCAAAACACATAAATTGTAACTGTTTGTTTTAGGTGTTAAACCGGTACTCATCGGCCCCTCTGATCCCCGTGGCCCCTGCCCCCTTGGTACCAGTGCTACCTGCGGTGTCACTCCTTCCTCCCCCTGGTGGTTTAAGGGACTGCCTCAGACTGAGGGGGCTGCCTTACACAGCGACTATAGAGGATATCCTCACCTTCCTGGGCGAGTTTACACATGATATCAGACCACATGGCGTGCACATGGTCCTCAACCAGCAGGTACATGCAATAACTGCACTGACATGCCCATAGACAAACATGCTCTCTGACACAATGTTGCAGTAATTTTTGATCATATCTGTTTCCAGGGCCGTCCGTCAGGTGACTGCTTCATCCAGATGACCTCAGCAGAGCGGGCACTTCAGGCCTCACAGCTGCTCCACAAGCATGTGATGTCCAGCCAGCGTGGTGCAAATAGCCGCTACGTGGAGGTGTTCCCCTGCAGCGCCGAGGAGATGGGCCTGGTGTTGATGGGAGGCTCGCTCTCACACACACATACACACACACACACCCGGAGCAGGAGTGGGACAGGGCTCAGCCCGCCGCCATGTAAGTCCAGACGTAAGTGCTGCTGGGAGCTGGGGGTGCTTCGGGACTGCAGGGTAGGTGGGCTCCTGCCATGGGGCCAGGGTTGCTGGGATTTCTCCAATCTAGTACTGTGGGAAAATGTGGACATCTGGTCTAACTAGGAGGATTCAAAACTGTGTGTGTCAAAGTGTGTGTTGGCGTGTGTATGTTTGTGAGAGTGGAGTACCTCTTTGTAATTTAGTGTGATTAAATTACCCATCTGCATGTTCTGAGAAACCTCATGGGTAGCAGTTTATTCCACACTTTCAATTTTCACCTGTGTTCAGATTCTGATTAATCTTGTAGTTCATCTCTTCAGCAGCATGTTTGTTACTCATTCTCAATGTTACCCCCTTACCACTGGTTGAGTAATTCATAAAAATCTGAAAGGGTTGGAAAAGTGTAAGCAAGATAGCTTCAATATCATTGGGCCTGAATGAAATGGCAAGATGGCTTACATCTCTCCAATCTTATCAGATTGGTAGTGGTGGTTGTGGGATTTAGCCTCAATAGATTTGATGCACCTCAGGTGTGTGCGTCTCCTGTGCTTGTCCAATCAGAGGCTGTGAGAAAGGTGGGCAGAGCTAAATGCTGGTGTGTAGGTGTGCTTTTTGTCTGTAGTCCTTCACTATAAATGTGCACTGGTGCACTCCTAGTTTACAAAACAAGATATAATTTAAAAAGTGGTATAATGTTTTTTAATTGTTTGAAATCAGAAGCAGATGTACACAAGTGAAAAGGATAAACATAAGTGAGCTGAAATACACTGCATAAAAAGTCACTGTTCCACAAGACAAAAAAACTGGCCTGAAAGATAATTTTAGAAGGGGGGGGGGGTCTTAAGACTTCAAGACCAAAAACTGATGACAGGCCTGAAATGGCTTGTATTATAAATTGGGCATTACCTAATATATCCTTTTTCTGAAGCATATCCACAGTCACTGCAGAATATATCCAGTCCAGTTCAATGTATCCTACAGAATGGCGCGTTCACTCTTTAACACGTACATACATACTGTACCTGTGTCAGGTGCTGAGTAATGATAACGGTGGTCATTGTTTGGAAGTTTGCATGAGCATCTCACACTGAATCAAACACTGACCAGACTTCACCATCATGATTCTCTGTTTATCTACTTTAAAGTCCTGTGTCTCATCCTCTTTTTCTTTCTCTCCAGGTTTATCTCCTCCATCATACTCCTTCACTCCTGCACCACATGTCTTACCTACAGAGGCTGCTGCCCTCTACCCTCCCATTGGTCAGGTGTTACTGACCCATCGCCCCCTGCCGCCAGGACATGCCTACTACCCCAACACAGCTCAGCTATACATGAACTACACAGCCTACTACCCCAGGTAAACAGTGATCGTTAAAGATGAGCAGAGGCAGCCACACGTTTACACACAAATACAGCCGTTTATGTTAATTACCAGATTTATCACTTTTTAGTGACTTTAACCCTGATTCTAATCAAGTTCTTTCATTAGTTTTCAGTCTGTCTATTTGTCATGGGTTTAGTTGGTATTTCTTCATGTAACATCATGACAAATTTCTCTATAGAGATATTGTGGTTAATAGTTCTCAAACACAAATTAATTATAAATTTAATTAATTGGTTAATTGGTCATAGCATGAAATCTTAAATGTCTAAAGGTCATTTTTAATTTCTAGTAGCATAGTGATGTGATTATCCTGATAATTATTAACATATATACATGTATTGCTTTGTAAGGGCTTCAGTTTGTCTAAGAAAGTGTCATTAAATTGTCAAATTTGTCAGGAGTCTTTGAAAATTACTTGGTAATACACATTTGACATAAAATGAACCGCTCCATAACCAATACAAATAGATTTAAGAGCCAACAGATTTCATGCCCTAAACTGAGCCTGCTTCACAGTGTTTACTTGCAGACTGCGGGTGCGAGTAAGCAAATAAGAAACTAAACCAGTATTGTTTACATGTTTGATATTCTGAGCCTGCTGTTTGCATGGGTATTACTACGGTAACTTGTACAGCGTGCATGAGTGCATGAAAACATTTCAAGATACATTCATTGGAACTAATAACTAATAATCTCATTGCTCACCAACTAACAAAGAATATCTAAAATTGGTCAGCATTTTCCTTTTTTCCCTCCTTTTTTAGAAAGACTGGCAAATATTATCATTTTGGCTGCAATGTTGAATATTTAGATAATAATATAATAGATTGTAGATTAGTGGGAGATTTTCTTCTTCTTTCTCCCTTTGTTTGCATTGTTTGATACGTCAAAAATAGACTCATTCAAAGTGGGAAAAGCGGAACAGTTTGCCTTTGGTTAAAATGCATCTTGCCAAGGAGAAAGACTGGAACAAGGGTAGTTAATAACTGAACACTATGGTATCAGAGAACTTGGTAAACACCAGTGACCTCTGTTTCTCCCTTGTCAGCCCTGTGTCCTTGAGAAAACAGGCCATTTATAGATGACTCTTAAAGTTACTCCCTCTCGGGATTTGTCTGTTCTTTGCTCAGAAATGCACAGTTGACAATACATTGTTATTGTTGTTGTTTTTTTTTGTTTTTTTTTTTAGATATTTTCAGGATAGCAATCTGACTATCTCTCTATTCTTCCTCCAGTCCACCAGGCTCCCCTACCACTGTAGGTTTCTTCCCCTCCCCCCCTTCCCTCTCCTCCCCAGGGGGGTTGGTGCGCATGCCAGGTTTGACCTACAACAGCAACGGAGTCAAAGACCTCATTAATGCAGTGCAGGGATACCAGGTAAGAGGCAGTTCTCTGCAAACATAACATGTATCTTAAAAACTACTCACTAATCCAGTTCCTATATATTCAGATGCTCTGTACCTTCAGAGTTAACCTCACATTCACTGTAAGATCCATGTGTTGTATTCAAATCTCCTTCTATTGTGGGTGTATATTGTCAGGCATCCACTGTGTTTGCCCAGAGGCTATCAAACTAGTTTATCCTGTCTACTTTCCCTGTTCTGTCACTCATGCACTGTTGCTTGCTTAGACTTGAATTGGAGGAACTCAAACCTCATTTAAACTTGGAAGAAAAGAATCCCAGGGATATGATTAATAAGTGGATTTGTGAACTTCATACTAAATAAATAGACAAAATTGGACTTTTTTTGTTTGTTTTTTTTGTTTTATGAACAAATTGTCCTTTCACCTCCACGACAGATTTTATAGTTCCATGTGGTCTTTAGGTTAGTTTCTGTGGTTGCTTGTATTTCAGCCCCATGTCTCTGTCATTCCTCCCCATTCCTCACACCACAGTACACCCCAGAGGATGCTTTTATACACGCCCATGGGCCTATGCACGCTCACGATCCGACCAGGACATTGCTTACGCAGCCCAAAGAATGGGTGTGTATTTAAGGTGTCTGAGGCAGGTGGCAGGTAAGGATTGGCTGAGGGCTCAGTGAAGGGGGTTTTAGTTTAGACAGTGATCATAGCTCTGTCTTGGGTCTTGACTGATCCCTGAGGGTTACAGGACTTGACACAACAGTGATATTTTTTGTGTAAACAAAGAATTTTTCTCGAACTGCACATATTAACAGCAATGGCTGACTGAACTAAGTGGTTAGAGGAATTTTCTTGGATTTTAGTTCATGGATTTTGTTTTGAATCACTTTGATGGGATGCTGCCTTTACACGGAAGTCTGGTTTATCAAACACTGACTATTACTGCCATCTCAAGATGTCTTTTATGGGATACACCAAGAGGTTCAGTTGACCGTTCACTAAACCCTGCCTTATACAGTGATTTTCCAGTTAAAGCTTTCCAACTAGATCTAGACATGGCCGACCTGTCAAGCTTTGGATTTTGTCCATATGCCAAAACAGTGTGAATTGGATTCTAATAAGTGCTTTACTTTGTATCTCACGAGTTTTGATGGTTATCTTCTTTAAAATGACAACAAAAACATGAGCAAATGTGTAAGAAAAGGATTAAACTGCGTTAAAATGTGTTTACCTACTCCAACGCAGCCTGAAATTGTTAAAACACACTGTTAGTACAAATAGAAGCAGTCAAGCCTTACTTCCAAAAAGGATATTTGTTCAATAGACCTATCCCTTTTACCTTTTCAACCAACTCACAATTCTAGTATTGGCAATAGTTTACTAGCTACAGTGAATCTGCCATCAACAGTCGCCTTTTTAGTTTAGGATGTCAGCTTTAAATGAGATTCCTGCTTTTGTTTACTGCTATGTAAAATGCAAGACCAAGAGGTTTTGTGGTGAACTACTGTTACCTTCCTAAATTTTCAACTAAACTAAAATGGAAAGCTTTACAAGTTTCAAGTTATAGTGACAGCAACTGAGAGGGGCGTAGCTTAGTGAATGGTCAATTGGTGGTGCTGTAGTTTAATAGTACAATGCTGGGTAATTACAGGCATAGCCTTCAAGTGGTTCAGAAGGTGATGGGTAACATCTGGTGCTGGTGTAAGGGCTTTGTGTTTGTTGCATTTACTATGGGATAATATTCATTTCTATCTCTCCCTCTCTTTCTTCCCTCCTCCCCCTTCCCTACCTCCAAACTCTCCCTCCTGTCCCCCTGTAGAGTCCCACAGAGTCTGTGTCTCTCCTAAGCAGCAGTCTGATTGGTCAGTCCAGTGGTGGTGATGCTCCTCTCATGTCCCTCCCTGCTCTCATGACCAAGCAGGCGGGACAATATCTGGATCTGACCCTGCTGTAGGGTCACACATTATACAAAGATCATGTGACAGTGACTAATAATGTATTAGGTTTTTAAGAAAATAGCCTTTTAGATGTGTTATTTATATCTTTAAAGAACAGAAATTAATGTATTTTATACCAAAATCATTGTGGCCATAGCCAAATATAGCAGTTCTGTCTTACATTGCACAGTGTGTATTTTAAAAGCTTTATAGAGATTTTTTAATATGTTATGATTTTATTATCGACTATGATATATTTGCTAGCCAAACTAGAGAAGAATGACCTAGTAGCAACTGAGCTAAATCTTTCCTTAAGCTTTTCTGTGAAGAGTGAAAGTGTGTGTAAGTGTGAAAACATGAGAATGAGTATTATGCATGGCTGTGTTTATACGTTTTAATACTTAATCTGTTTATGCAATACATTTGTGTTTATATACCTTTGATACAGTACATAGTGATTGTGAAGCTTTAGTGCATGAAGAAGTTAGTAGTAAAACTTTAAGATGTTTACATAATGCCAAATATCAATGCACTGCTAATCAATAACATTATTAATGAATATAATGGCAGTATCTTTGAATGACACTATGTTACAATATGAGGTCATCAAATAGTCCAATCCTTATTCAGATTCTTACTGATTACAAAGATGTGACATCTCACACAAGTACAAGTACTTTGCCGCCTCCGTTCATCCTTTATACCCTGTATGGGTCTGTTTCTGTGTTGTGTAAAGCCAATGTTGTCTTGCCTTTTGTTGTGTAGTTGCGCATGAAAAGAGGACAGCCCCAGTTATAGTAACCTTAACCACAAGATTATATTCTTTGGGAATACTCGTGTCACAAGCTATCGCCTTACTGAGTGAATATCAGGAGCCAGAGGTGGTTTCTGACTGATTTTATTAGATGTTTTACTCAGATACGAGCACAAAGATCGATCCCTTTACCATTTCCCCTTTTTTAACTAAATCCTTTGGAGAGTAGATGGAAAGCTGAGAGGGAAATGAAAAGGGGGACAACACTGCTATGTTTCTATTCAATTTATTTGCCATTTGTAGCCTGAAAATTTGCAGTTTGGGCTCCATGTCGCTGTATGACGACCTACTGTAGGACCCTAAACTCCAGCTCAGGACGCCCTGCTGCGGCCATGCTGAAAAAATAATAAACATAACGTGAAGTCTGCCAGTCTTCAGCTGTTTAAGTTCACTGTTTGCCTTCTGTGTGTTTCATTTCACTTTGCAGTGCACTCATTGTTCTGTCTTTACTATGGGAGGGTTTGTGAAGTGCAGCAACACCAACACACAGGTGGAGTTGGTGTTGACATGTGGCTCAAGGCAAAACCGGGGGATCTCACTGTCCTCAGTGATTACAACTGTGTTTCCCACATTCACACATACTACAGCAAAGAAACTATTGTCACTGAGACACACTACACACATTATGTGATGGCCTTTTTTTCACAGGCTGGAAAAGTGGAGCATAGAGAGTGCAGGAAGGGGCAAGAGAGAAGGAAGGCAGACAAAACCATGTCAGACCCCCTCAGGGCAGATTTGGCATTGTGTAATACAATCTTGTGCACCCCACCCAACTTGATCCCTTTTAAACACACTCACTCATTCTCCCACTCACAAAAAACACACGGCCTTAACCAGCATAGCAATACCAGTAGTATCTGTGCAACAAAGTCCAGTACCAAAATTATCCTTAACTTTTATCACTTCACTGGCAGAGCAACAGAGTTTACTGGGAGCTACATGTTGTTGACTGTGGGGGAAACCAGTGTGATTTGTTATTATTTCATGATTTAAACATTTTTTTTCCACGTGAAGTGATAATCCTCTGATAATACAACCATTACAGTCTAGTTAGAAATATTTCATTTAAATTACAATTTGCCTATAAAATTGAAGTAAGTGATTATAGATTTTAAGAATTAGAATATTAGAAAATAATTCTTTCTTTGATTGAGTATAAGATGAAAAATTGGGGACTGTGGGGGAGGTGTGAACAGGAAGGGGGTGGTTATGTATTCTTGCTTCTTGCTGGAAGGAGAGTTGTCCAAAACATAGTCTGTGTGCAGCATTTTTTAAACTGTTGACTTTGCTTTATTCTGAGTTATAACAAAACTACTGTTTATACAGAGTTACTGTCTAATCAGGTTCATTCCCATTGATTATAATTTCTCCTTTACTGTCTTGCCCATGTAAGTATTTCTGTCAAATCCAGATTAATTTGTTCAGGTATAAACGTATTTACAGCACATTCTTTCACTAATACCACAGCTACTGCACTGTGACTTAAAGAGTAATTATCAAGCACTCAGTGGTTCACTGAAGGACAGAGCAGAGGTGCAATTACAGGCTGACTCATTGTATTGTGCCTAACAGGTGTGTAGAGACAGATAAATCAGTTATATTCTCTATAACAACATTCCCTCACTGGGTGGGTTAGGCCTGTATACACTTTTAACACATAAGCACGTAGGGCGAGGCTGGTCCACATTCCCATGTTAGTGCAGAGACCAAGGATTCTGCTACAGAGTTGTCAAACTGATGATGTGGCTTTTATTAAGATCCAACTGAAGGCAGGAACAACTCAACCATGCAGTACAGCAGCAGATCATATACTGCCTCAGATGTGGTTGTGACAAAAGAAAGGCAGAAATAAAGTCACTGCACAGCAGAGTCATGTTCACTAATCATTTCCAATAACATGACTTCTGAGAATAGTTTTGCATTTGATGTGCGATGAAAACACAAACCGCATGTAAAAAAAAAAAAAAAAAAAAAGCAGGTGAGCAATCATGTTCCTCATGACAACCTGTAACAGAGAACAGTGTTTTCAGCTGCTACAGGACTAGTGGCTGCACATTTGCCTCCTCCTAGAGGACAGATTGAAACTGCAGCTTCACAGCCGCAGCACAATCCAGTCTCAACACTTCCTCAACTTGTCAGAATTCACTTTTAGGAAGTTTCTTCAAACTCAAATGCTGCACATGTTTTGGGATATCAAAAGGGGTTGTCTGACGTAAGAATAAATACAATAAAGAAGTAAGCATTTACAGTGCCTGCTCTGTTACAATACCAGCATATTTATTACAATAACTATTTACATTTTGAACAAACTGATTTGAAAGTGAAGTGACTTTTTACTTCAGCAGTGCTTTTTTTTTTTTTTTTTTTTTTTAAAGTGTAGCGCTTGACGCTTCAACAGTCGCTGTCTGAAACACAGTTTAGGCATCAACGTGGACACAGTGATGATGAAATCACGGAAAACATAACCCCAAAACAAATTTGATAAACATTTCATCTTGTGATATAGTTATCATGCAGGCAGCACCAGTCATATCTGTAGTTGTCTGTGTGTGTGTCAGTCAGTTAATAAGTGAGTCCATTTGATTTTAGCTCACTTATAGTTTATACAGTTTTGATCAATATAAATAACCACCTTTCTAAAATAACATATAAGCAAATATAATAATTGCCTTTATGCAAATATATATTTATAACTGCTGAATGTATTATGCAAATATACAAATGTTGATTGCAGCCAACAACTTTGGGACTTCTTTTTACACTTCCAGTTAAACCCTGTTGTCAAAGGTCAAGGTCTCAGAGCTCTGTCATCAAGAGGGCTCTTAGTATCTTCTCTCTGTCCAACCTTGTTTCCTCTCCGCTACAGACACACACAAGCATACAAACTTTGCATTATAACAAGTAAACTGGGTAAATGCATTGAGAATTACATGCATTTTTCTGTCAGGATGGCAGCACAAAAGCAGTTTACAACAATAACTATGATGCAAACAATAATAAAAGGGTAGGACAATTCTGCATTAAGTGAAGGTGTGAAGGTTTTAAAAAAAAATGAGTATGAATTATATACAAATTGTAAAATAATACTTGTACCTTTTTTTCAGACTGGCTATAAATCATTGTCACAGGAGTTACATAAGGCTTAAAATAAACATTTAGAGACTGCACTTTATGTTTAAACTAGATCTAGAGGCTTCAGGGGAAACACATATACAAACAAGATATACTCTTGTTTTTCCTAAAACTCTTTTTAAACTAATGAGCTCAGAGGTTACAGAGATGGCTGTCTTGTTTTTCTCCAGTAAAATTTGATATAGCTACTGTCTTATTCTGATTATAAAAAACTCGTTTACTAAAATGTTGAAGCATCAAAACTGATTTTTAAGTTACAGGAAACAGAAATAAGCAGATACACTATTCCTGGCTCTAGGGTTAGCATAGATGTGTTTTTTTTTTTTTTTTTTACCTCTGTTCTCTTTACACATTTTTATGGATTATAATTCTTTATAAGATACAGATATCAGATGTCAGATTTTGGCCTTGATTCAATTTTGACTTAGTGTGTAGGCTAGTAACTGCATTTTAGCTTAGTAAGGCAGGACTTATGTATGAATTATATAAACAGTATCCTGTTAAGATTAAGATACTGGTGTGAGTTTCTAAAACTAAATCTAATATAATAATAAAAAAACACACAAACATTAGAAGCAAACACACAGACTGAGACTACTATCATTCTCAAGTGTTTTAAGTCTCCATTATCTTTCTTCTCCAAAACAAATTATTGTAGTGATATCTCTTATTTTTAGAGAACAGTTTTTGTCCTTATTGGACAGTAACAGTAGATAAAATATGTAGAAATCAAACCAGGAATGTTACAGTTATATGGTTTGCATCTTTCCCACTGGGCCTCTAGGACCTGCTTTAAGTTTTTCAAATGCTTTGTGAGATCACTGGAGAAAGTTTTAGTCAGTGTAAACAAAGCAGTGGAAGTAGCAGATTTACTTAGATGAAAACATGTAAAAACAATGCCAAAAATACTCATCAGCTAAATGTACAAATATAGTAAAAGTACTTCTATAATATTGCATTATTATTAGATTCAATTGTAGCTTTAATAGAGTTACGGTCACAAGAAGTTATGAGATGTTAATTGGGAGAGAACAGAAGAAAAAAAAGTACTTATTCAGAAGTTTATTCTCATTTTAAAAACAACCTTTCTAGCCTTTTTTTGGTGAAAAAATAGTGGATAGTTTTTGAAGCCCCAATCTCAGAAGGGTTGAAAGGGTTGAAAACCATTGAATTAATATTTAACAATGCTTTGTATTTTATCAAACTGATTGTTTTCATGTAATTACAACTACAGCTGTTAAATAAATAGTGGAATAATGAGTGTCACATTTTCCTTTGATGCTGTAGAAGCATTAAAGTAGCATGGAATGGAAATGCTCAAGTCAGTGCAAGTGTAAATGTATATAGTTAGTTTCTAACACTATATAAATGTGTCCCAAACCACAGAGAAGAGGAATGTTACCTGTCATTATGGGCAGCAAGGTAAGGGACCAGGTGAGGATTGGAGCTACGGTAGTAAGAAGGGGACAAGTGGGGGGAAGGTGAAGGAGAGGGACTGCATGGACTACCCAGCTCCAGTGCTGGCATATTATCCACCTGGAATACACATCAGTATATATGCACACAAACACATTTCTCTGTTTACTTACAGATAATACTGAAAGAAGAAGTTAATCCCCCATAAAAGTGTAATGCACTTTACCTGTGGGTATATGGAGGGCTGTATCTGTTTGTCCAATGAGCTGCTCGAGCCTGACTTTCCTGTACTCTGGGAGGAGATGGCTGCAAGCGCCTCTGGGAGATTATCTTCATCTTCATGGTTACTGACAAGCAAAATAAATTGAGAGACTGAATCACTTACATGAGCTGCAGACTGTTCTGATCAAAATGTAATTGTCAAAGAGCGGACATATCACTGGTTTAGCTTAAGTACTCTGTGGAGTATTTGTTTCAGGAGATAAAATCCCCACTCATAGAGCTAAAGTGTTACTTGGAAGCGCCTTCCCTTCAGTAGTGATCAGTGGTGATGTGTACTCACAAGCTGAACTGTCTGACCAGTCGTTTTCTACGGGTGGTGTTTGGGTTGGCTTTGGGTTGCAGCCTCTCCGGCGTTAGGTTACGGTCTTGCCTGTGAGGAGTCTTGTCTGCAGTCAGGCTGGATGTAGCTGAGTCTTGAGATGAGCTCTGGTACCTGAAGCCCAGTTATCACATGGACAGTTAATCTTATGTGTAAAAACATATGTAAGCAAGTGAAGGTAGTGTGAGGCTACTGGCCTGTCATTGAGGGTCTCATTTGAGTCCATTCCTCTGGGTGTTGTTGGAGTCTCCTTCTTCATATTGGAGGAGAGAAGGATAAAAATAATTACCCTCTAGCCTGCATTGCTGTTAGATTGCCAGTACAGCACACAGGGCTCCATCAACTCACCCTGAAAGCTGCCTCCATCTGGGCTTTGAGGATGTTGCATTTAAGGTGGTCAGGGAGCATCGCAGGGGAGGCAGGAGGGTGCAGAGACTTTTCAGACAGCTGCTTTTCCTCTCCCTGCCAGGGGGAACAAGAAGAACAGTAAGAAGATCTGGGTAACCCCTCTTTATTTAAGATGAATGGGACGACACTGTGTCGGAGATGTGTTTGACCTTGTTGTCCATGTTAACGTGCAATGAGGGCCAGGGAGGAGAATCGCTGTCTGACTCCAAAGCCTTAAGCAGAGACTGAGAGATGTCCAACTCATCCGCTGGGCAGGGAGGAGCTCGACGTTCTAATGCACACAAAGTTTCATGAGAAAACGCACCATAGGCTGGATTTGTTACTGTACAGACACATTATTTTATCTTTGGTTGTGTTATTTAGAAATGTATGCTAAAGAAAGAAAGAAAGAAAGAAAGAAAGAAAGAAAGAAAGAAAGAAAGAAAGAAAGAAAGAAAGAAAGAAAGAAAGAAAGAAAGAAAGAAAGAAAGAAAGAAGGAAGTTGTACTAAGGTGGATGAATGGAAACACTCCACAGCAACATTACTATGACTGACACATTTTCCATATTCTGGGTATTACACAGAGCTCTTATTTCTTACTTTGAGTCCTGGTGAACACTGTCCACACTGAGGTCTGCAGATCACCATTTTATATATTCATGGTTTAGACTTTATGTAATATGTATATATAATTTCTTAAAAGATTATGATTATAGTGACACACAATTATGGTTATTAAAAGATTATGATTTATATCCACCCATACTGTACTGGATTAATGACAGAAGTAAAAGCAGTTGATGTGTTCAAATGAAACCAAAACTATCTCCACGTGTCTAGATGCCACCAAGGGATAAAAGATTAAGTGATAGGTTCACATTTTTTCAAGTCTGTTTTACACCAATACTCTGGTGCCCATATGAACCCTGGAACACAGTTTGGTTGCTGTTACCATCTTTCCTGTTCATGCTAAGCATTAAAAACATCAAGTAGTTTGTGTCCATCACTTACACTGGAATTGACCATGTTGAACGGGAGGAATATATATATATATAGTAATTTTGGATATTGGACACATGACTGCTGTTTTTGATTTAAAAAAATGTGCAAGCTGAGGATTGTTTGTGATGAGCCAACCTTTAAATACAACTCTTGGTGCTGCTGAGCAATATACAGCCCTGAACATGAAGAAAAACCTTAGCGTACAATCTTGACATGTGACAGATTTGCAGACAGATACTGTTTGGACAGCTCCTCAGGCTGAGAGTACTCACTGTTCTTGGTGTGTGCGTGACACAGCGTGTCGTGGCTGTGTGTGTGGCGGCGGTGATGGTGGTGAATCTTGCCAGAATATGAAGTCTCATTCTCCTCAACACTGAACTGATGGTCTGAAGTGGGACCACTCAGAGGGAAACTGAAGATGACATGTAGGCTAATCAAAACGAATCCTGCTCTCCAAACATTTTTCTACCATCTATAATAAACCAAATGAATCATTTATCTCTAACATCAAATGACTCCAACAACATGACACAGGGTTTTAAAGCAGATACATCAACAAAAACTGATAGATAATGAAAAAGACAGTATATGAGCAATATAACTGGGCTTAAATGATAAAACAATGAAGAACAGATCCTTATACATTTTTTGATTTTTGCAATTATAAACATTTTGTTTATTTCAAAAGAAACAAAGAGACTTGCTTAAAGGCGTCATATGATTTGAGCAAACATCACACACTAAAAGGCAACACACAGCAAAACCTTGGCCACATTTTCTGTAAACAGTTGGTTGATTTAGTTAATCCTTAACCTGATATAACATTAATGTCAAGTTTATTCACAAGCTCACTCTGAAAGCACAAAAACAACATATGCAGGACTCTATTTCACACTGATCTACATACTATACATAAAGCAGCTTAATCCCTAAACCAGCATATAGTATGTGCCTAACTGGACACCCTTCCACCTGATGAGAATTACTTAATTCAACACTCACATCACTTCACTCTACCTAAAGTGATTTGGATAAATTAGTTGTCATATGATTTCTCAGGCACAAAGATACATTTAATCATCCTGGCAGATTTGGGATCTTGCAGTAAACATATTAAGCAGTTGAAACACAGATTACAATCACATGAAAATGTTCACAAGCAATCCAAGGCACAAAGCTATTAAACCTTATTAGTGTCCCAGTGTTGTCTTTGAGTCTATATCAGAGATTTCAAAAGTATGACCCAGTTACTAGTTTTAATGGTGTGGCTGATCAGTGAATCTGTATGTGTTGGACAAATATAAGAACCATGCTGAGCCAAAAAAAGAAAAATATTGATGTTATTAATAGTCATTGTCTTATTTCAACTAGCTGGATAATTACGCTCTAGCTTTTAGAAAATGTGTATAATTTTGGGGGCTCTGGGGGCTGCAAAGAGGAAGTACAACACTACTATTAAGTCAGTGAGTTAGCTGTTGGCTACAACATGACCACTGCTGTTTACCTTTATTTGTTTAGATTTTGGCAGACTAGCACCATTAATTTGTGCTGAATTAGCCATTAGCATTTCATGTTTGCAGTCTGCCCATGTGTGTGCAAATAGCTAACACTGGATTTCTCTGTTACCAACCAAAAACCCTCATGATTCTGCAGTTAGAAAGATTTCTGAGCAAATTTATAGATGTTCAATTCACAATATAAATCAAGTAATGACAATGATAATGATATCCTCAGACAATGTTAGTCACACTGAATCTAAAAATATGTGTATTATGTCTATTGAGTCATGATCCTGTGCAAATTGCAGAAATTGGGCTTTTAAAGTCTATAACTGCCTCTATGAGCTGTGCTTCACAGCCACCGCTGTGTGTTGATAAGTGGGCCAAATTACAATAAATAATTTCACATTGCTTTCAACCACTGGCATACACGCACTTGTCCCTTTCACCTCACGCAGTATTTCTGCCTGACATTTTGAGAATCTCTGGTCTTTTCTCCTTATTTTAAGGAGGGAATGTCACAAATGGATGAAGACAGAAGTGATGATGGTGACGGGTACAACTTTTGTTTCTGTTGACTCCATCAACAGAGCTTCTCTCTTTGGGACACCAGTCTGTGTTAGCTTAAGCATTAAGTTTCTGGGTTTGGAACAGATTCCCAGAACAAACAGAGGTCAAAGTGCAGTCATAACTTTGTCCCTGTAAACCACACTCATGGATCCCCGAATGGTGCTGCTGGTTCGCTCCGGGATGGGAGGACGACTGGACACGGGACTCTCAGCCTCAACAGAAGGCCTGAACATGACAAGGAGATGGACATCACACACACACACACATACACCAGTATGGGGGTAGACAAGAGACAAGACGGACAAACAGGCTCATGAGGCGTATGAGTGACATGACGTGTGATGAATCACAAATAATGCAGAGTATGACACAGAGACCATGAGATGAGTGACTTTATCTAAAAATAGAAACTTGCCCTCCAGTCAATTTCTAAACAAGGACTCCTAAGACGCATCAGCACCCTGTTGCAATTTCACAATCATGTCCTCACGTATCTCTAAAGCTTTCTCCCCTCTGTGTGTGTGGTCCTTCGCCTTACCTGTGTGGTGGTGTGTGTCCGGAGGGCTGCAGGTAAACTGGAGGTGTGAGAGCAGGGTGGGGCGTGTGCCACGGCTCGTGACCAATAGGAATGTTGTGCTGGTACTGGAGGGGAGGAGAGGGGAGGAGAGGAGAGCAGAGGGATTGAAGAGATGTTGAAATTAAATGTTGTCACAAGGGCGTAGCCAGATCAGTGGCTGCTGCATGTGTGTCTGTGTGTGTTTGCATGAAAGTGGGTTATGTGAGGTCACTCACTGGATGTAGGCTGGGATCAGGGCTGGCGTGAGAGCTGGAAAAAGAATGACAACCATCACTAACAGCAGATTAACAAACTGAAACTGAAACTGAAAAATTACTTTCTTTATGTAGCGGTGGTAGAAAAAGCTACAAAGTGAGGACATTTTACAAAGGGCTATTTTTGTGTTAGCGTTAAGATTATCCAAGCTGTTATAAGGATTAAGGTCAAGGTTAGGGGATAAGGAATGAATGAAATAGATGGAATGTCCTCACAAGTACAGCAACATGAATAAACATGCGAGTATTACATATAATCACAGGCGTTTGTGTCTGTGTGTGTTTTACCTGATATGCTTTGGCTTCGCTGGAGAAATGGCAACTGACAGGGAGACATAACATCAGTTAGTAGAGAAATTGAAAACTGCACAGTAAGTTAGGTGCTTTTATAACTTCATTTATTTGTATTTATTTCATACAACTAAGTCTGATTTTTCAGCCCTGACTCGTTGCCCTCACTTCAGTCCTGATACATTTTTGCATTGCAGGCCTGAATAACTGTTTGGACAACGATGTTCACAGTCAAAGAGTAAATACAGTCTGCACTTGATCATTTGTGTATTTATGTCTGACAGGCTGCTGTTGCTGACAGAAGCTGGAAAGAAACCGGAGAATGAACTGAAGGAGAAACATGACTCAGCAAATTCAAGTTATCTAAAATACACTGAATTAAAATAGTATGTGACCTTTAATGACAACATATGCAAGGCACATAGAAGGAGAAGGACAAAGAGGTGCTGTTAGTCACCAACGTTTTGTATGTGCTGATAGGACTCACCTTTGCCCAGCGACTGTGTGCGGGAGGGATAGCGTTTGCTCGGCCTTCTCTCAAACGTGCTGGCTCTCCTCAGTCTGCCTCCATGAGTGGCCTGATATTCTGTCTTACCACTGACACAAAAACGCAGAAGAATGTGGGAAGTATACAAGTTATTACAGTGAGCACACTTCAGGCTGACAGCAGCCACAGGTGACTGTTTAGATTTCCTTCCCAGAAAATTAAAGCTAAAACAATGTATTCTCAGTTTGAGGATGTAGATGGTGACACAGTAGCGCAGTGGTTTGCACTGTGTGGAGTTTCAATGTTCCCTCCAGTGACTTTCTCCCACAGTCCAAAGACACATTAGGTTAATTGGTGGCTCTAAATTACCTGTAGGCGAGGATATGAGCATTTATCTATGTGTTGGCCCTGCAATATACTGGTGACCTGTCCAGGGTGTACCCTGCTCTACCCCAAGGTCAACTGGCGTTGGCGGGGGGGGGGCTGAAGCCAATGCCGGCTGAGGGGTAGCATAAATGATTGATGGATGCATTGATGGATGGGTGGAAGAAATATATACTTTTGTACCACCATCATGAAGAACAATTAAATTGTCTTGACATTAACTTAACTTCAGCTTTCAATATCATTTCTTAAGCATACTCAACTGGTCATTCATTTCTCTTATAAAATAATTTTTAAGTTCCAGATAAATGACACTGGTATGCTTCATACTGGATTGCATCTCCCTGAACAAGTGCTCCTTCTTCTTTATACCTCCACCACCTGTAACTTGACAGTTCATCCACTCACTGTCATGTAAAACACACTGTCTGCACACTGCTGCGTTCAGCAGATGACAGGAAGTGCCCTACGAGTGCGAGAATTTGCTTTGACCATCTCTGATAATAGTCAGAAGAAAACAAACAATGTGAAGGCAATATCTCGGTCGCCATAGGAACAGATCCATGTAACCATAGATACACTGTAACCATAGATACAAAGGCTCTGTTTTATGTCACACATTATTCCCCATATGCTGGAACGAGTGCTGGCCACAACTCCCTGAGTGAGCCAACTTGTTTTATCCTTTTCCAGTTGAGTATGAACAGTTGCCGATGTAATGTTGGTGAGGAGCTGGTCACTATGCTCTACCTGAATCTGAAGCGGGACCCGAGTCGTGTGAAGTCACTGCGGTTGGTTTTGCCCGTGGCTGGTTGTCTTAGCCGGAAGAAGGCGTGGCTCTCAACAGCACACTTCCACAGGTGTTTGCAGCTCTTGGCGCTGGCCAGCTGAAACACAAAGGTATGTTCCTGCTCCCGACCCTGCACCATTAGGAAGAAAAACAAGCAAACGCCGTTAGTCGCTTTCAGCCGGGTGCCTGGGGATGTTTGTATGAAGGTATGTGCTGGCAGCAGGATACAAACCTGATCGTCATCCTCCACCACAACCAACGTGAGTCGACTCTTTTTAAAGTCCAGCCGAGTGATTTTGGGCCTAGACACACAGAAACACACAAACAGCATTAATGCCTTAAGTGTTGGGATCCCACCATCATGTCCATCTCCAACACACATACACCTACATGTATATGAGCTAACATTAATATTAAATGAGCCATAATTTTGAATACGAATAATTAAAAAACACAGACCAATATATCCATTATCATTTAATCTACCAATTATTTTTAGATAATAAATAATTTAGTCTATGAAATTAAAAAAGTGACACCTATGTTTAAATAAGAGATACAAACCCAAAATATTCATTTTACTATGATATAAAGTTTTTAGTTTTAAGTTTGACAAGCCATTATTTGACATTTTTCACTATTTTACTTGGCACATTGCTTTACTACTAACAGCAATGAACTCAGCCATGCTGTGATGTTATTATGCATATTTTCCATTTTTTTCAATAAGAAAATTATGTTTATTGCTTTTTTTTTAACATTTTGTGATGAGTTTGTAACATTCAAGTGTACATAAATTTTGTAAATGTCCTGTCCTGTGAGAATCACAAGATCATATATGTGTGATGTATTTACCAGAAGAAGAGGCCGATTTTGTTGGAGCCTTCAAATACTAAGATACCAGTAGGAGTGAGACCTAGTGCATATTCTCCTCCATCTCTGCCCTGAAGACAAAACACATACACCTTTTGTTCTCTTGAAATGTGCTGACACATATTAACTGATATTTGCAACAGTAAAACACACTCACACACCTTGACAAAGTGCATATCGACTCCATAAAGTTCAAGCCACTTGCATTTGTTGAGAAAAGAAATTTCTGCTTGAGACGGGCTCTTTCCCCTGAAGATTTAAAACAAGACAAGATGTTGATGACAAAAATATCACTCCCTCCATCACCTCAGCTCTGACACTGGCTGCTCAGTCTGAAAAAGAAAACTATAGCTAACAAGAGTACTCTTCTGGTAATTGGTGTAAACCAAGGGAAATACTTGGTGAGTAAAACTACCTGGTTGCATCCTTGAATCAGTCTTGATTTTGTGCGTAAGAATGACTGTGAACTCGATGTGGGTTCGTCCTTGTGTGGCTCGGTGAAGCTCAGCATATGTGTGTGTAATCTAATCCGAGATGGGAGCAATCAGAGCTCGGCTGGGTTAAATACTGCCTGGAATCAATCAAGACCCTCCAGGGATTAATCCTTTAATCCTTAACACAGACCAGTGAGAGCGAGGCCAAGCCGGAGGGACAGTGAAATTTAGACATCATTGTAGGTGGAAAATACTGGCTCTGAAAGGCAGCAGACTGACTTCCTTTTCTGTTAGTGCTCATCTTTTTGCCCCACTGAGGAGAAAAAGCTGCTCAGGTCAAATCAGTAAATTGCTTTAACACAGCAGAGATGTTGTTGCAGCTAGATGCATTTGAGGAAATGTTGTGTCTCACCTGAGCTCCAGCCACCTGCTGAAGATGTCTGCCTCCATGGGTTCACTCTGTTTGGGGGTGAAACGAAACTCAGACACCAGCTCAGGAGAGTGATCCAATGGATCACAGTCTCCCAGCTCACCTGAATGAGGATAAACACAAAACATATCAAGTATAGACATAAGTCTTTCAGGAGTTCAGATGCTGCACAGAATTGTTAAATTTATGAAGTCTACAACATACACAGGGTTTTCTTAGTGCACGTCTATAAAGCTCTTCTCTCCATTATCCTCACTTGTGGCCACAGGTAGCTGTGCAGTGGGAAAATAGTCTTACTTGAAAAAAAATGTAATTGTGTGTTTAATTTGATTTGAGAAAAAGACACAGATGGGCTTTTTAGTGCAAGAATCCATCAAATTCATACTGTGGATGTAAATAAGTAGGGCTGCACATGTAATCGAAATATAATCAAAATTGCAATATGGCCAAGTGCAACATCAAGTTGCAAGAAATGCAAATAAACAAACAAACAAGCAAACAATCGAATAATCACAGGAGCTGCAATTTTTGATAAAGGTAAAATGTGTCACATCATTGCTGTGCATTGTTAGCACCATAAATGTTGTGCTACAGAGATGTCCAATATAGAGATGACCTATAAATAATTTTCTAAACTTTTCAGTGAATATAAAATGCAAAATTAAATTGTGACTCATATCAGAATCACAGCATTTGCCAAAATAATCACAGATCTGATTTTGGGTTGGTTTTATTTTTTCAAAGTTTCAAATCTTTTCATATCCAAATAAGATGCATGGAAACCAATTATTTCCTGAAATGATAAAATCCAATATAATTAATGTAAAAGCTTTGGATATGCTTTGGAAACAAGGTGGTAGTAATATGAAATATCTGGTCTCAACATGTAACACTACCAATGTGGTTTGGTCAGAAGAGTGACTGTTGAAAAAATGTCTCACTGTAACTATAAATATAAATCAATACATTATATGAAATAAAATAAATGAATTTGTTAAGTCTACTTACTTTGTAAACAATAAGCTGCCAGCTCCACTGAGACATCGTACGGACATTTCAGTCTGAAGAGATAAAGAAACACTGATGATGAGCCGTTTTCAATGTGAGTGCATTAACACACACTTAGCAAATCAAGCACACTGTCGTAGTCGAGGAGTGAGGTGTAGATGTTATCAAGTGTTACAAAGACATAACAGTGTCTGATTGACCTACACTGTGTGCTGTGTGCTGTGTGTGTGTGTGTGTGTGTGTGTGTGTGTGTGTGTGTGTCAAGGAGGAGAGGAGCAACCCTTTTCCTAAAATAAGCAGCACTCTGCTGTTCCTGATCTTGAGCTATATAATAGAGCTGGACTCTGGGGATCTGTGGCCCAGATAGAGCCAGGAGGAGAGAGAGAGGGGTAACACACTGTCTGAGTGTGTTTGTTCAGGCAGGTTTGTGTTTGTGTTTGTGTGGAAGAAGCAGACTCCACTGTACAGAAGTCTCCCAAACTCAATTGTAGGTGACCTGTGTGAACACTTTCATGGGTAGGTGTGTGTACACCAGTTTAAATGCTACTTGTTAGATCCGAATGTGCTCACAAATGAGGGGGGACTTCCAGAAAATGAGGAGAGAAACATAATTTAAGGTTTAAGGTTCTACTTTGTTTCACTTAAGATGGTTTCATTTATATGCATGAGAATTTAAAGCTAAGGTTTAGGAATAAAAAGCCATGCGTTTATTCTGCACTTTTCATTGCGTTAATGCTTAACTGTCTTTGCTATTTATGCACTAGAGTCTTGTGTATTGATATAGTTGTGAAATGATGTCACTGGTAGCTAAACCCTTTCAGAGCTTCTTCCAAATGTGTTCAGTCATACTCCACCAGGCAGTCGGATCATCTTCATCTCACATTACAAGGTCAAATTTCCCTTTAATGTAGATACTGAAGGGCTTTTCCTGTTTTGTATTGTCCACTATTTATCATCTGTTTTTTTAACTTTTGAAATAACATCTTTCATCCAAACTGGTAATGCAACATGACCTGACCTTCTGAAGATCAGGTTGATCAACAACTATCGGAGGAATGGAGATGAAATTCTGTACAAACATTCATTGTCTAGAGATGACGAATCACACTGACGTTAGGGATCCAATGCCTTCACCTGTAGCACAACCTTGATTTATTGTGCGAAATATCTCAACAACAACTCGATGGACTGTCATGATTCTTTGTTCAGATTTATTCACATCCAAGATACCTCTCCCTGTGTCCTTCCTCCAGGTGCTGTGTGTTCTGGCCTCATAATATAGGGACCACTATACTGAGTCTAGGTGAGTGTAGGTGTGTTCTGCATTTACATGTCTGTGAATAAGAATCTGTCACAATGTTTTCCCAACAATTTCTGTATGTGACATGTGTGTGCGTTAAGAGTGACAAAGAAACTTACTTGCCAGACAGAATGTCTTGCCGAAGCTGCAACACAAACAGATACCTGTTGGGTGTAAAAAAAACAAAAACAGAGTGAGAGCCTTACACCGAAGGAGAACATCAATCAATTGATGTATCACAGACTTCTCCTCATCACTGACACATAATTTGCTTTAACAAGTCTCTGTCCGTTCGGCCTTGATTTGAATCTGCCCACAGCAGCAAAGTAATTAGCCTCTCATCCCCTTTGGACCTCTACACTTGGCTCCAGAGAAAACTGTGTGTGTTCATGCGTGTGTTTGATTTTTGTGTGTGATTTCTTACCTGGTAAATTCCTCACGCAGGTTGTTTGGCTCGGAAGAGTAAAACTTAACTCTGAAGAAGAGTCTGTAAGGAGGCCCATCTGAAAGAAGTGAAGACAGAGGGGAAAATGTGTGAATAAGGACTAGGTGGGGAGAGATGTGCTCTAATTTACTGAAAATTAATTTAATCTGATTATTTTATTCATTTCATCTCCATCCGTCTATTCTATGCTTCTCATCCAGTCAGTCTATCACTGTCACCACAGCCATAAATCCTGATTTCTTTACTGTTTCGCTTCAACATAGATCAAACTTTTTAAACCCCCCCCACGACACACACACACACACACACACACACACACGTACGCTGTATCATTTATCACTGCTACAAGTTGGAGAGCAAACAAGGCTACGGCTTCTAATGCACTCATTAATCGCCATGTCAACATTTGATAATGTGCCACCTGCTCCCTACTTACCTGCTTCCACATGTACACTGCACATTTCCTGCACAAGAAGGCTAATGAGAAAAACAGTGCAACTTACCTCTGATCTGCTTCTTTATAAGCTTGGACATGTCCAGCCAGTGCTAAAAAAGAGAGAGAAGAGTAAGAAGGTGAGACTAAGTGTTATATCAGCTTAATGCTCTACTCTGATAGTTACTTGACTTGTTACTCACTGAAACTTGGTCTGTGTCCATGAACTGCAATCCAAAATAGTCTGTCTCAACCAGGTCTATGTGATACATGATCTGGTCGAAAAGGTCCTGGCCTTTGGATTTGCTCTACAATAAAAGAATGAAAAGTTAATTCTTTTCAGCTGAGCAGCACATGTGTTTGTTTTATTTCTTCTCTGCTGTACTAATATTTTCTTGTCTTAATAAATGGAGTCTTTAAAACTGAATTATGTGTTTATTTATTCAGGTGGCTCACAGATTAAAGGTAATGCAGGAACAGCATAGCACACCCATAGCAGGAGCAAAATGACATCTAGTAGATGTGAAAGTGTGCGTGTGTGTGTGTGTGTGTGTGTGTGTGTGTGTGTGTGTGTGTGTGTGTATGCATCTGGGTCAAAAAGAGAAGGACAAGCCTCTGAGGGAAAGGCCCTTATTCAGGCCTTTGTCATTAACATACACAACCAAGTCAGTGCTCTTAACCCAACTTTCAACATAATGTCCCAAACTTTATCTGAGCAGTTTACAAGCAGATGTGTGTCATCAAAGATCTAACCCACGTCTCACCCATGCAGAACACAGTGGGTGTGCAAAAAGATGACAGCCTTGTACTTTGGATTCTGATAACCAGTCTAAACTTCCTGGTGAGTGTATGAATGTGTGAGGAAATCGTTGGTATTAAGGGATTGGGGACAGAAAAATTCTCTCGCTCATTCTGCTGCATGTAGTTTAAAGAGACTGAGTGAAATCACCGCCTCTATCACATGGGTGCACAGGCACGAGCAAAACAAAACTGACCTCACACAGTCACACGCAGTGAGGTAAATGTTAAACTGTTCCTGTTTTACCCTTTGTCTTAGGTGCTGCATTCAGCCTAAAGTGACAGACTAATAAGCTTTAATAAGTGAGTTTCAGCTCTGTTCAGTGCTCCAGTATCAATGCCTGTGGGAAAACAAGTGGACATGAACAAACTTGTTCCAACACACCTGTGACTAAGCCGCCAGCTTGACAAGCCATGTGTCATTTTACTGCTGGAGCACTTCTGCTGTTACACCTCAGCAGAAGCTGTGGCCTTGTGTTATTGCTGTGATCTGCTGTAGGACAAGAGAAAGACTTTCTATCCTGATAACCCACTATTCACCGCTCAGGCATTTCAGGGGTGACGCATGCATGCAACAGCTTCAGTGACACACACAACCTTCAAAATAAAAACATCTTACAAGAAGCCACTTACGCACGAGTGCCTACATACTTGCTCATCATCCCACCTACCCCTCGTACACTCGTAGCACTCGTCTGTGACACAGAGTCCCCACATTTGGTAAATCAGATCAGGGAGTCAGGGAATAGGCAGAGACATGGAGTCGGGAGGGGAAAGGAGAAGAAGGGGGAGGATGAGGAGTGTGAAAGAGTAAGATGATGAGCGAGAAGGCCTCAGAGGAAGTGTAAAAGAAGATTAGGAGGGAGAGTCAGGAGAGCGGAGATTGCTTGAGATCAGATACACGCAAATAGACTCAAGGAGAGAGAAGAACAGGAAAGAAAGATGCAAACAAGAGGGGGCAGCTTCAGGTCTATAGATACCCCTACAGTCAGTGTGGGGAAGTAATGTGATGAACTGGCTGATTATACCACCATCTGGAGCTGCACCTCTCACTGTACGGACCAGAGACACACACACAGACACACACTCATACTATATAGGCCACTATGATACTACAGGAAAACCTATCTGTGGCAAACACATCGTTAATGATTTCAGCTGGAGATGCAACTACTAGTGATCTGTTGCAATGTCCAAGCTCTTCACGCTGCTCATGTTGTCTGACCAACAGTCCAAAACTAAAGGATATTCAGCTGACGCTGACACAGGACAGAGAAAAATTTAAATCCTCATATTTAAGATGCTGAAACCAATTAACAGCTGACCAGGCTAAATGTATGAGCCTTAATTTGAACTGCATGTCCTTTAAATTAAATGGGGAATTAAAAAGTGTAACAGGCAAAACAGAATATTTTTATATATATACATATTCTATACTCAGGACTGTGTTCATTCATCTTTTATGATAGAAATGAAGTCCTGGGTTGCAGTTTCACCTCAACAGGACCCTTACAGCCCCCCACACACACTGATCTAGACTAGGACCTGGTCCTGCTACATGGACTCTGTTTACACACTTCCCGGCTAGTGTAAACACACACAGCCGCTGTCAGGACACCGGACAGGCTTCAGCGCACTCACAGGCAAATCCACATTGACATCCGATCCGTCCAGCAGCAGGACGCGGCAGGTGATGGTGGTCCTCGCCGTCCCGGCCGCGGGGATGTGAACCGACGCTCCCCCGGTGACCACGGCGGGCGCGTGGACGACCTGCTGCTGATGAGCCAGGAGCAGGGGGTTCCCGGTCACCCCTCCTCCCCCTCCTCCTCCTCCTACTCCTCCACCCCCTTTACCGTCCCGCTCGTCCCTGTCTCTCGCCTGGAAGCGGCTCCGGGAGCGGCGGCTGAACGTCCGGCGCAGAAAGCCCATCATCTTCCTGATCCACAAGGCGAGGAGGTCCGTGCCGCGTCCGTGAAGACTCTTCCACACCACAGAGGCTGCAGCCGGGGTCCTGCTTCTGCTGCTGCCGCCGCTTCCTCCTCCTCCTCCTCGTCCTCCCCGGGGCGAGGAGTCACTCAGCAGGCACGGCGGGGACTTCAGGGCTGCCTCAGTCCTCCGGCTGGATGTCGGCAGCAGCGCAGGACTCCAGCCGCATACTAATGAAACTAACACGCACCGAGCACCGAGGCGCCAACCAGTTGATCTCCAGTCATTCGGTCCGGGCTGGACGACAGGACCCAGTCACGGAAATACGGGCAGCCCTCCTCCTCCTCCTCCTCCTCCTCCCCCTGTCCTGTCCTCTCCCGTGCACCTGCCTCCTGCTCGGCTCGTTGTTGCGCACCGACTCTAAAATCCCGGAGAAATCCCGTCCGTCGCTCCGCTGCGGGAACCCCTGAGTCACACGGGGCCGGAGAGCGGAGGGAGGCAAGTCTTGTCTCCGGACTTCGGAGGTTGTTGTTTCTTATTTCCACCGACGAACCGAAACTAGTGTCTCACACAGGTAAAAGTCAACCAGCGAAACTGGACAAACAGCATCATCTGCGCCTGCGTAAAAACACAGCGCAGAACAAACTTCTGTTCCTCCCGGCTGGTCGACCCGTCAGCGCCGGTCAACCAGCGCCACCTGCCTGCTGCAGCCCCGCCAGTCCACAGGGGATATATAGATCATAGCAGATCATCTGTGGTTCCCAAGGTAGGGCTCGGGGTGCCCCTGAGACCGTCAGAGGGTTTCCAGAAGGTCCCAGAAATACGGTGTTGATTTATGTCACTTTATTTACCAGGGTCAAGCCCAGGACTTAAAACATACTGAGGAGGTCTGACTTTAAATCAAACTATATTTGTATAGCACCTGTTATACTTAACGTAATGACTGACAAAGTAATAATAAGACATTTAAGAGACGCACAAAAGGATGAAAAATGATGAAAGCAATAAATAGATTAGAAATAGACAGATGATAAAATAAAAGGCATTGACAAATAATGGACAAGATGATATGAATACAGAATAGAATACAGAATAAAAGTGATAAAACACACACTCTCACAAACATACACAGATATACCACAATTTACACACAGAGCACTAAATAATAACAACAACCCAACAAAACAGGAACTGAATAAACACATCAATCTCATACATTTGAATTTGCACTGAAACATTATAATCAAACACCAGGCTAAAGAAGAAGTGTTTAAAAGATCATGAGTCAGTCTACCCCAAAACAACCCCATCATACATTTATTCAACTACTTGAATTTTTGATCAGTTGCATTTTCTGCACAATATTTCACAACATGGAGGCTTAAAAGCTGCCAAGCTCTCCATGCTGCCAGGAATAATATTCTCTTGGAGAAATACTAAATCCTTTATTCTTTAATTGGCTCAAGGTGGCCAAATTACAATGTATTGAGATTACAATTACAAGTTTTTTTTTTTACAGCACAGACATCAGTAATGTTCATTTAGAAAAAATATAGCACATTTCCAATCATGAAACTCTTCCAGGATCAACCCACAAAGTGGGTTTCTTGTCAATAAAAAACAAAAAAAAAACATCTAACAGAAAGGGCCAAAACAATGCTTCATCTTTTTACTTAATACTTATTTTATCAACATTTTTTCTGCACAACTCCACATCCTGATATTTTTTCATATTGTGCAACTTTTGCCAGCTCTTGTCACCCAGTCCTGTTAAGAAGACTCTCTGTGTGTCTAATAGGTCCCGGGAATAATTCTCTGTACAATCATTATTGCAGCCTGGATCCTGTCCATGAATTGGTTTTTAACAGTGGACTAAGAGCGTGAACTTTGTATCCTCAATGGTAGCTATAAAACCTGCTCCTTATCTTCAGGATAACATAAAGCATCACAAATGCATCTCATGGGTAAGACTCACAGTAAGCCTGCTGACCTGATGAGATTCTGTTGCAGTCTCTCACATATTTTATTTGTATTAGTAGACACATTGGGAATACTTTACCCACTCTACATGCCTGCATTTCACTGTATCCTAATGAAAAAGAACCAAAGAGTGCACAACACTGTGAATCATACACAATCCAGCAAGAATATCACCATAAACCTGCAGAGACACTGCAGCATAAAACTTTGTTATAGTGTCTTTCTTAAAGCCAATATTTTGTCATAACCAGACAGGTTGAGCTGATTTGTGATGCTGAGATAGTTTCACTGATATGTTGCCAGCTTTCGAGACGCTCAGCTGAAGGTTAAATAAGCAGACTACTCTTCACTTCAGTGAGCAGCCTCCTTCTGCAAAGAAGTGTGAAAAAGGCTTGTGTTGCCCAAAAGACATCACCAAGCCTTTGACAGAAAGTGAAATCCTCTTTAAATTATATAATTCACAGCACTCACTATCAAAATAAATGACAAAGCAGACACATTAGTATAAATCAGTGTGTTTATTTAGTGTCTTAATAATTTAAGAGTGATGAACAGTGGGTTTGCTGCTCCTCTGGTGGACAGCATGCGGTGCTGCACCAACACAACCTTACAGTATCTGCTGTCGTGATCTAAAGCCTACTTGCTCTTCGTCTTTGAACACACAGATAAACTACAGATTACAACGATCCTGGTCGGCCTCTGCTGCCCTCTTCGATCCGTCGGTGGGAGGCAGAAGTCTAAGGCACCCATAGCTTAATAAGTAGAGGCGTCACTCCTGAGTGGCCTCGTGGACAGAAATTAGCAGGTCATGTCAGTCTCTATGAAGACCACTGCCTCTACAAGCTTAATCAGCAAAAACTAAGGCCGACTAGATTTATGATTCATATTCTCACATTGAATCTAGGCAAAACAGATCACAGACAGCTGTGCTCTGAAGCTCAGTCTGTATGTCAGCCCCATAGGCATGACAGAGGTTAATCTGTTATAGCTCCGTAGGTCCCTCCTACCAAGTCACTTGGTGTGAGATGAGGCTGAAACAGTAAGTGTGTCTGTTCTGGTCCTGTTATTGATTTGAGTTAAGGTGCTGTAGATCCCTCTTGTTTCTCTTTGTAGACTCGCAGAATAGCCTCACACACAAACTGGAACTGACACTGAAACACACACAAAGTCTTATTAGTTATTGATCAACATTGCTGTTTTTGAAGATAACATGGTGATTTTATATTTTTCTTATTGTCAACAGATCCCATGAAAAGAACAAACCAACAATCAACTGATCCTACAAACAAGTCCTGTCTTTGTGCTGCTATATTGTATTCCTGTGTAATCGAGTTCCATTGTTGTCAGAAAACTATTAAAAAAGACATGAATGAGCCACAGCGTTGTGCTGGATGATGTGCTACTTCACTGCCATGAACAGGAGCACAAATGTATTTTAAATCAATCCCATATACACTGTCATGTGGCAGATTAATATACACTCGCCGCTGGAAATAGTCCCACAAAAATGCCCTCCTTATGACTATTTGGCTAACATTTTCAATAATAAACTGCAGTAGCCAGCTGTTGTTACCAAGCCTCTTGAACAAGACTAGATGTAGTTTAGCTTGATAAGGGAACCTTGAACATCTGTATAAATATTAAGTCAAAAAGTATTGAAATTGGACTCATACATTGTTTTCATGGGATATCATGGGATTTGTTGGCAAGACAAATATAGAACAATGCCAGCCTTATCCTGTACTACATGGATCCTTGACAAGAGGGTGTGTCCTCTGGCTATGCGTGTTTCCATGTTTCTATTACTGAGACACAAATGTATGAGGGGAAATGTGCACATCAGCACAAAAACATCAAACAGAAAAGGCTCAGGGACCGGATCTCCTATCAAAATGAGGGTGATAGTGGAAACAGCAGTGCCCTAGAAGCCGGCATGTGACTTGAGGGCTGCCAAATTCCCAGCACTACTTCCTATCAAAGCAGTAACACTTTCCTCTCATTTGAGATCTACCATGGAGGTGCCACACAGCACTCAGCCTGCCTGCTCTGCCTCATCAGTCTTCAGTATAAAATTGTAACAGCCAGGTTTCTATTTAATGAATGAATTAGGTTACAAATTACAAGACTGCATATGTCAAAATATGTGACATTGGCCTTTAAAAATTTAATTCTGGGCACAGTGAATTTCAGAATCAATCTTCTCTCGGCTTAGTTACACAATATTTTAAAAAAAATGCAAATGCATACAACCCACTTTTAATCTTCCAGGATTCATACCTGGAATTTCAAACTAATCACAATTAGCCTAATGACATATAAAAACCAACCACATTATTTTTTAACACACACTTGAACAGTCTGTACTGAGTTGAGAGAAGACATTTACATGCTACGATATAATTGTAGCACACACCATAGCGCGCATAATGTTCTCTGTGGTAACATCCTGCCATATGTCAAGCAGCTTAGCTTTTAGCAAAGAAAAAAGATTTCTCCACCTGACAGATTTTCCTATAAAACAAAAACTAGATGCCAAGTTCTGCAAAGATGCTTGACAAATCAGCTGGACCTTGTAAAAATTAAATGTTTGTTGTTGCTGTCAACAACAATATATTACAGCTCCACACTCTGGTTATGAGGTTACAGGTTGTAATGTAATAAATATCATAATGAAATAAAATAATGAATCAAAGCGTAATTCTGGTTGTGTTTCTTTGTACCGTGGTCTGAACCATCATGGCTCGCTGATCTCTCAGTGTTTTGACAATGTCCAACGGGAACACCGGCCGACCCTGATCCAACAGACTCAGCGCCGTTTCCATGGTGATCAGAACACCTGTCCGTCCAATCCCAGCACTAAAAACAAATAACAAAACAAATGCAGCATTCGGTGTATAACAGAGGCAGGTATAGCACATGCTGGTGGTGTTCATTTAGAGTATAGCGTGAGTGTGTTACCTGCAGTGTACCATTAGTGGGTCTTCGCCTTTCCTCCTCTCCCTGACTGAGCTGATGAACAGCAGGAAGTCTGAAGGGTCATCGGGTACACCGTGGTCCGGCCACGCGACATACTGCAGGTGAGTGACTGCACGTTCCTCACCTCGCTAAGAACACACACACACACACACACACACACACACACACACACACACACACAGTACAAAAACGATATGCAAAAGATAAGCAGAGATCATTTAAACTGCATAAACACTAGTTCACATGTAACCTTTGGGAAACATGTCACCCACATGAGATGAACACTGCAGCGCTGCAGATTATTCAGTACGTGAGAGGGTGTAGTGGAAAAGCAGAGCAGGTGAGGAGAACAAAACATGCTCGTGACCAGTAGATGACACTGAGATTAGGAAGTGAGGAGGGACACAGAGATGAAAACAGGTTGAGTGGAGAGATGATAGAGAAACAGAATTGAAAAAATAAAGAAAGTGAAGGTAGGAGAACGACTGGGTTTATAGTCTATAATGGGCATGTGGCCTGTGACTACATGCAGGGATTAACTCACTCCGCCAGAGGAACAGATGGGCCCACACAGCAGTATCTGTGTATGCATGTGTGTCCATTCATACTTCATGCCTACTTGAGCATTATCTATTTATTCATTCACCTGTTCGCTATGGACATTTATTTGGAAAACAGTTCCTT
The DNA here is from genome assembly GCA_038496675.1 of Rachycentron canadum. Lineage (NCBI taxonomy): Eukaryota > Metazoa > Chordata > Actinopteri > Carangiformes > Rachycentridae > Rachycentron > Rachycentron canadum. The sequence goes on from CM076653.1 coordinate 1,554,812, forward strand.
CAGATCTGATCATCCACTACAAGTGTTGACTGACTGGATCAGATAAACCTCTCAGAAATACCTGCACACCTTGACATCAGGGCACCCACACTTCACATAGGGGTGCTTCAACATTTGTTAATACACTAATGCACATGCCCACCCACGCACACATACAGACCATGCTGCCCACAAGGAAGTAACTGTATGTTAGTTGCAGTTAGTTTGCCAGGAGGGCTGCTGCCTGTGGTGAACTCTGTTATGTGACATATGGCACAAACATGGTACATGCCATACCAAACCTAAAAGCATTGTGTTGTGTGACCATGGTCATGCTTTGCTCATGTTTCATGTGGATATAAAATATGTTGACTATTTTTTTGGATCGATCAGTTTTTAAAAAACTCATCATCGTGTCACAAGGTCATGTCATCAGTCTTGTTTTGTCTGACCAAAAGTCCAAAAACACAGAAGTTATTTTAATAAAGTTTGATCAAACAGTATCAAGTAGACAACTAATCAGTACAGCTGTTTGCTACTGTACCTGTGTGTGTGTCAGAGTGAATTGTCGTGTGACATACGCCAGGTTACACTCCTCTGAGTGACACTTCACCCGCATGTGCCCATAATCCTTCACTTCTGGGGGATGTGGCCAGTACTGGTGGCACTTGGTCTGCAAAGCATATGACATCACCAACAAATTACATTAGTCCTGACATGAGTCATCAGTCGAGATACAATTTATTACTGCTGCTACAGGAGCTGTGCTCTGCTCTCATGAAATCAAACCCATATTCAACAGCATGGTGTGTTCAACCTGACAGTCTGAAGAACAAAGGCAATTCATCAGAACCAGGATGTGAAGTGATTGTCAATTTATGTGCGTGCATGTGTATGTATGTGATCCTCGAGTAAAGAGAAACCCAGGCACTTGACGAATATCAGGAAAATGATCAATTAATGAGAGCATCTGGTTACCAAGCAACAGGCAAGCAGAGACAGAAACATCTTCATTCAACAAGACCTTGATATCTCACTGCCTCCGTCTCTGTGTGGATGTGATTTCAACCTTGAATTATTTGTCACTGGCACCACACTCACTCTTTACATTTAGCTATTCTCTGCACAGTGAGACTCTAAAATTTCAAATGTGCCATTACATTATTTTTGGGTGCACACACACACACACACACACACACACACACACACACACACACACACCTCTTATTTACAGTAATTATATATCAAATTAAATATGAAACAGCAAAGAATAATCTACTGCTGCAATAACCACTGTGTTAATACACTGTTGACACTGGGTTGTGTACTGGCAGTGTTTATGCTGCTGTTTACTCATTTCCATTGCTGTGTGTGTGTGTGTGGCTGTTTACTGTATGGAAGTATGAACATGTAGAAGTATGTATACCCGTCCCCTCTCTGTCAGAGTTGTAAGCATGATGATGGTGTGTGTCTGTTGCTCCCAAACACTCTGCCAAAAGTGAGTGCAGGTCTGTGGCAATGGACCCTGAGCCGCAACATAACGTAAACATACACCAGACACTGGGGGCGCCACCTAAGAGACAGACAAATAAACACACAGACATACACACACACACACCACAGAGGGTGAATTTACATTAAATTCCAGACAGAGACAAGACACACAATTTCATATTACTGATGTTCACCGTGATGTGGCTGGCATTGATGTAGTCCTCCTGGCCCTGGAGCACCACTCTGGTGGCATCATCTGAAAGGAAAGCAAGGCAGAAGTGTGTGAGGGTCATAACAGAGACATCCATGCACCATAGGCTCAGCCAATTAAATTTCATAAGGCGCCACAGCAGTGTGCTCCAAATAAATGTTAGAAAGGTGGCACAGAAATGGGGGTGGAGGGGAACGAAGGGAGAGAGGGGCGGATGGAGAAGAGGCAAACAACAGGGCACAGACAAACAGATAGTCAGGATAAGCAACACTTACAAGGCAAAACATCCTTGTATCGATTCTTGTCCATGTTCTCAGAGAGCCGAGCAGAGTTTAGTGACAAACCAGGCTTCCTCCTGTATAAATTCTTGAAATTACAAGCATGCAAACACACACAAGCACACACACACATGCGCATAAACACACACAGAAACATACACAAACATAAACTATAAATTCCAGGCCCTGTCACAGCATCTTTGTTTTTAGACTTTCAGGAACAAGGTGAAGATTAAGGTCAACATCTGCACCAAAACCAGCACTTAAAAGGCTCATTATGATCCAAACTAAATCCTGCTTAAACACATACCTGCCCATTTGGGTGTTTTGGTTCTACATATATATACACACACTGTTTAACACCTGTCCACTGTTTAGCTCCCATCTGCATTTGAAAAATACCTCAAAATGGAAACAGAGCGTGCCAGACTGGATTCCTCTCTCCAGCTGTCTCATTGACTCCTCTAATGTTGTGACACGCTGCGACTGGCCAGGTGACTGCGCTTTGTCTCCCTGTGATTGGCCGGTGAGTGTGAGGGCAGGAGGCAACTGCAGCAGGGGTGCCACTCGGCCAGGACCTGGAATACAAGGACGGTTCAAGGCTGTCATAAATATTCATGGACATGTCAGGCAGAGTGCACACTTGGATCACACGCTGCTTCAGCACTTTTCTCAGCTACACACCCACCTTTACGTCTAATGAGCAAGGCCAGCTCTCTGGAGTGTGACTCTCTGCTGGCTCGTATGAACATGACAACCTGGTCATGCGTGTGTTCAGAAATGTCTCGACCATTGATGAGGACGACCAGGTCTCCCTCCAGGAGTTTGGGTTCACACCGACCTGCCTACAAACAACACAGGATCATTTAAAACCTGAGAGATATGTATCACTATCTGTGTTCATGTGTTTAAGCCAATAAGTAAGAAATCACAAAATGCCAAACAAGATTTTAGGCCATTTATAAACAGTATCTCCATTAAATAGTTCAGCCACCAGAGATCACTGATTTGATTTTTCAGTTGTAAAATGTCACACTGTGGGTCACACTAAGAAAAGTTTCAAGAATAAGAGACATTTGTTTGCGTCTTGTGTTATCAAGCAGATCATTCCTAATTTTTTTAATCTACAAAATATCAATAAATCTATCTCAGAAATATATTCCTCAGGCCATAGCAACATCTTCCAGTTGTTTGTTTTGGGAGGCCAACAGTTCAAAACCCAAAGAACATCAAATCCTCACATTTGAGATCCTGAAAGCAGAGAAATAAAATGTCCATGCTGCCCATTAATTTTCTGTCAAGTGTCTAATCAATTTATCAACTAACTGCTGCAGTTCTCCTTCTATGTCTGACTAAATATCAATCAATCAGTCTGTGTTTTGTTGAGATTTCATCACTAAATGATTTCAACACAACCTGGAGACAACAGACACAAACACAAACACATGTTCTTACCGGAGAGTCTGGTTTTACGTGTGATATTGCTAGAGGCATCTTCTGGTCTACCCCACCCTGGGAGAAGTTTGGAGACATTGAATAGAGTCAAAGTAGAGTGATCATATCACAAACACAATGGAAACACAATAGAAACAGTATAAGAGATGGAAAGACTCACTTTAACATTGAAGCCGAACTTGCCCTCGTGATCAGGGGCAATACATATGAGCATCAAGTCTCCATCACCGAGAGCACTCTGCAAAGACACACATGCTGAATCAACACACACACACGAATGGAAACACACTCATTTAGGGCTGATAAGCAGATAAGTGACCTTGTCGTAGTGATGTGGGCTCTCCTCCTCTCCTATACTGTCATCGTTTTGGAACAAAGCCTCATCTGGGCCTTTGGTATAACTGCCAGAGAGGCTGAAAGAAACAAAACACCACTTTTTTCACTCTGATTTGTCGCTTAATACATGGCCTCTATGTTTCTGACAATGATAAAATTCCAACTCCTTTCATATCTTAATTATTTTGTACCCATCCCATTAGGGGTTAATAATTTGGAGAAAATATTTCATTTAAATGGCTGTTATTTCCTATAAATTGAAGTACAGGTAGAGGAATGCTGCTTCGTCTTTCTTTAAAAAAAAAAAAAAAAACAACAGGTTAGTGTCAGGTTCAGGCAAAGGCACATGCAAAAATGTTTCTCAATAAATGAAACCTAATTAGCTAAATCTAAGTAAATCTGGTGACTATCAACATAAATCTGATTGTAAATTTCAACACAAAAATGTTTAAACTGCCTCCTGACCTAAGTCCTGCCCCTAAAGCCTAAGACTGAAGTTGTGGAAAGACACCATTTCTGTTGTAACTGATACTAACTTGTGTGGTGAACTGTCTCCCTCGCTGTCCTTGCTGCTGCTCACGGAGGTCCTGTAAGTGTAGAAGACATCCTCCCCCTCTGACATCTCTTTCAGTTCATTGGTCAGCTCCACTGAGGATGGACGGGGTTTACGGATACCGTGACGGACTCGAGGACTTCGCCTGCCAGAGAAATAAAGAGACTTTCTGCAAAGTTTTCCAAGTTGAATTTCAAGAGTCAAGGCATTTTTAATTAAAACATAGAACCCAGAGTCATACCAGCCAAAGTGTTAAATAAACCAGTGGGCATGGTAAGGCCTAAGAATATATTCACATCTATATCACATTTTGTCAGTGTGTCACATCAGTACATGGAAATAATTATGATAATTTAGCAAATATCATGAACCAAAAAGGCATTTTTTTTAGGAAACTTAAATCATGGTTTTACTCAACACCAGGCCAGTATAACATTTTATTAAATGACAGGACCCAGTCTGAGTTCAAGAGAGGGAAAATGATGATGGATTCATTTGTGCAGCTGTGGCCATACCAGTTTGGGGTGGTTGGGGGTGATCTGGATGGCAGACTCTTGGTCTCGAGATGCTCTGATGAAATCGACCTCCGTAGGACTGGGTTCCAGACCATCCCTCCCACCACCCGCTGGCACACTGGACCACTGCCAATTTAAAGAAAAAATCAGTGAAAGATCAGTGTTTATGACAAGAACATGTGAATATAAACTTAGAGAGAGAGACTCACCTCTCAGTTTTACTGTTACCAAGGCCAAGGTGCTGTGTAATCAGCTTTGTGTAGGACTGAACTGCGCTGTTGTGTTTGGGACTCCTGCCAGTCCGGTTGGAGCAGAAGAAGGAGTGATGATCCACACAGGACCTCCACAGGTTCTTACAGGTTTTGGGGCAGGGCAGAATCAGAGACACCTCACAGTCCTGGGTCTCTCCCTACAAAGTATAGACTTTTGTTTCTTTCTGATTGTTTATAATGCATCATCTCAGTAAGATGCTCAAGTTGATTTGTTACTGGCAATAAAAAAACTGCCTGTTCTCATATTGTTCATGAATGATTTATTACTTGTTGCACACAGAAATTTGTGTGTGAAATTGTGTGTGTTGTGCATAAACCCAGAGGACACACAAAGAAAAATAAACTTTTCTAATTTTAGCTCTACAGATACACAACTCAATATAAAAACAATCAAAAAATTATTGTACTGACTCCACATTTTCAGTGGCTTTACCAGCCAAGTGTGAATAGCAATTACAAGCAAGTTTGTTCTTAGCAGATCTTTAAACTATTAAGAACAAACAAATGATAGAGGGACTCACATGTTTACGTTTCAGATGTATTAGAAAGCGTTTCCTCTTGAAAGAAATCTTTATTATATTCCCCCTGAATACAGAGAATATAATTAGCTGGAGGCTCATAAAATACAAGAACCAGTCGTCTAATTAGCAGCATCATCACTCACCAGGGGAAGAAACTAGAGCAAATCATATTACAGAATACTGCAACACCACTTGAGGCCAAACCCACCATCAGAGGGTCATTGTTGACATCCTGAGAAAGAGAGAGAGAGAGAGATATGAGGGAATGATGTGTCATACATGAGATGAATCAAGGAGGAAGAGGATAAAGTCAAACATATCTATATTATATATTACTATGTCATGCTTCATGCATCATGCTTCATACATGATATAGCAAACAAACAACACTACCATGGCTCCATGCAGCTCCACTCCATACAACTCCAACGTCCGTGCTGTGTTGAGGAAACACAACTCTGCCTCACTCTGCTTCAGCCCCCTGGGAACACACATGCAGCACACAAGCACACAGTCACATGCAACAACAGGAACCAACTGCAAAACAAACCTGTTGTTTTTCAGTGACAGCTACTGTAGGTTTTATAAACTGAATTACTTATGCTGTGGATGCAGATCCTCTACTTTACACAGAAAGTCTTCATCTTGTTCAGGGATAAAGTGACACTTTGAGAGGTAACCAGGGAGCCGGGATGGACTCTGATCCCCCATCTCCGCTGCAGATGGAGGAAAGAGACTGAGCATTCACACAGAAACAAATAAGGAGAGCCACAACATACACACACAGTGATAGCTGGGGTACTGTAAGAGAGCTTCTGCTTATTGAGAGCATCCTCAACAGGAGTGATTACTCACACACTTATTATTAAGTCATTAATCATTTGTTACTAAGAGATGGGACTCACACTGCACAGCGTAAGAAGCCAACACTACAGCTGCACTCAGCGGGCACTGCAACCTGCAATAATACTCCATGATTACACACAGTAACAGCTCAACACAAACAAAGCACAAGGGGATGGAAGGTTTGAGTTTGGGTATGTTTATGTCTTTGTGTGATACTAACCGTCCTTCTCTGATGTCGCTCCGGATCTGGAGGAAGTACAGATGTCTGTGGGGACAAGACATCAGGAACGTTCACATTCAACGCCTATATTGTGTATGTCATGTAGAAAGTGATTATTCTGGCGTTTTACATCATGCTACTGGCACAGCTAAGCTCATGATTTCCATGTAAATGACTTGTGTTAAGATTGAAATATTGTGCACTGACAATATAAAATCATGTCAGTTGAATCTGGGTTTAATTACATGGAACAGCGTTTTTTTCTTTGGCTGATGAGAGGGATATGTTCAATCTCTTTGTATTGTTAAGTGTGTAATGTTTCTAAGTTGCATTTACATACCCAAGTCTAAAGCTTGTAAATACAATATAAGTGTAACATAAGCAGAACTTCATAGAGCTGCTTGTGAAACTTTGATTTAGAGCTGCCACTGTATCACAAAAAACTCAGGAGTGACCCAAATACAAGATGTCAAAAATAAATTGACACCAAAAAGTAAATCCTTTGCTTTCACCCATTGAAAATGACCTTTCTGTGTCACACAACTTCTCCAGATCAATACTGAGTGATAAACTGTAGGTCCGCAATATAACAGAGAAGCACATATATTCACCTTGTCTGTTCATGCTGCAGAGAGTTGGGATCAGAGATGAAGAATCGTACTCTGAAGTTCAGATAAAAGGGAGATACAAGACCTGCAGAAAAAATGTCAACCTGTCAAACATGACATGCTGTATCTATGACTGCAAATTCACCCCAATCTTCTACTGTCTTGTTAGCTATGTATTTAAATTAAAATAAAAAATATAACTACAAAGGTAATTCTAGGTGAAGACAGAGAACTTTCTGGAGCCAGATACCTTTAATCTGCTTCTTCAAGGGTTTCTCAGGCTCCAACCATCTCTGAGAGAAAGAAATTCATTAAGTATAATGGCTAACTGGGGCTAAAAAAAGCATTTATGTAAGTATACCCTGTGGTTATTATTGTCTAAACAGCAATCAGCAAGTGCAAAACATTGCAATCTCAGCCTAAGTGTGCAGCAGATCCACAGTGAGCTCACAGGAGAGAGTGTGTTGGCCGTGATAGAGGCGATGGCTGTGCTGGATTCTCTGATCTGCAGACTGAAGAGTTGCCTCTCCTGCAGGCCCAGGTGGTCATATACTAGGTCCAATAACACCACACCTTCATCCTGCTTCTAAAGATGGAAACAACAAACAGCATTATTACCTGCCAAAACTGTGAGTGACATTTAACAGTTCATTATTCATACATGTAATTATACCATGCCATATGCTGCTTGAGTGTTTAATGCATAGACAGGAGAATCAGATTTCCAAAAGACTATCTGCAGCATAACTATTTCTTGTTTTGTTAATCACTCTGTGGTATTACCCACTGCTCATCTGCATTTATCCTCATTTTTCTCTCCATTTTCTGTTGTCGGAAGAATATCCACATCATAAGAGGACCATGTTTACTGTAAACTGCTGTAAATAGTGTGTTCTTACAGCAACACACACAATAATTTTTTATGTGTGTGGTCTTAAAATCTGCGTGAAGAGCAGTATAAACTGTTCTTGTGGCCCTTAAAAAAACTTCTGCAAAAAAATGAAAACACTGAATCCTCTAAAGGTGAGAAGCACATGCGTCACATGAAGAGAGAAAGGACAAGTTTAATATTGGAATTTCTTCATACGATCACAGCGCGCTCTTCCACTGTTCAGATAAAGACGCTGCACAGCTGCTGTCTTAGAAAGCAGAAGCGTGACTGTCTTTCTGCATGTGTGCATATAAGACTGATGATGCAAAAGGCTCCTAAGGCTCCCATGCAAATCACCTCCTGTAGCTCTGTGAGCTACAGGAGGTGATTGTGTCCTTCAAACCAAGGTCAAAGAACGAGAGATGTGGACCAATGTGAGATGCAAAGAACAGTCTGTTACTATATCATGCACTGACATTGAAATCATTAGTGGGGCACAGAGACAAATAGGAGCAACACATGATCTCCTCGAGCACAGACAGGAAATAGTGTGTGTGTGTCTGCAAGTGTGTGTTTGTGTTTATGTGTGTTACTTACACTGACTCTGAAGGTCTCGATAGTCCCGTCCAGCAGCTGAACTAGGCAGAGCAGGTCCGGTTTTGGCATGTCTGTTACCACGGTAACTCTGCCTCCCTCTCAAGACAAACACCCTGCCCTCAGCTCGCCACTGAGAGGGGACCTGAAAACACACAAACACACACACACACACATACAAAGACACACACACATACGCAGACACACACGTATACAGACACAGTCACACACAAAACCACAAAAAAGTGTCAGATGTTTCCAGGTCGCTGTCTTCGAATGAAAGCACCTCCCTCAGGATGACATTGTGTGGTGACTAATATATGTGCTGGATGGAGCATCAGGCTGCAATGAGTAATACATTGTGAATGCGAAGGAGTGACTCTGTGTGTGTGTGTAATTCCTTATTATTTGGCTTGAGTCTGAACATGTCCCTTCCCTCTCCCTGCTGCTCTCCTCCTGCATCTCTTCGCCTTTTGCAGACAGCTGAATGATAAGAATGTTAAACATTTTCAGAGTTGAGCACGCCCATCTACAGCACTGCAACTGATCTCAGACCGACCGCAGGACGTAATGCATGAACACAAACACACACGCACTGCTAATGCATGTAAGCATGCATGGACTCAGGCTTACCCCAACTTTAACAGTATCTGTCTACGACTGTGTCTGTGCGTATGAACAACTGTATGCATCCAAGTGCATGTACGTACATGTGTCCTGTGTTGACTTCCAGGTGAAATTAATGGATCCAAGCTGGTCAGTTTCACTGTTTCTGAAAGGACACACAGTGCTTGAGTTAATGTTTGAACACAGCACCACACTATGAATACATTAAAACAGAGCCGTTTCCAGTTTGATGACCGGTTTTCCATAATACCCCTCTCAATAGTGAACTCACAAGTAAATGCTACATTTAAAAACAGATTCCTGAAGAAGTGGAGGCCATGAATACACCAGGTGTTCTGCATCTTGCATGTATTTTTGATATGTTGTGGTTTGTATCCACATATAAGTTACAGATGAGGAGATAAAGATACTTATTTTTTAATGCTTTCAACACATATAGACAAAGTTGTCACAGCCCAATCTGTACACGTTAAAAGTGTACAATGGAGGACATAAAAACACACAAGCACAAATCTACAGCTTCCTCTCTATTACTTCACCGAAATAGTTCATTTAGTGAATAAGCAGGGCCTCTCTCTGAGTGTGAGGCCCATATTTTTGCTCGACAGTCCCTGCCCGTCGATAATAAACTGCTGTGATCTCGCTGTACTTTGAGCCACAGCACGAACAAGGAACCTGTTGACAGCCTGAACTTTTCTAACAGCTACACCCAAAAGGAGGAACTCAGCACGGGCGAACTTTCTTCCAACCACCGCGGTGCTCGTAACTACGGCTGAATGTTTTTTTTTTTTTTTTTTTTTTTTTTTTTGGTTCGGGAGGAGGGGGGGGGAGAAAAAAAGGTTTAAAAGAGGAAAAAGACATGTCTACCTCAGCCGTCCCGCTTCAGGCACGGGTCATACTCCTCAGACTGTCCGCTGTGAGAGCCTTGGGACGGGGCGCGTCGGAAGAGCCAGGTAGACTTAGGTAAATATCCGGGACAAGTTTCTCATCCCTGGCTGCGCTGCTGGCTCCGCGCGGCCCCGCCCCTCTGCCGCGCGCGCTCCCGATGCGATGCGCGTTAACAGGGGCGCGTTGTTCGGCCAAGAAAAAACCAAACCGTGGAGGTAAGTAAACTACAAGTTAAAGCGCTTACACCACACTGTAAATATACTCAATTACAAATGTTAATCATGTAAAAGTATGTGAGGAAAATTCATATTAAATAAATTAGTATAATAATAATAATTTTAAAAAAAAAGGAAAAGCCGCAATTCTTTACATCTGAAAAGCTGGACCACAATATGATGCATGAAAATCTTATCAGTTAATCAACCAATCATTTCTAGGTTAATAAGCTGTGATTGAAGGCTACATACAACTGTAACTGTAATCAAGTCAATATTTTAAAAGTATAAATTAACTAGTCAATAAAGTTGTCACGTATTTGTAGCGAAATAAAAACTACATTTGTCTTTCAGGCTACTCTTCTTAATCAGGTATTGCAGTACTTGAATAAATATACTAATATGATAGTTCTTGTTATTTCCTTTATTTGTATTCAGTGTTATAAGAAATAGTAGTTTATCATACAGTAATGGTGAGTCACCATTCATTTATTTCAGTATTTTATTTTGATTTGACTTTTATTCTATCATTTTCATTTTTATCTAGTTCATGACAGAGGAGCACCAGTGATAAAAAATCAAAGTTGAGTGGGTGTAACATTCATCTTCAAATCAGGAGAAAATCTACAGAAATGTGTAGAGGGGAATACTTGATGGGGGTTTTAGATGTTCACTAACAGCAGATGGAAGTCAAGGTGCTGGTTTTTTTCTTTAATATAAAGATAAAAATCCCCACAGAAAGAGAGAAAAATAGACAGAGTTCCTCTGGTTTGCTGTCACCATCTACAGGACAGATGGGGTAGTACTGCTGCCATATGTGCGTATTCCGCACAGAAAAATTAACTGCTCATACTGTCTGTAGATACATTATAATATAATTCAAACACTGATAAAAACTCTAATAATTAATATTTTTTACAGATTTGTAACAAGCTGTGAGTCTCATTATTTCATCTCATCTGTTCGTGAATGAAATCTTTATTTTCTGGATATTCTATGTTTTTATTTTACAAAGGTAACAAAGATTCCCATCCAGATGGAAATCAGGGATTATATTATTTTATTTTTTCTCCCATATAGAACACATTATTTTTCTATACCCATAATCATGCTACTATTTTTTTACTACTATCTTTGTTTACTATTCTATCTGAACATATGTAAAGAAAAGTATTTGTCAAAGGGTTTCATATAAATAATTTAAATTATAAAAAATACAATACAAATGTGTGTAGAAGAACATTTCCTCCTTCCTACAATATTAATGATTTCACAAACCCTCAGATTTATAACATGAAGTGTTGGAATAGCTTGACCTTTATGTTTGGAATCACTGGACTAAATTACATCCAACTGGATGTAAAGTAATACACAATGAGTACTTTTGTTTTTGATGCTAAGTACGTCTTCCACCACTGGCTGATCTGCTGTCATTTTCAGTGTCACCTGTTGCATGCCCGCAGAAGCCAAGAACCAGCCACAACCAGTTTGCCTGCTGTCAGGATAATAGGACAAGAGGTTGCAGTCTGAGGGCGGGTGGTCAGACTAGCAGAGACCGGTTCACTTTGGGGTGGCAGGGTTTCTGACTGTCCTACCCCACCACCACTGTAACACAGTGGAACCTCCCCCTGTTGCTGTCCAAGGATCAGCTTTCTGCAACAGTAACCAAGACACCCTGTACTAACTCTTCCCTGAGCCCAGCAGCTCCAAATTTAGACAGCATGACACAGGGACAAACACGGCATTATTTCAGTATCTGCACATCATGTCCCATTAATCTGATTCACACCCACTTACTCCAATCTCACATTGAATTCCATTGGCACTGGTTTACACTTCATGAGGATTCTTCCTTTTAAATCTTTGGGCCTATTTTATCTTGTTATAAAGCCCAGTCACTCTTTTAATTGCTGATATATGTTTATTATCTATAACTTATTTTGTTTTTACTGAAATGCAAGATACATTTTGTTCCACTTTATCTTTCTCCAAAGAATTTGTTTACTCCCAACTGTGCCCAACTCAAGATAGTCCCTCTTTCTATTTCTACTTATTATATAATTACATTTTCATATAAATTTGTACTTATGTAATGTAATCTCATACTGTCACAGAATGACTGGAGTTTATGAACTGCTTTGATATAAAACGACAGGCCACTATAACTGTATCTGATGTGCTGCAGGAGTTTCGTCTTATTTCTCAGGCATAAAACTGGGTCTGGTGTGGAGAGGCCATGCCATTTTTCAGACAGGCTGTTCAGTCACCACATGACACAGAAAGACATATATAAAGAGTTGTCATGTGCTTGAAAGCTGTCATGAATGAACACACGTAGTATAGTTTCCATGACCCTCTTAGCTATCCTTAGCTTCAAGAGGAACGTGTACCCTCTCATAAAAAGTGATGCACACACACACACATATACACACTCATTAATTCAGTAGATGTCCTACTATCGGTGTTGCCACCCACTTGCAGACTTACTGGTGGTATGCAGTCCTCCCTCTAACCACCTGTGACTGGACTATGTGAGGAGGAACCCACACCCGTAATAAATAGGCCTACAGTTACAAAAAGAAATAAGAGTGTGTTACAAAGTCATAAAAAAGTCCCCCTGACAACACAGTCAGTTGGGCTACTTTGCCAACCTCATGGTCACAAGGCTCTATCAGCTCATGAGAACCCGGTAACATTTTTCACAAGGGAGCATAAGCTCACTATGCTGCCTTCATGGACTAGCAGCTTGTTTCCTCAACAGCTGAAGTATTTTACAACTTGCTATGCATTCAGGGATCCCACTCTCTTCTGACTGCAGAAAAGTAGTAGTAGTAGTAGTAGTTGTAGTTTATGGTCCTACTGTGTGCAGGTTCGTTTTGCAGGGTTCTTAACACCTATATCAATTTTGTCTTTCAAGCACTTTCCCAGTACATTTCTGACCTGCACTGACTACACTTCAGTCACATCAGATAGCAGCCTTCTGACAGAGCCTGAATAAGTTCTACATCTGGCAATGGTGCTTTTGTTACTCTGGTCCTCTTCTCTGGAGATTGTTGACACTTGTGTCCACTTTTAAAAGCAAACTGAAAATATCTGTTTCTCAGGCTTTAAAGAACTACATGTGGCTGTATTCATGTCTTACTGTACTTAAGTATAGAATTGGATTAATTCAAAATTGAATTCCCTGAAGACAAAGATAAAGGAGTAAAGAGAATTAAACTGAATAAAGACAATACTTTAGGTGGGTGAGTGCTGATGTGGATTTTAATGTAAGTCACATTTGTTTATTTGTAATTGAATATGTTCCAAAACAAGTTACTTTTTCTTGTCTTACCTTACCATATAAAAACTGAGGTCATAAACATTAAGTTGCAAAAAATCAACTACAGTACCACCTTATATTAAGACACCACTTATAGAGCTTTATGAACTGTAATTTATGGATTTGGTTAATGGTTCATCAAAAGTTAAAAGTGTATCAGCTGAAAATCTACATTTATAGCTACAGACTTGATGGATTGAGAAACTTTTTTATTAGTATGTACAATTACAGGTGACTGACTTTGGCCAAGGTCTTGACATGGAAATTGTCAAGTAGCTAACATGACAGTACCAAGGCAATGACATTTTTTGTGGTAAGGGTTTTGTATAACATGGCAACCCAAGAGGTTTTCTCCTTAATGTCTTATATACCTAAATCTAGAAAGCAGTAATAAATGATTGATTAACTATTAATTAATTAATTACACCTTTTAAATTCTTTATAGGTGATACCTTATCTTAAAGTAACCTACCATTTCCATTTGTTTTTCGATTAGATATTGGTTTTGCTTTATAGCTGTTCTGGTCCTAGATACAACTCAGTACTAAGTATCTGTCCCAGATTCTGCCCCAGATGCTGACATTTGAGGATGTGGGGGGTAAGTGAGCAGTTAAAGTCAGCTGTGAGCGCACACATCACAGTTATGGCTTCTCCGAGGGGATGTGAACGCCACACTGCCCGTGCGTGTGTTTTACGTCACCGGTCTTAAACCGAGCGGCAGGACAGTGTCGGTGCGGGACAAGCGGGACGGACCTGCTGCTGGACACTGTCCCCGCAAACCAGCCCGTCCTCTCCGCCTTCAAGCCTCTCAGTCAGCCAACCAGCCTCCATCCAGATGACGGTGACTCAGGACCGGCCGATGACCGACGCCAAAATGAGAGGGCTTGTGTCGTTTTTCTCAGGTGAGGTTAAACTTTTATTTCCCCTAAAAACCGTTAACTTTCCGTTAACAAATCATATACAGATAAAGACAAGTTAGCAAATAGAAAAAACTGCTATATGATACTAAATGAGTGTAAAATATAATAGAAATGTGGTTAATCAAGGTTTATTCTCTTATATATTATATAATATTTTCAAAAAAAAAAAAAAAAGAAGAAGAAGAAATCATAGTCCAGACCAGAGGGTTTGTCATGAAGTTGACCCACTAATTACTTGAAGCTGCTGAACTGCTGACCCTCTGTTTGTCTCACAGCTCTGCTCAAGGGGAAGAAAGTTGGTTTCAGTGACTTCTTACACAAACTGGTTTCCACTCAACAACTCTGCCAACAGTAAGCTAGAGGGAAAAAGATCTTGTGTGAAAGTTGTTACTTAAATTTTAAGATATTAGGAAAAGAGAAAAAAAGTAACACGTCCTGTTTTTGGCCACTTGATTGAAGTTTGGACACCCAGAAAACCCTGCAGCGACAGAGCAGACTGAGGAAAGACAAGGACGGGAAAAGGGCAGTGGTGAGTATAGGAGGTTTTTTAAAAGACTGTACTGGCTGTTGACAGGAGATGAAACTAAATCTGACCTTGTGACCGTCCCTGTCCCTCTGTGTCTTTTCACTCCTCAGAGCTCAGCAAACACAGAAACCTCTCAGTAAGTAATTTCTCCCACTGACGCCCAGAAATGTTTTTTTTTTCCTGTGAAATCCATAGAAAGTATAAAAACATTATATGCTATTTTGATATGATCACAAAGTAAATAGTTAAACAGTCCATGAGAATGACCCATAAGTGATCCCTAAACCTTTTGGGCTTGTAACCCATCATAAATTATGTCTCACATTCAGATTGTTTTACTTAAATTAATCTTACAACCTTAAGAATTTTCAATAGCTCAGCAGAAAAGCAAAAATCAAAGAAATGTTATTTACCAGTCACTTTACTGATCTGTTTAGCATTAAGATATTAAAATATTCATTATAATATTCATATAATTAAATTAAAGTTATTAGTGACAAAACTTTTAAAACCTTGCCTAATTATGTCATACTATGTTATATGTATCACAATGTATATCTGAGCTTTTTATTGCTGTATCAATCAGGATGAAGCCGTCAGACTTTGACTACCTCAAAGTTATCGGCAGAGGAAGCTTTGGAAAGGTAGTGATTTTCTATCCTTGAAGGTTTTTGTGTTTTTCCAGAATTTGGTGCTGGGACATATAATATTATATACTTTTACAGGTGCTGCTCGCAAGACATAAAAAACAAGGAGGTTACTATGCCGTCAAAGTGCTGCAGAAACAGATGATTGTCAAGAGGAAAGAGGTTATTTCTATCTATCTATCTATCTATCTATCTATCTATCTATCTATCTATCTATCTATCTATCTATCTATCTATCCATCCATCCATCCATCCATCCATCCATCCATCCATCCATCCACATCCATCCATCCATCCATCCATCCATCCATCCATCCATCCATCCATCCATCCATCCATCCATCCATCCATCCACATCCATCCATCCATCCATCCATCCATCCTGCCTCTCTGTCTGTCTGTCTGTCTGTCTACTCACTGTATCTGTGTCTCTGCAGCAAAAGCATGTGATGGTTGAGAGGAGCGTCTTGTTGAAGGGACTGCAACATCCATTCCTGGTGGGACTCCACTTCTCTTTTCAGACATCAAATATGCTCTACTTCGTCCTTGACTATGTTAATGGTGGGGAGGTATGTGTATGAAAATTACTACTCTGGGATGGTTAATAAAAATTCAAACAAAGCTACATATTCCTCAAGATTACATGAACAATTTCAGATGCTACAAGTAATTTTGAAACCTGCTGCCAACAAAACTGGGATCAACTGGTTGTACCCACTCTCTTCAAGGTCCTACTGTTATGTTTAACGTCATTGTCATTTATGAAATCTGTGTTTAATCACTCATCTGTTTGTCCTTAGCTCTTCTACCACCTTCAGAGAGAAGGGTCATTTCCTGAACCTAGATCTGCTTTCTATGCTGCAGAGATGGCTATGGCACTGGGCTACCTCCACTCTATTGACATTGTTTACAGGTACACACACACACATATACATGAATGTAGACACGCTGCTGCAGAGACACGCTTCTCCAAGTTTTTCTTGGGTCAGTGCTTGCTCACTTTCTTTGCTCATGTTTGATTTAAACATGTTCTGCATGTTTCATTTATATAAACAGGGAAATCCCAATGAAATATTACTTTGAGAATGCTGCATAGAAAATGTTTTCACAAAAATACCACCAGCCACCAAGGTCCTCCAGCAGCACATTAAAAAATAAAGAGTAAAGGGAAAGCATGTGTGAAACATAGGGGAAAATGAAAGAAAAACACCAAGATCAGTTAACATAGGTTTTGCAGGAACATGTAACTAAACTCCATCTGTTACTCTGTCAGAGATCTCAAACCAGAGAACATCCTGCTGGACAGTGGGGGTCATGTGATGCTGACAGACTTTGGGCTTTGTAAAGAAGGTGTGGCCATAGGTGGGATTATGCATACATTCTGTGGGACTCCTGAGTATCTCGCTCCAGAGGTGCTACAAGGCCACCCATATAGTCGAGCAGTGGACTGGTGGGGGCTTGGTGTTGTACTTTTTGAGATGCTCTATGGACTAGTAAGTAATAGTGATCTTTTTTCTTTTCATCATCTCACCTTCCTCAGTAGCTTCACCTCACTCAAGCTCCCTGTTCTCTCTCTCAGCCTCCATTTTACAACCGTATCAAAGCAGAGATGTTCCAGAATATACTTCACGCCCCCCTGCAGCTACGTGATGGGGTGTCTCTGGCTGCACGCTCACTGTTAGAGGGCTTGCTGGAGAGGGATGTCTCCAAACGCTTAGGGGGAAGTTGTGACCTTGTAAGTGCACACACAAAACAGAGAGACAAACTGTGATGAACACAAACACAAATAACCAAAGAACTAATTTTGATGCGTTTTCAGGTGGAGCTGCAGGAACATTCCTTCTTTGCCTCCATCCACTGGGACGACCTCCTGGCCAGGAAAGTGAAACCTCCGTTCATACCAAATGTGGTACGGGTGATTCAGAATGAGTGGAGAGCACTATTGTTTTTAATCAATGCACATTGTACCTGAGTGCATGTTTACGCCTTTCTCTGCCCCAGACTGGTCCTTGTGATATCAGCCACATCGACCCCCAGTTTACACTACAACCTGTCCCTGCTTCTGTGAATGAGCGGTGCCAGGCGGGTGGGGTCAGCGAGGCCTTTCCAGGATTCTCCTTTATGAACCCCGTGGAGTACATGGCATCACAGCTGATTTCATAACAACACCAAATCCTCTGGCAGTGTGTTTGTTCAAATATTTATTTTTTATGTCATAAATTATTAAATCAAAGTCTATTTTTAAACACTAGAGCAAAAAAAAAAAAAAAAATCCTCAAATGCTGCAATCCACTGTTTGTATCATCAGTTACTCTAAATTACACACACACACACACACACACACACACACACACACACACACACACACACACATATATATATATATATATATATATACGTATATATGTATGTATATTTTTATTACATTTATTTTAAGCATTGGTATCAGTTCATAATGTGAAATAGGCTGGTCACTATTTCACAAGTCAATCTTAATGTGTAACAGAATGATGGAACAATAAACAAAGCAGTTTTAATGTTTAACACTTCATGTTTATATCTTTAAAATATGCTGAAAACATGTATTGCAACATTCCCATTCAGCTATTACATTCACAGCTTACAAAGGTACTGAAAATACGTCACAGGCTGCCTTGAAATCCTGCATAGTAACAGAGGCATTGTGCATCACAAGAGAAAAACACGAAATGGTCTCCTTGTGGTATATACATGAGAGAATCAGCTGACAGTCTGTTGTCAACCCTTAAACACCAATTGGATCCAGCTCTGACTTTATGTGTGGTGGTGAAGAGTCTTTTTTAGTGTTAGAAACAGAAAAAGGCCATCATCGCAGAAAATCTAATGGGTGTGTTAAAGAAAAGAGCATCTGGTCTGGTCTGATCCTTTCTACCCCACTCAAGGCTGAGTTTATTCACAGTTACTTTTCTGTGTTTCAGTAGATGCTGAAGGAGGCGTAGGTCTGGTCACTCTGGCAGGTGAAATAAGCTATCAGCTGACCATTGCAGATCATAAGAAATAAGCCGCTACCTATGGAACAACAAAGAGGTAGATCATTAAAGAGAACTTTGCCCACAAAGTTAGATACAATAACTCACAGATAAAGTTCCAGTCATGTTTGTCTTACCTAAGGCCAGCCACCACTGCCAAACCATGGGAAACTCCAACATCACTGCAACACAGAAACAAAACATTCAGTTTCACAACACATGAAGTAATAAGAGTGAGTAATCTGGGTGGATACATTGTTAGATTTCTGCTCACCAAGGCTGGTGATCATTACATGCAGAAGTGTTACAGTGAGGGCGTAATCCCATACCCTCCTCCTCACCACTGCAGCAAACAAAAGGCCACTGCAAAAGTAGGTGAGCTCCAAGGACAGGAGGTTCACTGAGGGAGACCAACACAGTAAGACAATAGATTATCTGTGCAAAGTTCACACTTGTTGTTTGTCATGTTGGCTACAATAAGTGTGCTCACCCAAGTATTTGGAGTTGGATTCAGCAGGTTCAGTCTTAAAGTCAAATGGAATCAGTCCATCAAAGTGATCTAACCTAAATGAGGAGAAATGACTGTAATTGGTGCAGGGCAGCATTGTAAATCTGTCCACTGTGTATGTGTCTCATTACCTTTAAATTCTCCTCTGAATAGATAAATAATAAAGTCTATTTTGACAGAAGAATATGCTACAAAAGGGAAATATGATGAAGGAAAGATGCAAGATACATGTCCAGAAACACCAGATTTTAGTCATACTTTGTTTTTGTCTAAAATTTGTAAAAGAAAATTGCATTTCATTGATTTCTGATATAGAGTGAGCCTGCAGGCCCTCTGAGGGTTTGGAAGGTATGGACATCATCACATTAGGTCTCTTGCCTTAGATAGTTTTGTTTTTTCTGTGCTGGTTGTCATCGCAAGAATCTGGTAAGCATCATATATTCTGAGAAACTTTATTTATTTTTTTACTCAATAACAGTGATCTCTGTTCACGGATCTTTTTGGCCTCTTTGGATCTCTTACTCAAGGGGCTTACACTGGGACTGCCAGGCGCCCTGATATAGGTATCAGTAGTGGAGAAAGTATACATATTATTTACCTCATTAAAAGTAAAAACATTACACTGTAATAACAAGTAAAACATTACAAGTAAAACTCTTGCATTGAAAATGATACTTAAGTAAAAGTGCACTGGTATTATGAACAAATTATAAGTATCAATTAGTGCAAGTTCTTGACACAGAATCACTGACCAACACAACACTATTATATGTATACACTGATTTGGTAAAACTCTATTGTACAGATCCCACACAATCCTGAAATTTCTTTGAAAGGAACTGACTCCCCTACAAATGTATCTGATGGTCCCTGGAAATAACTAATAGTAATAATTATAAGGAAAATAGACACACTTTTCAAGTGCTACACTTCCAGTTAATTAATTCCACTGAACTGCTTGTGTTACCCAGATATTTGTGCAATGAGTGATTCAGATTTTACTGTAGTCTCTATGAACTCACCACAATTTACGACACACAGAATACAACCCACAATTTCTATGAAACTACATAAACATTTTCTGTTAATTCCCCTTAAATTATTCAGAAGTGATGTGACCCATAAAATATGTGTTGTTGTCATTTTAACTGCTCTGTATAGTGTTGTTTAATCTGTACAACAATGCCTCATAGTCTCATATAGTTTGGAGAGGAAACTAGTAAATATGAAGAGGATGGGGTGGGTGGTGGTGGTGTTGGGGGGGACTGTCTGTGTTTGCATGTGTGTGTGAGGGACTGACACCTGAAGGCACCGAAGCACACACTGCCGATCATGTAGAAGAGAGAATAAAATATGAGCAGACACAGCAGCAGATTGAAGAGCACGGTCTGTGGGGTTGAGACAGAGAGGGGGTCAGTATTTCACAATAGAAAATCTAATCTGTCTAAGTGGACAGCATCACTTATTTCTAATGCAGAATTACCAAACATGAACCTGGAGCTGTTTGCAGTCCTACATATTATAGGATACTAGTCTGCGGGGGGGCTGTGCACTGTAACAGGCAGATAGCGACTCTTAACTGCTGCAAAACCTCACCTGCTGCATGCAGTTTGGATTATGATAAATAGAAAATTAGGCGTGTGTGTGTTATAAAATAACAGCCCCCGGAGATAACAGCGCTCTGACAGACCCTCGTCATGATTTTATCCCTTGTAATTTCGCTACAGTCCCGACGGACCGACAGACGGAGAGTCCGCTCACACTGATGCAGGTTAAACTCGTGGCACATTATCTTGTCCTCTTACCTTCGAGTCGACCGCTTTGCCTTTGAATGCCATTTCATGGTTTGTACTTGATGTAAATACTACAAAATAATCCGGGCTGCAGCAGTGCTGGACGACCCGGTTAATCCCCCTGAAACTGGACCTCTCCCGCCATCTAGCGACTAACGCAAGACATAAAACCAGCGCCGCCGCTTTTTACAGCTGAGCCTGAACTCATTTCACCTCGTATTAGGGCGGCCTTTGTCGACTGAAATAAAGACTTTTCTCCACATCTACCTGTTAGCCAACAGCTGAATACATACTTATGGATATTGTGGCAATGTTGAGCCTCGGGTACTGTCTATTTACAGGGAAATTGTGGAGAAAGCGGCGAGATCTGTCTCGTATTATTACCGGAGAAACCATAGCCGCCCTATGTGGGAGGGATTGAATACTGCAGGTTAGCTGGAGATAATTTGGTTGAACATTCAGTATGAGGACCACCACCGACTCAAAAGATACTTGATTTCTACCACACAAGGAATAAATAGCCTATAATAATTCCGTGATTGACTTTAAATTGATTAGTTGTCACATTGAAGCCATAAACCATACATCAAGTAGCCGTGAAGTGCCATAAAGAGGTGGTACCACAGCTCACAGTGAACGGGCTTCATGGTCATAATATTACAGCTAATATTAAACACTGGTGTCGGGTAATATCGTATCAAACGTGGTGTTATGGTGACATTAGAATAAGACAAACTTAATGTCTGACATTTATTCTGCTCGGCTTTATAACGTGGATGGTATTTGAACATTAGCCCACCTAACTGCAGATGTGTGTTTGGAGCCAAACCAGTCCCGACTCCAGTGTAGCGACGTGTTTCGGTGGTTTTGGTTGAAAATGTTACTTCGGGCGATTTTTTACAGGCCTGAGTATTTAATCCTGCACTTCTGCACCGGTGCGTGCAAACTGACAGTCGCCTGTTTCACACAAACTGGCCGTGAAACGAGCACAAACCGGGCAGAAAACAGTCGGTTCGGCTACAGATGGACCGGCCGCTCCTGGACATTAATGAGAGACACTGCGGTCCCTGCGCTCCGAGGATACACACTCCTACTTCTTATCGGGGGGTGGGGGGGCACTTCTGGGGCTGTTATGGCCAAAGGGTGAAACATGAGCCCCGGTCCGGGGGTAGTATTGGTTATATCGGCAGTGAACTGAGTTTTGGGCGTGTTGTGAGTGCACACAGGCCTGGTATTGACCACCGATAGTGTACTGAACTTTTCCGAGACCCAAAGTTGTCAGGCAGCGCATCTTGCACGCATGCGCATCCCTCTTGTATCCAGCTCTAAATAAGAGTTAAAACAGAAACGAGGTGAGTTCCACATTTTTTAAACAATACGGACACTGATTCTCATTTATTGCACTTAACAGTGGCGGAATATGAAAAACCGACCTTCGTTTTTCCATTTGGGATTAGTTCTCATTATTTCCACTCTGATTTGAAACGGCGAGAATAAATCGTTTTTTCAAGTTTCTATTGAAGAAATTAATCAAGCAACAATGTTGAAGCTCGTAACAGGAGCGTCGTGTTATTGTGAGTGTGTGCGATGTTCTGCGAAACGGCAGCGTTTGGCAAAATGCATTTTCCTATTGTTATTAACCGGGAAACTTATTTATTACAGATTGTCCTTAGCTGGCTGCATCCAGTCACAATGCTACGGTTAGCCGTGTAGCTATCCTCCGTTCAGCTGGACGGAGCGGAGCTAGCTGGCTGTTAGCTTCATGTCAGCTCTAGCTAGCAACCTGGGCTGACATTCCGTGACAAGGGGAAAGTGAAGAAAATAATCAGAGTGAAAGAAAACACCAAGTCAGGAAATTACACAGCACGCGTTTGCTTTTGTTCGAGGCGTAGCGGCTTTGCATGATTTGTTTAAATTGATAACTTGAGTAATTTACATAGTTTAAACGTGTTGGTGGCCTCTTCCTATGCTCCGCCATTTTGTATAAGACGAATGCTAATCATGGGCGCTCTTACATACACTTTATTTATGGCCAGAATAAAACTGGGGTTTGGGGTGCAAAGTCAAACTTAATCAAGATCCATTAGCTCGGGCTTTTTTTTACTTTTCACATGGTTACGACCACCGTGCAAACAGAAAATACCACCTTAATTCATTGTTGATCATGCGTCAACAGTAAAACGTTATATCGCATTATTAGTCGGATAAAAACGTTTTTAAGTTTGGCCAGTTAGTGCAGAAAACAGTGTTCTCCTTACAATTCATAAAGAAATGACCCCCTCACTTGTTCATGGCCAGGCAAACAGTCGGTTTTAAGAGATACTGTTAAAACAAGGAAAAGATGAACTTGTGTGGTAAACTTATAGTTGAGACATCATTCCTCATGTTTGTCAATGATCATGATGAAGATTCGCCCTAATGAGGCCGTTTGTGCACGTATTTCCCGGTTACTTGACCAGCAAAACAATATTATTATTGACTGTTTTGTCTGAAATCGAAGTGCATGGTGTATCTTGCAAGCCAGCACACAGCCGCCATCTAGCGGTGATGCTGCGCGATGCTGTTTACAAGTGCAGGAAGAAACTGCATTTGTAGTTGGGAGCACATCGTAGGTAAAACACCAGCCCGATGGGTCTGTTTCACTGTGATGATCACACACAGTCAACGCAATAGACAGAAAACGGAGTCACAGTGAAAGTGAAAGCTGTGGACTGGGCCTGCACTGGAGATTTGTAATGTTTTTGTTTTAATGTATGACACCGTCTTTGATCTGGCTGTTATGTTTCTGCAGGTTGGGGATTTTAGAGGAGTGGGAATGACTGACACTCCACCCAGTGATGGCCCCTCCCAAGGAGCGGAGTTTGACATGATGGGTGCTCTGGACTGGAAGGATGGTATTGCCACACTGCCAGGCAGCAACATCAGGGTATGAGATTTATTTATGTTCTTGTCCAAGCTAATTCCTCATTATCTAAATGTGTGTTTACATGTCTCTGATTACAATCAGATTTGTAAGAGCAGGATGTCCTGCAGTGTTTCATTGCAAGCATCAATTGATGATTAACTCACTTTTAAAGAATAAAACTTTCAGTTTCAGTTGAAAAAAGAAGAAATAGCGGTAATAAGGAGTAAGTCCACTGCTTAGGCAGTTATTTGGAGACAAGCTGAATGGAGATCACGGTGGTTTACCACCTTGGCTCAGCAGTTTCCTTGGAGGAAACCTGATGAGCATATCTGTTTTTTCTCCATTGTGCTCTTAGTTCCGCATGACAGAGTTTGGGACTCTTGAGATTGTCACAGACCTAGAGGTCAAAGGGCAGGAGGCAGAGCCCAACTGTGAGACCTTGGACCCAGCTCCTTCTCACACTCCCACCCCTCCTCCAGAGGGCCAATCACAAACTGGTATAGCCAAAGCTTCAGCCAATCAGAGTCAGCCAGGGTCGTCTCAAGGTAAAGGTATGACAGCAAACGTTTAACCCTCACAATACTAATATTAAGAATTGAAGAGTTTATTTTTTGTGCTTTACCCATGTTTTTTTAAACGTAAAAAACCTCAGTCTCTTTCCCCTTTTCTTCTCTGTCCTCTAGCTCCTGGTCCTGTGCTTCTGTCTTTAGAGGAGGGCCCCAGTGTGGAGGTTGGTCCCAGTGTTGAAGTTGGCTCTAGTGCTGACATGGGCCCAAATGGGGAGCTGTCAAGATGCCGGGCCTGTGGTGGCCATGTACCCCGAGATGCCCTCTTTCAGGGTAAATTCTGTAGCTCCATTTGTGCACAGCCTTCCAGTGGCAGGTAAAACCACACACTTTGTCTTTTCGTTGTCCTTCAGATTATTTTGGTTGGTTATTGTGTCATGACCCAAATGGTTCATTTTTAAAGATCATCTCCTGCGGATGTGCGGGAGAGTCAGGTTGTTGAAGGTGAGAGGCTTGGCAAACGTGTGCGCAAAAAGAGAAAGATCTACATGGATTCTGGTGATGAAGAAGAAGACAACCAAGAGGAACCAGAGGTAAGGAGAAGGATATTCTTAGCATTTGTCACCATTGTTGTTCCACTTAATTTGAATTTTTTAATTTTTAAACTCGAGAAAACACATAACTTATTGTTTTGGTGAGAAAAAAGTTGATGGTACTGATTATTGACATGTTTTTTTCAATTTTCCTTTTGTAGGAAAAGACCAAGACTACCAAAGGCAGGAGAGGTGCCAAAATTGCAAAACTTGGTATGTTAGACTGCTGCCACTGCAGGGGAAGGAAAGATGGAGAGAGATGCTTTCCTGTCTCTGTACATCCTATGAAATGCTGTACATGTCTTACATTGCCAACTTTCAAGGCCTTAAACGGTCTTGAAAATGTCTAAAAACAATGTTGCAGTTTTTGTTGCACTGTTCTGGTGAGAAATTAAGCCTCTGCTTTATCACAAGTAACTTTTATTTTGTAATCTTGTGATATAGATAAATTGCAATTGGAATTTAAAATGACTAAATAAGTTAACCATGTGCCTGTGAGTGTGACAGTAGACAAGAGTGAATGAAAGCTGCTGTATGCTGGGTATATATAATCTGGTTATGTTTGCATAATCTTTCTTTCTTTTTTTTTTTTAACGTATCCTCAGTAGCAGCTGCTCCCAATAAGAAGCGAGCGTGGAGCTGGCCTGCTTACCTCGAAGAAGAGAAGGCCATTGCTGCTCCTGTTAAACTATTTAAAGAGGTATAAGTCTCTTAATACCTGCCACCTTATTGTTTAGTGTAACCAGGTGTTTTTTGTTTATATTGTGTGTGTTAAACTGAACTGTGCTGTTATGTACATGTGTCTCGCAGCACCAGTCATTTCCCCAAAGCAGGAACAGTTTTAAGGTGGGGATGAAGCTAGAAGGACTGGACCCATCTCACCCATCTCTGTTCTGTGTACTTACTGTTGCAGAGGTATGGGTCCTGTTTAGTGTAGTGTTTGTTTATGTGTCTTTATCCCTGTTTATGACTAAGAATATCACATTCTTTTTATTTGTACTGAATATGTGCCCTTGTGTCGCTTTGCCTCTCAGATCCAAGGTTACAGGGTAAGGCTTCACTTTGATGGTTACCCAGAATGCTATGACTTCTGGGCCAATGCTGACTCATGGGATCTGAAACCAGCTGGCTGGTGTGAAAAAAATGGACACAAATTATTGTTGCCTAAAGGTAGCTACAAAAACACTGACCAAACCTTGTCTACTCATGATTTTACTCATAAACAAAAATGGCTATGAAACATTTTTGTAAAAATTAGTTGCAATTCATGACAAAATTTGTCTTGCAGGTTGTAAGGATGGAGAGTTTAATTGGAGCATGTATGTGAAGAACTGTAGAGGTCAATTGGCCCCAAAACACCTTTTCAAGAGCCTAAACACTGTGAGTATTAACCACACTACACTCTCTTAAGCCATCAGATGGTTATTAATATCAGGGATTTTATATGCATTGTGTTTACACAGGCTAAGTATGTGTTTTACTGATTTTTGTTTCTTGTTTTTTTTTTCTTTCAGTCTGTGACTCCATCTGGATTTAGAGCAGGGATGAAGTTGGAGGCAGTTGACAGGAAGAACCCTTCGTTGATCTGTGTAGCAACCATTGCTGCTGTTGTGGACAACCGGCTGCTCATTCATTTTGACAACTGGGATGACACATATGATTACTGGTGAGAGCCTGGTATAAGACTGATTTAACAGGGCTGATCCAAAGATATTCCATAGTCTTTCACTTTGGAGGTCTGCAGTATCTAGAAAAATAGTGAAATCGTCTGGAGCAAAACATCTGCTGCTGTTGTGTGGGTAGACAGAGTATGAAAAGTACTGGAAATAAACGCGACAAGTAGGAAACATACAAATTTCCTGTGTGTTCACCTGCGTATTGTGATGTATGAAGGTGTGATGCCAGCAGTCCGTACATCCATCCTGTGGGGTACTGTGAAGAGGCTGAGCTAACTCTGACCACTCCAGCTGGTAAGACACAGACCAAGACACATGTGGGTCAGTATAAACTACTTTAATATACTGTAGGGCCCAACTAACATTTCCAGAGAGATTTGCTAATAAAGGTTTTAATTCTACTGATAAAGCAGATTTTTCTAACTTGTGCAATAGATGCATTCTCCATAGAAAATAATTCTAATTTTGTTTCTACTGTAAGAAAGAAATTACACAAAACCTAATAATTTTACAAGACAGGTGAAATGCATGCTACTGTCACTTACTGTGGATGCCTTGGTTCTCTCTTCTTTTAAGTTATGATACCATATTAGTGTCTGTGTTAATGTGGACTGTCTTCACTGATGGAGCTCATGAGTCTCTTATTCTATCACTTCAGAATATAAACAACCCAAGAGTTTCTCATGGGAGAAATACCTGGAAGAGACAGGGACACAGGCAGCTCCTGCTCGGGCTTTCAAACCGGTAGGATCAACACACACACATACACATATGAATATACAAAGATTTACCTAGCTGTATGCCCTGCAGTAGCCTGTATAAAGTAGTGTGGCTTTTATTATGTTTTTTCAGCGACCTCCACATGGCTTCCAGATCAGCATGAAAGTGGAAGCTGTCGATAAGAGGAACCCCATGCTCATTCGTGTTGCAACTATATCAGACACAGAGGACCACAGAGTGAAGGTATAACAAGTCTCCTCATCAACATGTGCATGGATTATGTTGCTCATCTTGTGGCTAATTTGCTGTTTTTTCTCATCTAGATCCATTTTGATGGATGGAATTCAGAGTATGACTATTGGGTGGAGACAGACTGCCCCGATCTGCACCCTGTAGGGTGGTGTCAGAAAACTGGACACCCACTACAGTACCCTAACGGTGAGACACTCGTCTGTCCTACCTGGTATTCAGTGAGGTCAGTCAAGGTTTCTTAGGAGAGGGATCCAAAATTGTAATTTCAACAGATGAGTCAGCAGAGTTTGTCTCTGCCTTCATTTTACTTTGAATGTGGTGGTGGGAGGAATTTATAATGGATTCAAAATGGAAATGGTCTTGGAGATGTTTGCATAGTTTTATTAACACTCCCTCGTGTGTGTGTGTGTGTGTGTGTGTGTGTGTATTTCAGGCTCCAGTGATGTATTGACTGCCCCAGGACAAGGATGTCCTACCCCAGGATGCAATGGGGTTGGACACATCAGAGGACCTCGCTATGGGACCCACTACACGTCAGTACCACATACTTAGTTTTGTGTTTTCAGTCTCCTTTTCTTATCGTTTTCACATTGCTTCACCATTTTCATATTCATACATTCCCCTATATATATTGTATATATCACATTCAGTGTTTCTCAATGAACTTAATTACTGTTACTTCATGCACCTTATAATGCTGCAGTCATACCACATTTCATAAATAAATTGTAATTTAAGTTCCTAATTTTTTAAAATCAATCAAAGTTTTCTGCATTTAATTTCTGTATATCCTCACACTGTCACCAAAGAGGTGCTTTAATGAGAATTACTTTCAGATAAAATTTTCATGTCCTCATATTTTATCAATGTTTTGGGGGCTCAGAATGCAGGCAATAAGTAGAAGATAGAATTCCTGTTTCAGTGTGTTGCTAAATGTCATTTGTACTTGTGTGGGCTGCTAGTAGTGTAAATGTGTCTGCTTCTGTGTGTGTGGGAGTTTAGAGTCTTAAAGACTTTTTTAAAGATGCTTTTCCATCTTATTTGTTGAGATCTGTTTAATTGTCTCATTCACAGTTATGAAATTAATGTTTGTCTTTGAAAGGTTAATTTTTGGCCTGAGTAAAGTTCGTGTCTTGGTGTGTGCAGTCAGGTCAGCTGTCCCTACTCTGAGATGAATCTAAACAAGGAAGGCTTGTTGCCAGACCGCCTCAGCGGAGAACGACCCCTCACCCTCAGTGGACCTCATCCTCGTGGGAGACGTCCCGAGCCTCATACGAACACTACGTCACAGACCCCTTCAACGCCAGAGCATCCTGAAGGAGCCGAGGACTCCCAGAACAGGTTCGCTGCTGAACATGTACAAGGTTGACACTTTACAAAAACAGCATGGACACACAAACAGCCACTCGCATTCCCCTGAGGACTCCTATCAGTGTTTTGCATGCAACTCTATCCAGTGGTCAGTATCTGAGAGCAGGTTATCTGTGTTGCTAGGAAACCAGCGACAGTGGAAGCTGAGCGTTTAGGGCGCAACAATCAGGCCGAGCCACCGAGTGGAGCCAGTGAGCAAAGCCACAATGGAACGAGGCCTAAAAGGTACCAGACATAAAACCATCACAATGAACTGTCTCTGAAGTTCAGTACAAAGGATGGTGGCGTGTGTTAACCAGTAACTTCTAATTTGTTTGTTGATATCTTCTTCAGGACAGCACCAGTTCCCAAATACCTGAAAATGCACTATGTTAAAGAGGAGATTGGTGACAGTAAAGGTTAGTGTAAATGTGTGTAAAATGGGATGAGATAAAACATGTAAATCACCACCTCACCCCCACTGACTGATGTCTCTCATCCTCGTCTTCCCTCTCCTCAGCCTCTCCAGATGCCATCTCTCTCCAGCAGGCCCTCCACGAGTCTGTGTTCTCCCCCGGCATCTCTGCCTCCCCCCCTCACCGGGTGGCTCTCTGCTGGGACAAACACTGCCAGCTGCTGCCTGAGGTCCTGGGGCTGACTGCCAAGAGAGTGGCCGCATGGAGTGCCGAGGAGGTCAGACATGCTAACTTGCTCAAACTGTGTCAACACATGAAAAGCAGACATTCTCCTCATTCATTTACCCAACATGAAGGCATCTCGTTGTTTAGAGAAACTGCATGAATTACAAGTAGAGCGGTGGTGCTCTCTTTCTTTCCTGTCAGGTTAACAACTGAGATTCAGTAAAGACTTGTAAGGCACTTGGTAGTAATCGTAGATAAGCATTTTCTGATTAAAATATTTATATTTTTTGTTCATCAGGTGGCCAGTTTTGTCAAAGGACTCCCTGGATGTAAAGAACATGCTGCTACATTTAAAACAGAGGTGAGGACTTTATAACTTACTAATACTTCAATCTACAAACTTGATATATAGTCTTTATTTAGCTTTTTTTATTAATGTTGCTTTCAATATTTCAGAAAGTTAATTTTTTGTTTATTCTTTATAAAGTCAGAGCCTAGTATGACGTTATCTTCAGAGAGCTGGTTTATTATTTCAAGCATGTGAAATTTGTGCTATAATTTTTAGTTAAGTGTTCAACCACAACTAGTTTTCGTATACATCAGCCCTTTTTAGAGTCTTAGATATGCGTGTGAGTTTGTTTGTTTTATTGTTGATATGAAAGAGGTATTTCTTTTAATCATAAAAGAATGCGTTTGGTTTCCCTCTTGCCTGAGGGTAAGGGTAGAGAGAAAATTATTTTTTGGGGGACAAGTATTTGTTTTCTATTTTGTTCGAAAAAATATGTTTTTTAAGTGTAAGGGCGCTAGAACCTGGCTAGAAAAATGTATTCATAAGACGCAGATGCAGAGACACACGAGTGGCAGCAATATACATAGCACTGGCTTAATTAATTCAATGTTCATGTGCTGCCACCATCTGTTTTTGGTTCTGACATAAAGCAAATGAAAAAAGCCCTGAAGTGTTTATACACTGTGTTTGCTGTGCAGTCATGTGTAATTTTATGCAGCTCCTCTGATTTTTTATTTTCCTCTTCCCTTGTACTTCTCACATTTTCATAATATGAAGGCATCTCTGAAAAATGTGATTTTTAAAGACACTTGATTCACATCATCTCCTAGAGTTTTGATGTTACCAAATGATTCATATGTCAAACCATTTATAAATCTTTAAATTTATAAATTACAAAGTAAATTTCCAAAATAAAGTCCAAATTTCCCCATTAAGCCCAACAAAATGATTCAACGCTTTAATTTTAAAATTCAGCATCAGTGTGCAGAGCAACCACATGTACTTTTTCAGTTCCTATATTTGATAAGAGGGGACAGACAAAGTTGGGTACTAGGCTGTGAGCATTGCAGAGCGTTTAGCCACTAATGAGTCAGATAGTTGGTAGAGACCAAAACGGAGCTAAAACAGCACGAGTCAATGAGCCCTCTCTTACACCCGGCGCAAAGCACAACTCAAGTGTCTTTGCTAGTTTTAGACTGAGGTAGTTGTCATTTTCCTTTCCAGTGCCAAATGGCTAATACACTTCAGCCCATCTGTGCGCCCATGAGTGTGTTGGTCTTAAAATTAGGTGCGTTATGGCACATTTCTTTGGTGAGACGGTTGGAGAGCGATTGTGCAGTTGATGAACAAAAACCTGGTCCGAATTGAGTGGTGCCGTTTTTCACAGTTAATTTAAAGCTGCATCATCAAGACAGTCATCTGCTCCTACATAGGTGGGAACACACGGTGCAAACACTCAGCAGAGTGAGCTGATAATGTGCTTCAGATGTTTGGTTAAATCAGGTGGAACATTAGAATAAAGCCTCGGTCAGAGCATATTGTGTGTGCACCATGATAAGCCAACAAGGTGCAAGTGTGCCTGTCTTTGAAAGGGGATGAAGATGACACTGATTGGGTTATTGCGTGTTGCGTCCAACGAAAACATTCCTATGAATAATTAAGAGACTTAGTACGACCCTTTTGAACCTCGCACCTGGCACAGAAACTGCTTTCTGTGCTGTTCAAACAGCAAAAGTGATACGGTCGTGTCCTAAATGCCTTTGTGTCATGTGTATTAGACTACACTTCAGATCATTAACGCAGAGCCCAATATAAGCTTCATTAATATCAATAATGTTGCCTAAACTTAACTGCTGAATATATGAATGAATATCAGTTTTTCAGTTAAAAGTGTGACTATATTTACCTAAAAAAAAAAAAAACTCTTTTGAAGCTGATCTTTTTTTTTTCTTTAGCAAATAGATGGCGAGGCCTTCCTGCTACTTACCCAAGCAGACATCGTCAAGATCCTGTCAATCAAGTTGGGACCTGCCCTGAAGATTTACAACTCCATCCTCATGTTGAAGAACGCTGATGAAGAGTAAGATCTGACTCCATGAGGAATCGTTACCTCTTCACAATCCTCAGCTCCAGTTTCATCAACACTCAACTAATGACATTTGACAAAATCAGCCTGAACAAGCTTTATCTGTCGATCTCTGCGACAGTGCAGCTACAGAACAGGAAGAAGAGGAAGCCATCATCTCAAAAACGTCCATCTGTTTCCCGTCTCCTCTCCTCTCTCTGTGATGGACAGCTCTGGTCAACCTGAGGGAGAGTTTTACATGATACCATGAGGAGTCCTTAACTTATGTTGTGTTTGTTTACTGAATCATTAAAAAAAAAAACTATAGCACCTTCCAGGCTTCTTAACATTGTACAGTTTATGAATTGGATTTAGTGTCTTGATTCTGTTGCGTTTCTTGTTTTATTTGAACTGTGATGAAATGGTGCTTGAGCTCAGAGCAGATGGAACAATTGTGTTTGTGCTTTGTTGCTTTTTACTCAGCAACAGAATTTTTTTTTTTTTAAAGCTGCAAAATACAATCGTGAGGTGGTGAGAGGTTTTTAAATGTGAAACCCAGTGGAGCAAAAGCACTATGTAGTTCAGCTTGTCTCCTGTAGATGGAGAACATGGGCCGCTCCACAGGCCCAAAGGCAAGAGAGCTGGGTTAGTTTGCAGTTGGCCGAGACTTAGATTGAATGGGGGATGGTTTAAAATTTTCTGAGTGTGTTTGTATGTCTGTGTGTCCAGATGTGACTAAGTGTGTTTGAGGAATGAGGATGTAATTTTCCACCAGCCCGTGTATGCTGTGTTACTGGGCAGGGGATTGTTTTGTGATGAGCAGGGCTAAGGGCTAATTGTCAAATCAAGAAAACTTGCAGCCTTTAAAGGTGGATTGAAACTATGAACCAGCTCTGTTTGTATCTATCTGCTTTTTTTTTTTTTTTTTTTTTTTTTTGGAATGGCACATGAATATGAATGTTTAAAAAAAAAACTGCTTTTAGTTGTTTTGTTGATATTGATCATCTTGTTTGGTTCATATAACCTCTTGTCATTCACAATGTAAATAGTATACAGCTACAAAAGGACTGTCCTTGCTTCCTACAAGGATTTACTCCTGCTTGGTTATGCAAAGCCTTGACATCAGTCTCCAGGGAAGGACATTGTGACAGTGAACTGATAATATGAGCCTCAATTCATACATAGATTTTGAGAAAAGAAACAAAACATTGTCTGTCTTTGTAAATCGGTGTGCACTTCAACAAGTTGGAATGTGTACATCAGCAACTGTTTATATGCAAACAGCTTTTATTTATGTATTCTAATTTAAGGGGTAATGGTACGCTGCTCTGGCTCTGAGGTGGCTGTGGCTGTTTGATGGAATGTGTGAATGGGTGAAAATAAATGAGATGCACACAGTCTGCTGCCCTCAGTCATTTCACCACACACAGACACACACACACAGACACACAGGTAATCTGAAACTGTGTTCTTGAGCTGTACAAGCGCTGCTAAATTTTAAACCAGTGATTTCATTGCAACAACTACTTGAGACTAAAGTCCATGAATAAAAATAAATTCTTGTATCAGAACTTTTTCTTATTTCCTCTCTAATTAATCATCTCATGACCCTTCCAGTCTATTGGTTGGGAACTACTGGAATAAACCAACTACCACTTTGGACACAAATAGTTACAATTTCTGTGTATCACACTTTCAATAATACTTCTGTATTTTAAATCATTTTTTAAAGCTGTTGAATCTGTATCATTATTCCACCGCTGGTAGTTTGACTAATCCTAATTAAAGGTTAATTTACCAGCCTTTTCCAAAGCTTTCACCTATTTTCCAGTCTTCAAGATTTATCCGTTGACATGCAAGCTCAGTAGTTGTTGTCATTTTATTGATGCAGTTGCACTTATAGTAATCTTTGTCTGTCTTTTTTTACTTGATTTGAGTATGTCTATGCTGTAGCATTAGTATATTTAAATAGCAAATAACTGCAGAAATTTGTATTTATTTTTCTTTGGTTCCATTCAGCCACTGGCATTTGTTTATTTCCATACATTATGAAAATTAGATTGCAGACTCCACCACAGTGAACATTGTTTGCATTAGATTACATGATAATTATGTAGTAATTTGCTTTAGACTTCAAATCAATCTGCACTTGAACTTCCCAGCATCACTAGAGACCATGATAAAATTTGCAGTACAAACCCTTCAAGAGCTGATGTATAATGGATGAGTATTTCTTTGTATGCGTGTTCTTACAGTATTCATTACAGTCAATTGCTAAATCCATACCACTACGGTATAGAGGTACCTGGATTTCAGCCACTGATTGTTCAGCAAACCAAATATGTATATTCAATGTTATTGATTTTTTAAAAACATTTTAAAACCTGATTTACCTCAAAAATATTATTGGTTAACATTGGACAGTGCACAGTGGTGAGTGCAGCATCATAAGAACTGGGGATACAGACATAGAGTCATAATGTTTGATAAAATAAAAAGCTCTATACTTCGATTTAGACAGTGTGCTGCAGCGTGGTCACGACTCATCGTGTAACTGAAGATGGGTTTGCTGTGCACACTTGCACATGAGCTGTATGCAAATAGACAGAACCCACCCACAAACCATTGAGCCACACATCTGGTCCAACAACAACCACCACTGTGAAATCACCATCACTACACCTGGGCTGTAAGAAACAGGCTGAAACACCTGCCACGTGGGCCAGGAGACAATAATGTAACTTGGAGGTTAAAAAATCACACACATTTGAAAACATTGCAATGGACTGCATGACTACTTCACAATGCCAATAACATTGTCAGACTTTTAAAGACAGCCACAAAACCTTGCTAACTCCTGGGCTTGTTTTTCATACTCGCTTTCACATCAGTACATAGACTTTGCTCTAAGGCAGCATCGTCAAAATAAAACTCACCTTTGAAATTGCTTTTTGACCACAGCAGATTTGGTTGTTGCAAATACCATGAGTGGCCCCTGGGACAAATTGAATGAGAGGCTAAAAGCTGGTTTCATGCCCAACTCATACATCCATGCTTCAGACTCATTCTCTGCACCTGCAAAAGATTTAACATTATACAGACTGATGTGTGAAATCAATGGATCTCCCCTTTAAGTATCTGTTAATACAGAGCTGGTGCTTTAAACTGGGGGGGAATCAAATATCCTAAATAACATGTATTTGAAAACAGACTGAGTAGTTGAAGAAATATAACTTGAAAAAAATAACACCACTAGTATGGCCCTTTAAGTAAGGGGATGAATTCCTCATTTGTGTATTTACTCTACATATTTTAGGTTACAGATGGAGGACAGCACCAACTTTAAAAACACTTGGTGGCTGGTGATCACTAAGAATAACTGGGCTCACCGTGGGACTGGCCTGGACCAGCCGCTGATTCCCACGACCCCTCCTCCACACACACTCACTCAGACCAAAACACGGGCTGCAGAGGCGCACAAGCAGCGGGGAGACAGAGGAGCAGAGCAGCTTTGCACCACTTTTAGTCGGACTGGTGTTCACACTAAACAGCCTGACTTCAGTCTCAGCAGCACCCGCTGTTGTGTTGGATGAAAACGGGGTCAATCTGAGGAGGAATTGGGAGAAAGTGCGGATTTACCCGCGGATCAAAGTGGCGGAGATTCACGGAGGAACAACGCAACTCAGGGTGATTTATTTTGATAATGCTGAGGAGCCAGTTTGTGCTTCGGATTTACGTCCAAAACAAGGCAAGTACCCAACCTGATTTCTGACTGAATCACCGGACAGTGAACTGCAGGGAATCAAACAGTGAATTAAAGATTTGTGCGTAAAGCTTGACTTAATTCACCATCTCCGCTTGTGCCCTGTTCAGTCAGCCGCTGTGATGTGTTCACTTGCCTCGGAGGAAATTAAATTATGAGTTGAGTTGGGGGCCATCGCCGTAGTAATGTGACTCCATTTCCACGACTGCAGTGAAATCACAGGGTCCTGGAAAGGGTCAGTCGTCTTTTATTGAGAGACAGAGAGTGAGAGGTTCAGTGACAGTTCAGAGAGGGAATAGGCGCTGGAGGAGCTGCAGAGGGGCTGGCATCTCATTAACTCTGCCACATGTCTTATTAAAGCAGCTATTTCCTGTTGTGTGCAATGCTCTCCAACACCCCCAGTACTCCCCCTCCCCGCTGATGCTGCATGCAACAATTTTCTTGTGTAATTCTTATACATTTCTGCTCTTTGCCCTCTTCTCTGTGTCTTCCTCTTCTTCATTTTTCAGTCTGAAGTCAAAGGATGACAGCAGCCAGTCAAGTCTGCAGCCCTGCCAACTCCCACTCTACCCAGTCCTCACCTGTTTGCCTCCCAGCATGCCACAGACACCTGAGGAGAGGCGAAGCCCTCCAGACCAAGCTGCACCTGCGCTCTGCCCCAGGTGTGTGGCTCCTGTTGGGTGTGGTGGTGGTTCTGGTGGGGATGAGTGTAGCAGTGGCGGGCTACGTATCTGCAGGACCAAAGCCCGTGGGCGGCCGTGGCAGCACCCACGCAGAGAGGATGAAACTGACCGGGCCCGTGATCATGGGAGTGGGTCTGTTCATCTTCATCTGTGCTGCCACGCTGCTGTACGAGAACCGGGACCGAGAAGTGCTCAGACGTGACACACCCGACGACCTTGAGGATCTGAAGGGAGGAAACGGCTGGGAGGATTCACAGGAACAGTCCAGCTTCGGCTGCCAGGAGCAGTGGGAGTGTAAAGATAGAGAGCAGGGATCCTGGGCCACTCAAGCCCACACACTCCCCCTCTCAAACCACAACTGTGGCCCTCCTTCTCCGCCTCGCTCAAACAGACACAACATTAGCAGCAGACCATCACCGCCACCTCCTCTGGATGCAGGAGAGGGACATAAAGAGGAAGTGGACAAAAAGGAGGAGGAGAAGGAGGGAAGATCAACCCTGCTGACCCGAGTTCTGCACCACCAGGAGCCAACTCCTCACCCTCCCTCCCCGAGCCTGTCCATCTCTCACTCCTCCATCTACTCAGACTCCTGCAACTCGAGTGAGAACCACTCCAACATACGGACAGACTCTCCTCTGCCACCTCAACACTGAACCCCCCAGATTTTACTTCTGCTGTCTCATAAAATATGCATGATGAGATACATTTTGAGGTTTCACGTGCCAACACACAGTAAAGACAGTAAAGACTATACATTCCTCAATAAACAAATGAAATGTTTGTTGGTATCTTTTAGTGCCTCTTAGTGGCGCAGAGGCTCTGAGTCACTGTCTGTGAAGGGTGTTTTTGTCCTACATCGTTCTCTGACTCACCCACATTTGAAAAATTGGAGCTATGCTGTTTGATGTCAACTCGCCATGTTGTTGTCTTTGAACTCAACCATGCCCAAAAATCCTTAAAGCTGTGTCTTATTTGACCATATTTGGACGTGAGAATTGTTGAAAAGTTATTTTCACACACACACACACACACACACACACGCACACACACACACACACACACACACACACACACACACCCAGCTCTGTAGAGGAACAGCGTCTACATTTCCTCGCTTGAGAGGTTCAGCTAAGTGGATGAGCCAGATTAGGTCTTAAATGAGTCTTTATCTAATCTCACACATACTGTAATCTACTCTTTATCTGAGGAAATTGTGTCTCTGTATAAACAGGAGAAGCACAGGAGGCCACACTCTTCTCACTCGACTCCTACAGCCACGCTATAAATACCAGCTGGTGCTTTGTACACATGTAAGCGTGGACTCCAGTTCAATTTCAATTCAACTTTTTTTTTTTAAAAATTCACAGTGTCAGTGGCTCAGTTTCAGCTCTTTTATCAAGAGCAGTGATCTTAAAGAATTTGGATAGCATAAGAAGAAAGAGCAATGACTTTAAAAAAAAGCAGCAAAATCTGGTGAGGCTGGTATGAGCTGTTCCTGACGCAGCCTAACTGAGAAAAGCGGTCCTGTGATTCGAGTAACTGTAGCTTCACTCTCCCACCATCCCGACCTTTCATCTCCTCTCTCATCATAATCTGATTCCTACGCTTTAGTCAAGTCCTCCATCCTCCGTCTCAGTCCTCGGCTTCTACGAAACAGCAAAATAGAAAATAGGGCAAAACATTGCAGAGTAAAATGTTATGAGGCACAATTAAAACTGGGCATGTTTGAACAGCCGGAGAGGTACGGTGGTAGGATTTTAATTATCGCCAGCATTTTCTCCTGCAGCCTCTAATTACACAGGGGATCAGTCTGAAGGTTTTTATAGGTGCTTTAAGGCTGCAGAGTATTTCCTTGTTGTTCGGGCCCATGCTGGGATTCTGCCATCCAGATGACGACTGAGACAGAGGGTACAGTCATTTTCAGCCACACATTTCACTCACTAAAAACAGCACCCGTCTCCCCCTCTCACTCGCTCAGTGGAAGGTCTTGTGTAGGTACAGTATACTGTTCTAAGATGTATATTTCAGAGGCAGCGATGAGATGGGGAGATGTGCTTGAATCTTGACTGAATCTTGCAACAAGCTGCCTCCTTCGCACTCTCCACTTAGAGAAGCAGCTCTCTCCTCGCTCTCGCACATACTCGAGTCCTTGTCAGTGTCAGATGCCCTGACGGAGGAAAGATGCTGGATTTTTGGGCTGCAACTAATGATTTTTTTCCATTCATGAGTAAGATGCAGATTATTTTATTGATTACTGTGATATTTTTTTTTTGTCTACAGTTACCAATTGATCTAAGTCTAACACAAATCCTCCCTTCATGAAGGTTATAATATTCAGTTTTTGTTGAAACAGAGTCAAGTTTTGACTCAACTGCATTGTCGTTTTTTAGGCTGCAGTTTCTGTTATACTGACGGATGTCATAGTATTTTATCCACCTCATTTATAACAATGAGGGCAGATGAAATAATAGTTTACAAACTACATCCTCGAAGACGATGTCAGATGAAAGCTGTCAGAAAATAGTGTAATTAGGAGATTGTTATGCATCGTCCATGACATTTTCACAGAATTGCTCGTCCTGTCCTAACAATAGTCCAAAAAAGATACTAAATTTACTATCAACTAAGGCTAAGAAAAGCAATAAATCATCCCCTTTGAGCCAATGAACTGAACCAAATGCAGTAATAACGTTGCTTCCTGTTACATGTCATATATAGAGTTTGATTTTGCAGACATTAATCCTGAAGATCAATGACATTTTAGATGTGAAATTTCTTTCGAGTCTGACCAAAGGGATTTCAGTGTGTTTACACACGTGCGAACATCACTGCAACAGAGAATCCAAGAAATCTGTGAGGTTTCACATGTGAACAGCAGTGTTACATAATTCAGTGACACACGTTTTATGCTGCATTGAGAATATAACTGAATTGAATCCCCTGCTCTGAGAAAGCACTGTGTGTGCACGCATGTGTGTGTGTGTGTGTGTGTGTATGTATGCATGTGTGTGTGTGTGTGTGTGTGTGTGTGCATTGATACATATCTGAGCAGACGGACGGGAGGCTGTAAGCAGCTTAACCCTGTGCTGACTCAGGACACATGCAATTTCTCTGTTCCTTAAGAGAGAGAGGAGCTATGATCAACATTTTTTGGCATAAAGAGATGAGAGAGACTGAGGATCAGCCAGCCTGAAGATGCCAGTGTGAAAAAGTGTTTTTTTTTTTTTTATCACCTGTTACAGCAGGAAAAGGGATTGAGTTAAGAAGTCTTCATGACCAGATGGAGAAATGCTTTCCACCATTGAGGAGGAGTTTTAACCTTCGTCTACATCTGCCATTCAGTAGTTTTATTAGATACAGA
The DNA here is from genome assembly GCA_038496675.1 of Rachycentron canadum. Taxonomy (NCBI): domain Eukaryota; kingdom Metazoa; phylum Chordata; class Actinopteri; order Carangiformes; family Rachycentridae; genus Rachycentron; species Rachycentron canadum. The sequence continues at coordinate 1,594,823 of CM076653.1, forward strand.
GGAACAAGTTAGCAGCTTCGTTTTACATGTAAAAATACACTTTGTAACTTCTGTGAAAACAGCTATTAAACCAAATGATATTTGTGATATTTAGGGAGGCATAAATTCCTTCCTGGTTGCCAAACTCTACATCCCACCTCTCTGGAATAGCAGCTATTCCACAAAAACTTCACTTGTTTGATCATTTGCTGCCTTTCGGGAGCTGTGATTGGTGCAGGACAAATAGCAGGTGCATTCCTGACTAATCCAATTTCAGCCCTGTTTCTGGTCTCCTCAGAAGTCAGTCAATGGTGCAGTCAATGGAGGAAGTATCGTGCTGAAAATGAGAAAACTAATATTCTGTGTTTTTGCCATCATGATGCTCGCACCTACTGAAGGTAAGATGTCGTAGTACCAAGGTTACAGTAGATGCCCCTAGACTCAATAGTATATCCTGTATAAGATATTTATGCTATTAGAACTTGTTCATTTTACCTCTCAGAGTCCAACTACAATAACTAAGAGCTGGGTATTAAAATTTTTATTTAACTTCTGGTTGAAAGTTATTCACTCACTTTCTTGCTGGTTTCACAAATTTATGAATAATGTACATAGCATTTGACTGAGAGATGATAGAAGTGAAATGCTGTTTTATTTTTTTAAATTTATATTTCATACACATTAGCTTCCCCACAAATAAATCAAACACAGAGCAATGCTGATCCTCTATGTGAAAAATAATTTCCCTTTTGGGACAAAAAAGTCGAACCAACTACACCAATACAACAGCCCTGCGATAAATTTGGTCTGCAACGAATGGTTATTTTTATTATTGATTCATCTGTGGATTATTTTCCTGATTAAGTCATTATTTGGTTTATAAAACTATAAAACAAAAATAGAGACCAATGTCCATTTAGGTCAAAGGTTTTCTTTAAATGCCTATTTTTTTCTGAACAAATCCCAAATATATTCAATTTACTGTGAAAAAAGAAAAAACAGCAAATTCTGACATTTGAGAAGCTGTATCTATCTTACATACTTTGCTTATCAAAGTAGTTGCTTATTAATTAATTATTGCAGCTCTATAATTAAATTTCCCTTCATGTAAGTTTAATTTTTTTTTTGTTTTAAATAAGGTGTTGTTTTATTCTCACTTAGTTCGTCTACCCTCATTGACATGAGGTGCACAAGATATTTGAAACATTATGTAACACACTGCAACAGAACATACTACTACACATCCTCTAAAATCAACACCCTAATCAAATAGCTTTATAACGTTTGAAGTGGGATTTATCACAGGCCTCTTGTATTTGACTGCATTCGACAAAGTTTATCTCATTAAATGGTTACTGAGTATAGATTTAGGACAAAAGGTTAAAATAATTAATACTACAGGCCACAGACACTGGACAGTGAGTCTGTTCTCCTCTCACAATGAGTCCAACTTCTCTTCTCTTTTGTCTGCTTGTTCATCTGAGCTAGCATTAGCTAACAAGATGAGAGGGGATAAGGATTGTGAGTCTCACTGAAACACATCTTAAGGCCTTGATGAACAGATTAGTCCTGTGTCAGCACTGAAGCGTGTTTTGACAATGAACCTGATACTTGAATCCCAGAAGAAGAGACATACAGAACTACTCGGATACTAATATGTTGTTGTGTCTAAATAGGTTTCATCGTTTATCTTCATAGTCCCAGGTCCAGTATCTGTCTGGTTAATAAGTCACAATTCTGCCCTAAAACTCTCTGCAGTCTCTGAATAACACAAGTAATCCACTCCAAGAAACAAATTCCAGACGACTGTAGAATAAACAAAATATTCCTGAGATGCTTGAGAACTGTGTTGCTCATCAGTTTGGCTTGATGTCCTCCAGCAGCGCTCCAACACTTCACACATTCAGCAACCCCTGAATAATAAATGTGTCCAACAAGCTATTACATAAATGCCTCAAAATGTGAATAATAAAAAGCATTTTATTCATGAATTCGACAGCCACTCTACAGTTTATAACTGTATAGTCCCTGGTCTTTTATTATTTTTGTTTTTTTATACTTCTGGTATTTTTAGTATTGTTGCCATGATTTTGTATATTTTTATATGCAACTTTTGTTAATCTTCTAACCTCTGCAGGTGAAATAATAGTTAAATTAAATAAATGCATGATTTGCATTTCGGATTGATGTTTATCAGGTTTCAATATAGTGGACAGTATTTATTTTTTGTCTTAAACAGGGCTGTGTTTGTGATATTCTTTGGGTTCAGGTGAAGAGAAGGAGCAGCTAGAGCTGCTCATGGAGTCAGTGGGATTAGCAGATGAGGAAGAGTTGCTGGAGTGTTTCCGTTGTGACCTGGGCTTCTGGGACGCCTGCTACACCACCGAAACCAACTGTAGCCTCGGCGAGCGATGCTACACAGGCCGAGGGAGAGCAGGTGTGTTTTCAGTATTTTTAGTCAGTGTAATTTTATTCATTAATATCTAAGCATTAGAAATTTTGTAAAGGTTATCCGGTTTCATTTATGTAATTCAAATGTACTTAGAGATGTTGACACTGATTATCATCGTCTTGTCTCCTCAGCTGACGTCCTGGATGTTAAGACTCTGGGTTGTGTGAAGGCAGAAGAGTGCGGTGTGGAGACCACGGTGGAACTTTTTCCTAACAATACCGTCTTTGTCATGACCAAGCACTGCTGCGACACGCCATTCTGCAACTCAGCACACAAACTTCCTATCTACACTCTTTTGTATCTCAGCATGGCATTCCTAACTACCTGGCACATCACTAAAGCCTCAACAGGATCACAATAAACAACACACATTTATTTATTTATTTTAAAACAGTGATCTGTGTGAAGTGATGCTGAAAGGACTTCAACCATATCGTGAAGAAAAATCTGTTTGTTTCACATTAATATCTTGTATACTATTTAAATTTAACAAGAGACAAGAAATTGGTATTTTGTTTTGCTACAACATAAACCTTTGTAACGCATGCAGAATATTAAATTTTAAATTTGTAACAGCACTTCAACAGTGGATAAATGTATCCTGTCCTTGTACAACCTCACTTAAAGCCTGCTCACTCCCAAAACTGACTGAAACACTGAGAAGGTAAGAGATAAACTGACCACAGAACTGCAGAAAAAAGTTTTCAGAAGCAGCAACAGTTCAGCTGTGGTTCAGCAGCTCTCCAGCAGAGGGCAAGAGCTCCTCTTTCATGAAGCACTGCAGATCCAAATCTTTGTCTTCCAGGTCAAGGTTCAGAAACTTCTCCACCACAGACCTGCACCTGTCAGTGACACAAACACACATACACCCCTGTCGGCTTCACATAGACTGCTTTCTAGAGTGGGGTTTTATTGTCTCTCTGTGCAGTTACAGTTTAGCTAACCTGTTTGCCTGTTCATCCGATGATGCTTTGTCAATGCTTTTGATGGGCCTTCCTGTCCTGTACAGTTCAGACACCTGACCAAACCCATCCACAGTCAGTCGATGTGAGGGTGTGTGTGTGTGTGCGTGTGTAAGCATGTATGTGTGTTTACCTCCACCCCTCTCTGTACAAGGGTAACTGGCAGGCCTGCCAGTGTAGCGATGTTGGCAGCATAGCTGGACTGGCACATTCCTTCCTTCAGTTGGTACAGAAACACCAACTCATCCCCATCTACTGCTGTCTCTAGAGTCTAACACACACACACACAAATATAATATATTTACAAAATAAACTTCAACTGAACACGCATCTGTAATGGAGCTTTGTTAGCTGATTGGTCATTTGGAAGTTTCTGCAGCACATTAGTTTACCATCATGAAATCTTGCTGAACATTCACACACAAATGCTTTGCTTCTTGTGCAAGCTCAGTTGAAGAATATCTCAGTACCAGTAGAGACAGCAGGGCAGAGGAGGGTAGGAGGCCCAGCTGCAGCAAACTGTGGAAGTTGGTAGCCAACAGAATGTGAGGAACATCTACTGGAGCTTTTCTCAGCCAATGAGAGATCGATGCAGCCAGTAAGGACAGCCCATCCACCTGAGGGGAAACATTAAACTGTTGGCTGAGTTTCTGAACAGGGAGGAAGCTGCTATGGGCCAACCTCTTAATTCTCAATTCAGGTTCAGGTCTTTTTACAACCCCTTTTTAGCTTGACTGAGCAACATTATATCACAAAAAATTGTTAGCTCAATAGAGACTAATGTTATGGGTCATTATACTTCTTTATTTCTTTATAAAAATAAAAAAAAATCATGATTTGATAATGATGCCACAGTTACCTTTTTAATATCAATTCAAGCCAGGTATCTTTATTAAATGTACTGATTTATGAATCCATGCCTACAATAATAGATACCTTTTTTTTACCTTATTTATGTTTACTTTGAAACTTTTGTTGGATAAACAGGTTGCACACTGTAGCTATTCTGTCACTGATCACTTGATCCACTTAAAGGAAAGGAAATTAACAGCAGTAGTTTCGATCAGCTGATAATTTTTTATATAGTAAATGTTGCCAGCTACAATCAAAGTAACAATAGCTGCAGCAATTTTAACAAGTGTTTTCTTTTTTGGAGTTGTTGTATTATCTGTGTCACACTAACCTCCAGCAGATATTACTGTACTCATACATAACAAAGATACCGCTCATCTTATTAGCAGTATTATGTTGTTGTTATTAATTTATTATCAGATTATTAGCAACTTCATATTAGGGAACTTATTCATTTGGTTTTTGGCGCCATAGCTGCTAAAACTCAATATATACTATATTCATCAGGTAGTGGCCAACTGTGTCCTAAACAGGTAGTGTAGAGTGGCTTTTTTTTTTAGCTTTTTCTCTGAAATAAGGTGCTTGCTGAGGACAAAACTGATGCTATGAGAACGGTGAAAGTTAAGCGAAACACTAATGTTGAAAGCTGAAGCTCACTTTAAAGCTCTTCAGGTGATAATTCTCTGCAGACTTGTCATTATGACTGATAATGACATAATCACAGTGTTTTCATCATAATTGCATTCACTGATGTTACAAATAGTTTATTTAAATCTTTGCCATTAACATCCAGGAAGCAGGATCTGAAACAGAACTTATTCAAACTAAATTGGTAAATTTTCTTTTGCTGTTTTATTTGGCTTCTGACTCCTACACCTCTTTTTCCTCTTTAGACAAACAAAATTGGTTTGGACTTTCTCCATCCCTCTCCAGAGTTACCTGTCAGTCAGTGATGGAGGGTAGAGAACATAATGAAACTGGGGTAGAGAACAATATGAACTCTGTACTCTTCCAAGTATTTAGCAGTTAATATGTGTCAGTTACCAAAACTAAAATAAAAAATATAACAGCAAATACTCTTTACATGCAGGTTGTATGAGACCTAAAATGTAATTATTATTTCTTGGTAAAACTTTATTTTAAGTTTCTCTTTTTAGCATTTAGAAGATGTATACAAAGATGCAATAAATGGTTTAGAACTTATAATGTAGTCTTAAGTAGATACAAGTGTTCATTAATGTATTTCTCACTTATTATTCCTCCTTTAGGTACCCATAAACAGAGCCAGGTGTTAACAGAGAATGAATGAATAGAGTAAATACATTTCTAATAATATAAAATATATCTTCAGAGGAGAAGTTATAAGAAGTTATTATACTCATAAGCAAACCAATCCCATTTAAAGATTTAAAATGACCTTACATCCGCCTACAAACCATTTATTAAATGTTCATATACTGCTAATCAAAGCTAAGTGTCCGTTGCCTGTTGATGGCACTCATCAACACCCGATGGTCTGAACAGATGCTGCTAATTTCTTGTTGATAGGTGGTATGTTTTGGGTCTATTCATCCTGCAGCTCTGAATTGGATAATATTGGCTGGGATTGGTTTCAGGTGCCTCACATTAATGACACTGTGTGTCCTCGTTATGGGTATCCATATGCACTTAATTGACTAAGTGCTGGAACAAGCCCCTCTTACTGTGTTAGTTCCTTTTCCAAATTCATCGATGAGAACTAATGAGTTGCCAGTACTGCTGTTGAGAGCCTGGGCCATCTGGAGAATAAAGACATAAACAGTTATAGTATACTACGGTTTGTTGTTTTTTTTGTGTGTGTGTGTGTATGTGTGTGTATGTTATGGCTGTAGGCAGTTATTTTAAAAACCCGCCTTGACAGGTGGATGGTGGGAGAAGTGTTAGAAGTTCATGTCTTATTTCAACACCCACATACACAGACACACATTCTGTATACATAGAGAAGCCTGTGTGTGTGTTAAAGTGTGTGAGAGTGATGTAGGAGAGGTGCCTAACCTGGTTCAGGTCAATCATAAAGGTGCTGAGGCCCACAGATACAGACTCTCTGCTCTGCATGCGGGTGAAGATCCCATCCACCAGACCAATCTCTGCCTCCTTTGCTGGCACGTCTGAGCCAACCAGGGCCATGAACACAATCAGACCCACCTGCCAAAATCAAAAGGGTGAGTTACAAGTTCAAATTTGAATAACATGTGCTGTGGTGTGAACTTCAGTGAAATCAGATGACCTGTTTGAGATAGATGCTCTTGCCCGATGAGTTGGGGCCAGTGATGATCTTGACTCTGCCTTTCAACTCTGAGCTCTGGAAGGAGTTGGCAACAAATACAGGAGAGCACAGCTCCAACAGCGGGTGTCTAGAAAATGATTAAATAAATAAATGTTCAATCCTATACACCAATAATTATTTTCATTTCGTGTGTTAGTGTCTACCTGCCCTGGGTGACTGTTATATTCCTGTGGCTGGAAAGCTTGGGTGAGGTATAGCCGTACTCCTGGGAGGCAGAACCCATAGCCATCAGACAGTCCAGCTCAGCAATGAGATCCAGGACCTACACAACACACAAACATAATAAATGTCTTCAAGATAGGTCTTCTTAGCAGTGACAAAGCAGGCAGCATTTCCTCTACATGCATACACACATACTCCTCACACAAAGTAATTAAAGTTTTCATAAGCATTCATTTGGAAACTGTTCTTTAAATGTATTTTGGTGAAAATATTTGTTTTTTGAACATTATGAGCAATTGTACAACATAGTTATGTTACTGGAGTGGATCACAATTTTTTATTACATGTTTGATAGTTTGACACACTTCAACTATGCATTCTAATAACACTTAATGTTTCTTTTAGATGAATTTAATTGAAAAAAATCTAAATCTGCCCAATAGCTAGAGACTTTAAACCCCAGCTATAACACTATGAACACAATACATCCTCTGATCTTAATGCTCATTCTGCCCTTAAAAATACTAATACCATTTGCACGCAGAATGCAATACCTGCAGGTCAATCATGGAACAAATATTACAGCACTAACTTGAAATGGGATCAAGACCTGTTTCATAATCAAAGTGAACAACACATCCCAACTGTAGGAAACACACAACAAAACCCACCTACGCACATTATCATCATTATTTTCACACCAACAATGATTTTATCAGAGTGGGAGTCATGTTCTTAACACTGGAAGTGCACACTGATGCACACCAACCTTGTGGAAGGAGCTGCTCCTCTCGAGGATTGTGTTTTGCAGTTGTGTCATTACTGCCGTCTCCATGTCTGGAAAACAGGAAGCATACCATCAGGAAAGGTATACAGTGATTGTTGTAAAACTGTTATATGTAGAGAAATAATACCTCTGATGTCACAGTGCAAGTCTCCCAGTAGGTCATCTAGCTCCTTGGTTCTCTGGCTGCGGTAATGCAGACGGTCCTCAGACAGAAACTAGCCCACACACGGTACAATAACATAGATAATGAACATGAGCAATTGTGTCATTTTGAAAAACAAACACACAAGCAAAGACAAGATTACAAACACACCATAAAATCAAGCCCCTCTATCTCAAAATCCTCCTTCTCCACCATACTGGGCAGGCGAGGGACAGAGAGCAGGAATCCAATCTGTAAGGAGAATAAAATAATGAGCACTTGTATGTCATATATGGTGCTCCAGAGAAACAATTTTCTCCCCATCCAATTGTATAAATTCTGTAAGTAATACACTATGTGCAGACACAAGCCAGATAGCAAAATGAAAAATGTATTCTTGGAAAGATATGTATCAGCCAGTAGCTATAAAGACATAAAGACTGAACCAGAGGGATGTAGATGACACAGCAGGAGGGGATGCGGGGATCCAGATGTTCCAACTCTCTTCTGGCAACATCTGTCAGGAAGTCGGACAACCCCATCATCCTCCGCTTTTCTGACAGAGAAAGAGGGTGTAATTAAGAGTTGAATTCAACCAGAAAATAAAAGTTACACAGGCCCACAAATTAAACTGACACTTCTCTGTCCTTACTCTCGTCTATCGCAGGGTCCACGTTTGGTTTGATGGTGAAGCGGTTCTCAGCCATGCTGGTTTCAAAATCCACCTGTATGTCCAAGATCAGAAATGGAATCAATCTAATTAGTACTTTTCATTCAGTCATTCATTTAATTTTTATTTATACAGGTTGAGAGGAGATTCACTGGCGCAACATATTTAGACAGATGTATAAACTGTAGATAAGTGATAAACATAAAATGGTAAAAATACAAGAACAATGGTCATGCCAATAATGGGGATGGGTGTATGTGTATGTTTGTTCCTTTTATGTAAAACTAACAAAGCCTATAAACATTTTGAAAGAACTAAGAAAAAAGAGCAACCAAAGGCAAGTCATTATAACCACTGGAAGTATGATGAATCTGCATTTGTGTATATACTGGGGTGGGATTTGGGGGCACAACATTATAGGAAGAACTCACAACTCGGCTAATGATGGAGGAGATATGTTGGAGGTCATCAGAGAAACCCTCACTGATGTCATGAAAGAGCTGAATGGATTGAGGCAGGTGTCGCACCATGTTCCTAATACACACTGCACTGCACACCGTCTGACACATAACACATACAATCACAACATTTTGTACACATTTAAAAGAACCGGTTGCATGGAAAAGGAGTGTATAGTAATAATAATATTGCAGATCCAACCTTGTAGAGACTCTGCCAGTCAGTTACTTTGGTGTGAGAGAGAGACATCCTGTGCAGAAGAGTCTAAAACACGCACACACACATGTGAGATGGCTGCAGGCAGATTACATAATGTTAATGTTCAGGTGGTGACACATTAGGTAAATTGGTAAGTAGTCACAGATGTGAAGAAAAGGAGGTAATTGGCCACAGTTGTTACTGGTATGTTTCTGATGTTGCGCAGCAAGGACTGCAGGGTACTCAGGGCATCTGAGTTTTGAGGCGATGTGAAGAAACGTATCACTTCCTGTCTCCTTTGTAACACGGCAAGATCCTGTGTCGGCCGCAGAAACCACTGGCTGACAAGACAGAAGGAATTGTACTTCTATAAAGCAAATACTATGAACCTGCAACTTTTACACCTTCTTTATCTCTTGAAAACAACCAGAGTGTGTTGTGTGTGCACAGAAATTAATGCAAATTTACATAAATGCACATTTCAACAATAATTGTAGCATGGGATTAGTGATGCAGTATGTTGGAAAGGTTAACACATTTATCTTGCAATTTAAACCAAGCGCTCCACCTGAACCATAAAACAACAGTTCTGCAGTTTGTTTGTAAGTATATGACAAAAACATCTATTTAGTATTTTTGTGTTTTATGCAGGTTAAATTAACTATAAACTTGTCTTGCCTATTAGTAGTAGTTTTAATATCAGTATTAGTAGTAGTAGCAGAATTACAGCATTACTTGAGATCTGACAGCAATTTGCAATGCAAACTGAATAATACACAGCTTGACTGTAAATACATCATTTTAGTTTTATTGAAAACTAAAATAAATCCAGTGAAACAATCCAAAATTATTCTCTGGACTGAGGTGATTCTCACCGTAACAATCTGGAACCAAACTTAGACCTGCAGCGGTTCAATATACCTGTGGTAAACAACAGGACAATTGGTTTGTGGTCACACCATTATATTAGCAAGAAAGGAAACACAATCCTGAAATGCAAACATCTGACCTGCATACCATAAAGACTGAGTCCTTCTTTTTCACCTGAATGCAGCTTGTACACTGATGGGTGTAGTTCTGACTTGAAGATCTGCAGTACACTGGAACAATTCTTTTTGTCTATGAGTTTGTCTGGCTCATCTTATGATAAACTTAATCTAACCCAGGTATTTCATATAAATTGAACAGTGTACACAACAAAAGTAAAATGGCAGATATAACATAATCAATCTAGAATAGTTAGTAAAAACCTACTACTACTGGTAAGCAGTTTCAGTGTATTTTATTTAAAGAGATTTAGAGGATTCATGTCAGCTTTTAGGAACACATATTTAACAGACATTCTTTATCTAATCGTGGTAAAATCTTGAGCACATTTACAAACTGTGCATTCTTACCTGTATGTGTCTCGGTCAATACACACCACACCTTTCCTGTATTAGGATGAAGCCAATTGCACTTTGATGAGTTCTATGCACCAATTCTCATTCATGAAAACTTTTGAATCACAAAAGAGAGAAAAAGGGGGAATAGGGAAAATATAAATACATTAAATCTGCATATATTCTGAAAACATTATGCTATAAGTAAATGGCTCACTGTTGCATGTTTTATAGACTAAAACTAGTGTAGCTAAACACGGAGAAGTCAAAAGTCATGTTTCATTGAAAAAAGCACTTTCAGTGCCCTCATTATGGAAAATGTGTAATCACAATGTTGTGTGTGTATGTGTGTGTGTTACAGTGTGTAGGCGTTGAACTGTAAGATAGGAACTCCAACACTGCTGTCTTCCAGCTCCACTCCCACTCTCCTCCTGTCCAGACATTTTAGCAGAGCACCCACTGTCCTCAGCTATGTAACGGATGCACACATACAGACACAAGTGCCAACAAAATGAACAGAAAAGCACAAAAATGTGATTGACAGTTCGATGATGATATGTAAACTGTTGTCTCACCATCAGGGGAGAGTCAAAGGAGATACAAGAGGAAAGGTAGGACATTTTGTCTCTCTCTGAAACAGAAGCAGGAAGGAAAGGTAGATGGGCAGAGAGCAGCCTCTGCTTACCAACCTCCAGACCTGCAAAATTCAAAATTAGGCCATCCATTACATAAAAATACATGGAAATGTCATGCAAAAATTTATGAGAATATTTGGATAGCTGGGCATTTGTTTACCAAAGTCAACATAGGGATACGTAACCACCTCTGGTTTATAATCTGGTTTTGAACCTAGGATATAATGGAGAGGAAAAATAGTTGGTTGTATGGAGGAAAAGGCTATTTGTTGGGGTATCATATGGTAAAACTGCTACTCTAGTGAGCACAAAATAGGAAAGCTGTTTCTAAAAGTTATACAATTCCTTCTCTCGCTTATCACAGATAGCAGGGCTGCAGTGTCCCCAATCTAACTTCATTGCCATGACCCAGAAACTACTTGTCTCACACCATGTCAAAACTTTCTGTGACATTTTTTGTTTCCCATTCTTTATGCATAGATAATGATGTCCCAGAGCTCACCCAGTTGTTGCAGGAAGCGGGTCATGCAGCGCTCCTGCTTTGCACTGGTAATGATTATATGCGGGCTAAGCTCCTGTATAACTACACAAGGGAAATTAGATGAAGTGTATATCAGTTGTGACAAACACAAGTGTCAGTTTACAGACAAAATCATAATAGTCATACAATTAAAACAATAAAAAATAGGAACATAATTATATTTGAAAATAAATATAAAATGATATTGTGTCAATAACAAGTGTAATGCTTACCTCTAGCCAGCAGATGAAGGTCGTGGCTGTCAGGAGTGTCTAACATATAATGTAAAGAGCAGTCCTGACTGTCATAGAAGCTAAGCCCCACCTGTCCATGTTGGGCCAAAACACTCAGTAAAACCTAAAAATAAACACATAAATACAAAAAAAGAGTGGGCGTCAGACAGTGGAAACTATATACTGCTCTGCTGGTGATTGCCACACCTCAGCTTACCGTAGGTGAGTCGTCCTCCTCTTCGTCTGCATTTATACCTGGGGGATCAAAGACCAGGCCTCCTCCTCTTCCTCCACTCAGACCCTCCAGTGCTGCCATGAACAGTTAAGTCTATAAACCAGTCAAATTTAGGTAGTTTCATGCTCAACATCAGTTGAAAAAAATTGTTTAATACTGCACTATTTTTTTTGCCCTATGGTGGCCTATGGAAACAGGTTGTAAACACAACTTTGCCATCACTTTTGAATTGATATGGCAAACCAGTTAGCACACAGTTGTTTATTTATACATGCAGCAGTTACAAGGTGACATTATCACTTATTTGGAATTGATTTTGTGTCCACCTGATGAATGTGAGTACAATATTCACATACGTCTGTGTATTCAATATTGATAGGTCTGTTGTAGGTCTCTACCAACTCCTGCTGCCAGAAGTCTACTGCATTCACCAACTGGTCACTATCTGTGTTTTCATGCTGTCCAATGCTGGTGCAGGTAGTGTGCATATACTTAATAACCAGTAATATAATAAACCATATGGTTTATTATATTACTGGTTCACTATTACTGATATATTGATATACTAAACAGTTTGAACTATTTCATTTACACTGAATGCTTTAATGTAAAATAATGCATCCCATTTAATAAGTGTATAATGTATTATAAAATCTGATGCATTATTAAATCTGGGTGTTTTATCTGTTTAATATAAAACCGAAAAGACTATTAGCTTCAGATAAAGGTAGTGGTGCGTTAAGTACAATATTTGACCTGTAGTACGAAACTGAAATATGATGATATGAAACTCAACTCAAAATTAGTACATTTCAGTAAATGTTATTTTTCACCACTGTAATCAAACCGTTTCATATCGGTTTCTTTTTAAAAAAAAAAATTCTTTCTTAATCTTTATCAATGTTACAGTTAGCTAATCTTCATTGAACCAAAGTAAGCTAGTTAGCCCCGTTTAGCGAAAAATAATATGAGCAGTTTGCATTTAGTTAGCTGACATATACTCACGCAGTTGGTTGGGACTTTTTACAGTGAAGGATTTAGTGTTATTTATCGATGGTAAGTCTCGATTTATAACAGAAAGGAGGCTGAAAATTGTTTTAGCTTTGGTTTCCTTTCTTTTAACCTTAACTATGAACCCTTTCGACCTTTTGTTACCATGGCAACAATGGGCCAGATAAACAAAACAGGATTATTTTAATTATCAACCATCAAGTCTTTAATATTAACATATTTATTTTTATTAGTAGTTCACATTTATACATATATTAAAATGTAAGCAGAATTTGATGGTGTGGATCATTTTCACTTTATGTGCTGTTGGTTTATATGGTAATATATAATCATATCATATTTTGTATGGAAGCTTTAATCTGAAAGTCTAGTATATTATCTCGTAAACATGATTTTATTAGTTTCACATAACTATTTCTTCCCTCCATACTCAATTAAAACTAAAGCCTCCAAACTACAGAACTATCCTTTCGCTAAATTGTGAAACAGAAAAAAAGACTTAAAGATTTAAATAGTCATTTATTAAGACATGCTCAGGATGAATGAAACACACATTAAATTTGCAAAACAGTGCTCTCACAATCCCCAAATTTCCAGACACATTGTAATAGATAAAATGAATAATAAATACACTTCTGGCCATAATATCAAACCTATGTCCTTAATTTTTCATATAAAAGAAAATACTTTGAAAGTTTTTGGTACACTGTGCAAAAATTACAATACAAAATACAAAAGCATTCCTACTGCATGTATTTGTGTGCAAATTAATGACTAGGGAGCAGGTAGCGCTGGAGAAAAGGGGGTAGAGGCAGTTTGTCAGTTTGATTTTGCCTCTGCTGCCCTAAGAACTGCCGAATTGATAGTCCACACAAAGCCATCAGGGCTGGGGGATCACCTGAGAATGACAGAGAAGGAAAAATATTACTTTTGCATGATGTGTTTTACAGTAATTCCAGTTGTACCTACCATTACTAACCAATTCAGATTGTTTAACAATGACAAGATACTCACGCGTGGCACCGTTCAGGTAGCGTAGTCGTATGCTGGCTCCCCCTCTCACACTGCTCACCGCTGGGAAAAGCTCAACACCACAAGGGAGGTCTTTAAAAGCTACACCAAGAAAACTGCCATCAACGATGAATGCCAGAGTTCCTGCATCTGCGTCCAGGACCAGCAGAACACGTTCAGGGATGGGGAGAGGTGTCTCTGCCACCTTTATGTCTGGTGAAGCGGAAGACTGTGGCTTTAAAACTTCTGTAGCCTCTGAGTGACATCTCCTCCTCTTTCCTGGGTAAAGTCCTATACTCTGTCCATCATGCCAGAGCTCATTGGTTTTAAGTTCCCAGCCCCAGGACTGTGCATCTCCCCCCACCAGCGCGTTATACCCTGAGGCCTGAAGAGGACAATCCTGCCTAGAAATGCCAATGACAGCGTGACTCCCTCTGTGGTCGGGGCTCCACAGCACCTCCCAGACATGAAGCCCTCCTGTCACCCCTACCTCTGCTCTCACCCCATCGCTGCTCAGCTCAACGGGTGAACGTGTCACTTTCTGTTTGCAAGCAGAGAGCAGAAAGTGAGGAGAGTGGTGTGCTGTGCTCCAGTGTGAGCGACTGTCTCCTGGAGAAACTGGTGAGGAATTCAGTGTGACAGCAAGACGAGAGCTGGTCCGAACAGCAAGTGGAGGGAAAGCTGATGAAGAGGAGGGAAGGCTGTCACCTGCCCTGCTGAACAACCAAGCTGACAGCGAGAGGCCCATTGGTACGAAACGTCTATGGAGCTGGACACAGGCAAGATCAGTGCTCCAGCAATGTCAGAGAAGAACTGGGGAGAAAACACAAAACAAAACAAGTTTATATGAGGGTATACATTTTTATTCATATATATATATTTTTTTTTTTCATAAGGCTTGGTGAAGTATTATATAGTCATGTCAGTAGAGCAGAATAAGGAAGAATGGAGAGCAGATTGAAGTAACAGACAGCAAGATAAAGTAGTAAAGTATTGTAATAACAAGCTAGATTGAGGTGAAGTAAAGTGAGCTGGAGCAGAATGAACCAAAATTTACAACAGGATAGTGTTACTGGGTACTGGACTACGTCAGAGAAAAGTAGAGTCATAGAAAGCAGAGAAGCTAAGGTAAAGTTGAATACAGGATAATAGAGCAGATGAAAGCAGGGAGTAAAAAATTTGAACGTTAAGGCAGAGAAAGGTGAAGAAATCTATCAGAAGAGAGTGACTGGAATAAGAGTAGGGAAGTCAAGAATTGGTAAAGTAGAATAGAGTGATAGAGGATAAAGAAGTTTCTGATCTTATTCCACTGACAGAATATACAGTGGTTTCCTAATTGATGGAAATTTAAATGCATGCAATGCAGAAATGCATAAAATGGTGATTTCAGGAGGGAATAGACTGCAGCAGGGTAACAGAATAGGGAAGAGTTCAGCAGAATATTAATTCAGATCTTTTATTCACCATTTAGTCACCATTTGAATTAAGACTGCAATTAAGCAGAATTTATTTATATTTAAAAATCTGTTGAGGATAAAAATTATACTTGCTGACTAGAGATTTAGTAACAGCTAAGCAGCATTATAATATTGTGATATATATATTATAACATTATAAGTAGCCTAGACTATTACCCTCTTGAAGGTGGTAACAGTGGAGATCAACAACTAAAAATTGAACTTCAGCACATAAGTGTTAGTTAGGTTTAGTAAAAAAATATTAAACCGGAGAAAAGTGGTAAGTTAAAATAGAGCACAGGGTACAATGTCCCAACACATTTAAATATGGTCTTGGTTAGTCAGAAGGTCAGTGAAAAATAAATAACTCTTACCAGCTGTTTTAAGGAGTCGTTTCCTCCGGTGGATACAGACACGCTGTTTCCAGACATCCTCTCTCAGAGTCCCTATCTCTGTTTATAACTCTCTCTTATCAAGCAGCTCGTACGTCTTATCGCAGCTCGGTAACGTAACCGCTTCGCAGCTCTGCTCCAGTGTTTTGGTTTTCGGGGCGACCTCCGGGACAAGAACAGCACAGTCCATCACTGCAGCCTGACGCCATCCAGAGCTACGGTGACAAGGACGAGGGGTCCCATGACGCGTTTGAAGGCGGAGGCGGATGAAGAAGAAATCACGTCCAAGTTATTTATCACAGGCTCGATCACATCTCTCATCGGGAGCCCTTTGTGTTCACCCTCTCATCTCCTCCCCCTTTTATCGCGCTCTGCAATTGATGTAAACAAAAATGGCGAAACATAAGAAGAGGATTAAACTTGGGCTTTTAATCAATAAAAAGATAAAAATACAGTAAAACCCAAAGCGGCTCATTATTCCGGAGAGCGCAGGCGCACAAGTGGGGCGCTGAGCCCTGTGCGTTGTCTTACAGACACTTGTAAGGTACAGGTCCAAACTTTTAGCTCAAAATTAGGTTTGTAGATATGAATAACTACAGGTGATTTATTAGTAACGGAAGTTTATTGTGGGCTGCACTACCTGTTAATTTGGCTATTAATTGTTCTATGGATGCTATATTAAATCATTATATTATAATCATTATTTAAATAATTGATTTATCATGCACTTTATATTTTATCTATCTTGAATCAAATAATCAAGGCTTAGTTCAGAAAGGGGATAATATTTCATCACTGAGATGCATTTTCAGAGAAGACAGAAAAAAGTGACTGTCCCACCTACGAGCGAGCTACATGCTAGCATGGGACCCCCTAACCCTAACCCAGCCAGTCGAGGGGGGGGCTTGCTAGCCAGCTAACATGGGTCCCGGAATATATATATATATATATATATATATATATATATATATATATAATCACCTCCTACATATTCAGGGCCCTACAAGCACATAATCCATGTGAACTTAGTATTTGCTTGTGACAAAAATTGTGACAGAGCATTGTGGACAAGGAGTCAAACATCCGGAAGTGGCCTTAATGCTGCGGAACTACTTACAACGGCCATTGCGGACTTTCACAATAAAACCAAAGCGGAAACAGGAAGCAGATCGTCATTGAGATCAAATAGCTTTAAATTCAAGTTTATACTTGTACAAAGAAACTCTGCGCACTGAAAAAGTGCGGTAACAAAGACACAGAAGAAGAAGTGCTTGTGTTAACATCTGAGCAGATACAGAGCAGCGGGTTGTGTAAAAACATGGCGCTCACAGTTCATACACCGTGTCCAACATTTAAGTTACAAATAGCATTGTGACCGGACAATTACGGCCCAATTACAAGAAGTCCTATCTGGGGGCAATTTGTTCTGTTGCCTTCAAGTGCACGCACCAGATCCTGAAAGGTGAAATTTTTAAAGATGGATGACAGCGCAGCCCACCTGTCCTCTGATTGGACTCTGCTTCGTGATTGGACAGTCACTGTCCAATCAGATTCTTTTTAAAAACGTTCAAACTGTGACTTTACTGTCTCACACTGTGTGGGGGAACTTTGAGCGCTTAGTGTTCAAGTTTTCTGCTCTGCACACAAATGTTGACAAAAAATTACCTCATTCGCCGTCTTTGTGTTACTTCACCATTCAGCAACATCAAAAACTTTAAAATTTGTGCCCTGAAACACGCTCAAACATGACGTTCAGATAAACGTATCGGTTGTTTCTTTTATAGGCAAATGAACTCAAAACCTCCCACTTTTTTTTTTTTTTTTTTTTTTTTTAAATAAACATACTAGCTGCGAACTGCGCACAGAGATATGCATCGGTTCACCTGCGCCATGTTTTTTTTTTTTTTGACGTCCGTATTTAAAGCGGTTTTCTGCCCAATTACCACACGAGGGCAGTGTATAAAAACGTGTATCTGTGGTCAACTTGGTTTCTTCCTCGCTCCTTTTTTGCCCAATACACTTCCGGGTATTAGCGGTTTTAGCGTGTTTGTTTGTTCCCCAGTTCACTTCACTAATGTTACTGATTGTCACGTGGGCTGAGAGGACTTTGTCTCATGCACACATGGGAAAGAGTAAACCATAGGTCCAGAAAACATAAGGTCCATTAAAAAAAAAACAAAAAACAGCTGACAATAACATGACATAAAATCATAAACGCCAGCTTCAATTAAAGGAATGGTCAAAGTTCATTAACTGAAGCTGTACAGTCACAACAACAAACATTTAGTTCATTCGTTTGAAAAAAATTTTAACTAAAACATCTTAAATGTCACATGCTATTCCTGTGTCCAAGAACAGTTACATGTATCTCCTAAAGCTAGAAATCGGTGAATCCTTACATGGGGATACTGCATAGACAACTTTGTAAAGTATAAGCCAATGTTTATTCTTTTGAAATAGCAATTGAATATCATAGGTGACAAATGAAAACTTGGACTGCAGATATTGCGTTGCTCTGGGAAGTACACACTTGCGAATGCCATAATCAGTCAAAAGACTTTCTTTCATCAGTCAGGCTGCTGAAATTACTGTGACTTGGAGACCCCATAATCCACAGTAAGTGTAATTTTATACACCCACGAAGATTTTCTAAAATGTGAAATAAAATTTAAATATTTGAAAACTCTTACTTTGGAGTAAGAAATTAAACATTTTTGGCCTCACAGCATCAGAACCAAATTCATTCTTTTAGACCAAACTGGAATGACATTGTTTAATTTTGGAGGAGTGTTGCTCACAAATATTGATCAAACCGTTCTAAGGCACAAGAGTGAGAAATGTGAATTCTGAAAAAGGGTTGGCTTCTCCTTTTAATACACAATTGATATAATATAGTGGCATCTTCGAAGCACCTGGCGCAGAAAAAGTCTAAAACTATAAGCATTAAAGTCATTATAGGAGCCTATAGGTGAGCTTCAAAACCTGAAAATTAAAATGTACTTCCATGATATGATTGTAATGTTTCACACATGTATGTGGTCTAAGATGACACTGGACTTGACTGAATGAATATGAACAAAGCAGAAAAAGCAGTCAACAGGTCCCATTTGAAAGTATTTAATCTTTTGCTTACAGTCAGGTATGAGTGGTTACAGCTAAGTGGTAATAGCTCCACAAATAAAAGACAATGTACATATAAATCAAATTCTTCCTCAAATTCCTAAAAATGTTATCATCTTGAGTGAAAACATAGGAACAAACTAAAATTAGATGTACTACAGAACCAAATAAGCATGACTTGACAAAACATAATGAAACAAACTACTCACTCAATAATCAGGAACAAAGGTGCAATGATAAAGGTAACCAGCTCAATTGAAGGGCAAACCAAACAAGCTCAGGACATGGAATAAAGACCACTCATGGCACCTATGTTAGATGCCCAGTGAACGCAGCTGCTGCTGTTCAGCCCAGCGGTCATGTGACTCCACTATCAACAATATATATATTTTTTTTTTTCTATACTATTTGAGCAAAAATGAAAAAGAAAATAAAGTCATCCAGTTTGTATTTTCAAGTCATGTGGCAGTTTTATGACTATATTAAAATTAATTTTCAAAGACTTAACCTGTTCTGCAGTAGACAATATTTAAATACAATAAGCAAACAGCACTGCCAGTCAATTGCATTTACATGTCACTTTGGTTTCAAAATGCAAATTTAAAATGCAATCTGTCAGTCCTCTCATCAGTGAGAATGTCACTTCCTTGTCTCTTGTTACGTTGTCTGCCAGAGGCAGTGGCAATGGCTTATTTTACATAGTACAATACTACAATATCAATGCAACTCAATGGAAATTAATGTAGCAAGATTTAAATAATTCAAATGTAGAAAGATTAATGATAAGCTAAGATCTTATTCACAGCAGAGATGCAACCAGTTGTGCGTATCAGTGAAGACAAGTGGTTTGAGGACTGACAGAAAACAAATGGCACAAAAATCCACCATGACATGCAATATTTAGAGTTATTAGAAACGTTATCAGCTTCCACTATTATGAGTTTAATTTCATGTCTAATTTCATGTTTCATAAAGTTTTCATTTCATGAAAACTTTAGGCCTCCCACCTGATTATTTCTAACTTTACCAACCTTAATTAACATCTTGATTTAGGTGACAAGATATTTTCAACTTCAATAAAAGCTTATTTTTAATTCATTAATATTCAATCTACAGAGAACTATGTGGTTTACTTTCATAGAGAATGTGTGATTTACAGAGAACTATGTGATTTATTCTCATATGATCTCCTGCACTAAGTTGTTTTTAATACTTACACCAAGACACTTAACAGTACTAAAGCTTTATTGATGTCCCTCAATCATAAGTTGCTTTTGATAAAAGCATCTACCAAATGAGTAAATGTAAATGTAATGTACTCCACATATATAACCCTTCTTTATTTTACCCACTGCCATTTTGGCTTAGATAATTTCACATTTCACACATCCTCCCTCAGGAGGAACTGAAAAGCCTTGCTGGGGAGAAAGGTGTCTGGAACTCCTTGCTTAGTGTGCTATCACCACATCCTTTGACTTGTATTAAAAATATTTCAGCAGACTACCTTAACTTGACGGCACCAGCACCCGTCCTAGAATAAAAACAAAAAAAGGGAAAAACAGTCATACAATGTTAATTTTGAGTGCTAATATTTGGTAGTTGAGAACTTCAAATCTAGACAGATTGTTTCTTTGAAGGTGCTTGACAAACTAGACACGTTTTCAAACTGGTGGAGTTGAACTTATTGCTCTATGAATGAAAAAATACTGAAACACTACATTTTTTCTCACATAGACGTATTGATACACTGAAATCTATAAATTTCACTGTAGACCAAACAGTGCTGCTATGATACTTTATGTTGCTGTGCTGTTAGTTCTTACTTCTTACAGATGATTACACAAGTGACAGATTTCAACAGAGCCTATTTATCTCTACACACTTGCCTCAGCTGCAAATATTGGAAGCCCATAGACTTTAATTAGATTTTTCATTTCTTTCATATCGTTTCTCACCAGTAGTAGTGGCATTCATGTTGTAGTAAATCACCCCGGCAAGTAAAAAGACAAGACCCAGCACCAATCCGGCTGTCCCAACAACAATCTTTTTCCTCTGTGACTCAGAAATGGGGTCTGAAAACACATTTATCACAAACATAAATTTATACACTGTACATTCATATCTATTAAAAGTCTTCTATCATCACTGTACTCAGACAAACATGCAAACCACATTTTTAATGAGGTTCAAAGACAAGTTTGCTTCAATAACACCTCTTGTCATTCTCTTACCCCAGTCATAAAGTTTGGGCTCCTTGAGGCTGGCATGCTCCACCATACATGTGATTTTCTCCCCAAGTGTGGGATTATACTCCAGATAGGAGTGGGTTTGGTAGAGCCAATTCCCATTGGGAAACTCATCAGTGGACATCACATCAGATGTCACAATCTTCCCATCCTTCAGCCATGTCACTTTGATTTTTTTGGGGTAGAAGTTGTACACACTACAGAGAAGCATGTCTGGATGTTTGCTGCTCATTATCCCAACTGACCTCAGCCTGACATTGGGCTCAACTAGAGGAAAATGCCAATAGACAAAAAAGATAAAGAAATCAGAGATCTTGTATTAATACACTTTATATATATATATATATATATATATATATATATATATATATATATATATATATAATATTATATTGCACCAATAATGATTACAACTGACAAATTACAGTGTAAATATTTTATACATATGAAGAAGTGAAGAAGTACAGGAAATAAAAGGTGACAAATTTGGATTTGGATTAATGTCTTAATAGCTACTTAGCAAAAACCTTCTTTGATAGTAAGGTTAATATAACACATGAAAGGGGGAAACTAAAACACTTTCAAAAATATTATAGGTGTCCCTCTGGAGTTGGTAGAAACCAAAAGCACAGTTAGAGATATTTTAGTCAGATATGCCAGGTGGCCTGAACCACAGCTCTAAAAAAGAGATGTTGCTCTAGTAAGTGACAATTCATCATATTAACTACAAAAGTGTTAATATGACACTGTCGTTATTGTCCATAACTAGTAGTTTAAGAGAGTGTTATTGATAATGCTTACGATCACCATGATAGCCTAATGCTTAATATGGCTGATGTCATGGAATTACATATGGAGTGATTGAGAGCAATAAAGTTATTACTTAATCCCACATAAATAATTACATTGTAATTTGCAGGCTGCAACCGTTTAACTTTTTTAAAATTTTAACTTTAAAATCACCTGATTTTGAAAAGACTTCAATTGCTTCTGGCAAATGTGTTTTGCATTTCTCTTCATTCTTTCGTTCTTGTCTCAGAAAAGATGGGTTCTTGTTAAGGGTGTCTGCTATTTCCTTTGTTTTTTCCGTGTAGCCAGAGAAGTATCCTGAAGTGCTGTTGTATTGGCCAAGAAACACTTTATTAATGTAGATTTGTTCCAGATAAACAGTTTCATTCGTGGAAGTCAGCAGGCAACGACTTAAACCGTAACCGTAGAGAGCATCTGTAACATAAAAGCACAAAGCATTATGAGCATTATAATTTGCCTTTACTCATTCTAGAGGTTATAAAGGTGGAAATATTGAATCACACTGCTGATTTTAATCAATTCATTCAGTTGATTTTAATCAATTCATTTCCACTCCTCTCAGTTGACACTGAGAGGAGCTGAAATAATCTAAGATTATCTAGGCAACTCAAGCTTTGTATTTAAGTATGTTAAGGTACCTAAGTTGAGGTACCTGAACTTTGCTTGAGTATTTTATTTTATGTTAGGCTACTTTAGCCAACTATATGTTGATATATGTTGACAACACTACATATCAGAGGAAAATATTGTACTTTTTATTCTAACAACTGCATTTCGCTACTAGTTACCTTGCAGACAAAGGAATTAATACAAGACATAGTTCAATAAATTAAGCACAGCCTATTCTCAAAAAGTATGGTGAAATATTATGCTTTATTGGCCTGATATTAATCTAATATTATAAAAGAAGAGGAACACTGACAGAGTCCATTTTGTCTATATAGTATAGCGCTTTTCTTTCAATTCAATTCAATTCAATTCAATTCAATTCAATTCAATTCAATTCAATTCAATTCAATTTCCTTTATTTGTCCCACAGTGGGGAAATTGCAGTGTTGCAGCAGCCAGGGTACAAAAAACAGTTCAAAAGTACAGGTGAATAATCAGCCTAATTGATAGACTCATTCATATATGTAGGCTACTTAACACCTCAGTTGAATATTTGGCTCAGTGGGGTCAGGATTAGGGTTATCACTACTTGATCGCTTACTATATATGCAGTTCATTCACCACTTTGTCCAGAGCTAAGTGTTCAAATCATAATTTAAAAGGCACTTCAATACAAATATACCTGCACATATTGATGGCATACATGAAATATGTGCTCTCCATTGTGGAAAAGACATCTTCATTGAACATAACAGACAATCTTGATTTAATGCAGGGACTGTGTGATGCATTGACCATGTGATGCATGTTTTTACATTTCACCCTTTGCTCACACTTACATGTACATGTATATGAGGACGCCTCACTGTTTATCAACGACAGTAGCAGCAGGTAGGTCGGTGAAGTAAAGTCTGTTTCCCACCTTTATAAGTTTCCACTTATATTTACCTGAACTACACCTTCATCCCGGCCCTAACGCCTCACGTGAGCACAACCTGCCTCATCGTCATCAATTAGTCGCCGTGTCACCATGGAAACCAGGTAGGGGACGATCACACCTGATACAAGCCTGATACAACAGACTGTTTAGTCAGCAGAAGTCGTAGCCTTGTGTGATATGGCCAAACATTTCTCAAATATTGGTTGGTGGGTGAAACACGCAGTAAAGACATGGAGGTAGCTATGAAAGTTGAGTCGGACCGTCGTCGGTTTCTGCAGAGTAAAGTCTGTTTGCTCGTCCAAGATGTTATTCAGTTTGATACAAACATAAATCGAAAAGCTCAGCAGCCTAAAACTGCAACTATTTTAAAGCAACAGATTCTGTCAGCGTTAATCCAGTCTGATCAATTCACTTTAAATTAATCGATAGACTCATTCTCGTGGAGGCTATTAACATCTCAGGTGAATATTTGGCTTCTGTATGTAAGAGCAACCCAGTTAAATAATAATAGATACTGTTTTAATATTACTTACCCGCTCTAAAGAATAACAGGGGCAGACACAGTAGTGAAAAGAAGCTGTGGACATGCATGGTTGGGATCCAATGAGAAATACAGAAGTGGAAGTAAATTGATGTCAGGCAGGGAACATGAGGAAGTGAAGCAGCATTAGAGACTGCCCAACTATTACTTACTGTAAGCAGGTGTGGCACATATTTCTATGCTGGATCTGAACATGCATACTTGGTTTTACAGATTTCACTGTAATCAGATTTTTGTCTATACTTAAAAAACAATTCTACTCTGCTTGTGAAATGACAGTCAAAAGAGACGGTGTTCTGGCTGTCTGTGACAGCATTTTATTTCATTTTGTTCAATTTTAAATTAGCCATTGAAATTATTTTAAATGTGATATTAGTATTGATGGATTAAATTATTTGCTGTTTTAATTAAAGATTTGAGTAGGGGAAATATCTGACCTGAGAATATACTGACAGAATGTGAAAAAAAATATTAAGGAAGAAAGAGAGGTGTTTACGCAATAGGATATTACATAGACCATCATGCCCAAGTAAGATTCCACAGAATTAACCTAATAAAAGTTTTTTTTGTTGAAATTTTAAAAATGGAAGTAGGAATTTTCTTGCATTGTATTTGGGAATGTACACCAATGAGACCATTCTGGGTTAAAAGCTGTCAAAGTTCATAATCATTGGATTGATTCACTAATCTATCTAACTCCTGGTTTAAGTTTCTTAGGAGTCTACCTCTGTCCACCACCACAATGGATTTAAAACCAGTTTGGAATTAAAACTTTTATTCATTGCTCCAGTCCCTGCAAATTGAAACATAAATGATTGTAATTCAGTTTCTAAGTCTCTGAAATGTAGAGAAGTAGAAATACAGAGAAGTAGAAATACAACATAACAAACAATGGAAACACTCACATTAAGTGCAGGCACAATAAAGAATCAGCTTTCATGGTTTAATATGTTATGCACGCAAGGAGTTAGAATCCAGTTTCCTCTAGTTGAGAAAATGTATTGTATTATATCTGATCTACAGATCTACAGTAGAGTCTCTATGTCAGAACATTTCACACAAAGTTTACAAAAATATATAATGTACATATGTTTTGTATGTTTTGTATGTATGTTTTGTTCTTGAATGAGCTATATCAGGCCTGTTATTCATATCACTCTTGAACAAACCGAATTATGATTTATTAGACATTGAATGGTGCAAATTTGCATTGCACTTGAAAATCATTGTATCTGTATAAAATGCATGTGTATCATCATCATCTTCAATATCAAGAATAGCGCCTTTTGACAATTAGAAATGTTCCAACTGCAACGCCCACAAAACCCACAGTCAGGCCCACTGCACAGAAAACATCTGGTCCGTGACTTTGATGATTAAATTCAGGTTCTGTGAAGGAGGAACATGAGAAATTAAGAGTCATTACAGACATGAGGAAGTATTTTACAATGAACCATTGTATTATTTTCACAATTAGCTGTTTATTAGATAAAACAGTCACCCCAAAATCGTGTTTTAGGCCTCTCCAGAGACATGTGCTCCACAGAACAGCTGTAAATGTCCCCCTCCCTCGGTGTGAATGTCAAGGTTGAGAACTGATGGAAGGTCTGATCGCTATTCGGATAAAATCGACTGAGTGACACCCCCTCTGACACCAGATGACCATTTTTAGTCCAGGTGACTTTGATTAAAGGTGGGTAGAAATGATTCACAAAGCAGATAAGGCTGTTTTCAACTCCCAACTGAACGTCTTCTTCGGGGTAGAGGACACTCTCAGGGGGATCTTTAGTGGGTTTTAAGACAAATAAAATATTTTATCAGTATTTCATCAATTACATTCCTACAAAGATAAACACTGAGGTTAATTTGCCTTTTTTTATTAATACAGTATACAGTTTATCCTTTACCTTCCTCTTCTTTAGGATTTTTCTCCTCCACTGTGAAGTATGCAAGAATTGCTGAACACAGTTTCTTGCCTTTCACAGCATCAATATATACACGAAAGCCCTCAAGCATTTCACTTGGGTCCAACACAAATAATTTGGGCACAGTGTACACAAGCTCCTGTCTTTCAAAATCCACATACAAAATCTCTTCGGCGTCATAATCAAACTGCACCTCAGTTGTACCATTCTCATAGCAGCCCACAAAACGGGCAACTTCATGGGTAACTGAAAAACAATTAAGAAAATTAAGAAAATTATAAGTGTGTAAAAAAAATTCTATACGGTACAGTTTGTGTGACAAGCAAGTTGCTTATTCTTTCAAACATTTGTATTCTGAACAAAAACTTTAAAAACTCTCCTATTAATGTTTGCACAAGTGTAACTAAACAATCTTTACAAGAACAGAGTGGTACATTTAAATGAATTCTTACTTTCTGAAAAGACGCAGAAGGTGTTGAGTATCAGGATTATAATAGCAGAGCACCTCATGTCTGAAGAGAGGATCATAAACAATGACAGAAGCCTCAACACGACATAAAAATCTTTTTCCTGTTTCATTTAAGGACCTTACATCACATGACCAAATCATGTGATAAACTAACCAGAGAAAATAATGTGGTGAGTGTTGGTGGCCCCACAGGGAGGAACCGCCAGAGGCAGGGCTCTCTGTTACCAAGAGAGGCAGGTGTGTCTTGGCAAGGTTGGTATGTGTGTTAAAAATAAAAATTATTGATTTAAGTGAAGAATTACAAATACCAAAATATAAACAAACCACTTGATTTATGAGCATATTTATCACGATAAAAGTGTTTTAAAAAGACAGGAATATAACTAACAAACAAAATCAATCCAATTCCTGTACTAAGATTATGGATCCTTGGTGAATCATTAAACCTGTATCAATGCTTTTATGAGTACTAAAATCACTGTACAACGATAAAACAAACAAAGCAGAAAAAAACATTTTGTAGAATTCAGAGATTCACCACAGCATGTGTGCCATGTAAATGTTGATGCTAATAGAGCAGTTTAACCGGTCTAACTGCAAATTTCAGTGGTAGATGACTGAAGGGTTAGGTTTACTTTTTAGCCTTCTAGCAGTGATGTTTAAAGGTTATTTTCCTTGAAGTTTTAAAAATTACATTTTAAAGTAGTGCACATCTTTGTGTATTCTACAACATGTAAAGGAGTGAAGTGACTGATTCACTATTAGTTCTTAAGAGCTACAACATGTAAATTAGGTAATGATAAAATATGAACATCATTTTTAACCTACAGCACTGAAGGTTGGATTGTTTTCTCAGATAATTAAAGCCAACAATCCTCAGCATCTGCTGCTATTGTTATTCACCCTGTAAGCACAGGCTGACCTGCATCAGTGTACCTTGGCATTATGCCAAAGTTAAAAGAGAACGTGACAGTTAAAATGATTTAGTTACACTGAAAAGCTGTGGCGCCATCACCACTTTTATTTCTAGTCACTTTTATTGGTATAAGCCATAAATTTAGTTGGTCAGTACTGTTTAAGATCTATAGGAGACAAAGATAAGTTGATTGTTTCCTCAAATAAATGATAAAAGGTACAAGATGATCAGCTTACATAATAACAGGGAACATGATTTTGCAAGTTAGACTACAGGTGGTGCTGGAGATCCAGTTCTGGTGGGAAAGAGTACTCAAAGGCAAAATTGGATAGTGTTTGAGCATTGCTATTTCATATTGGGGCTAAAATTGAAAAGAAAGATATCTAAAATATAAAATCCAGGACTAATCTAATACTTTTTTGGAAGTAAAGCTAGACTCTGGCCCATTGGTTATTGAGGTTATGGTTCTTTTTTGCAGCAATATGGCCTGTAAACTGTAAAACGTAAATTAGTTTTGTCAGTTTAAAGTAAATTCAACTGTGCAGTTTTCATTTTCAAACCCATTTAAAATATAAAAACCCAAGTTCTTCTGGCATGAATGGTAAATGGTGATTTAAATGAAGTCTGATTTTACACAACAAAGTCACAAATTTATAATAATTAGGGTGATTTTAAAATACTCTGAAGTTGAGTTCAGTAAACTTAATTTGTTGGGTGGTACAATATAACAAGACACGAGAAGAGTAATGTCGACAGGTGAAGTGCTAATGATTTAATTATTTAATTTAATTTATTTCATAAAAAGTATCAATTTATTTACTTTAAGTGCTTTAGTTAGGAGTTAGTGTATCTAGGCAAACAAAATGGTGCTCTTCTCTCTACATTTTAACCTTAAATGTGAGCCCAAAAGATATTTAATTATTTAATTAAAATCCAAAAAGTAATAAATAAACAGAGCTTCCACTTTGAGAAACTGTTTACATGGCATCTAAGATGGTATCATTAGTTAGAACTGTGATGTTGATTTTAACATCACATCAACAGAGCCACTCTGCTAGCATGACTAAAATAATTTTCTTACTATTGTTCTCTGTGGTTTCTTTGACTGTTTTTTTTTTTTTCATTTAGATGGTAACATATTTTGAATCAGTACTGCTCTGTATTTCGAAACCAGATGTTTTCTCAATTTCTTAAAATTGTATAAACTATAGCAGTGGTTTTCAACCTGATATACAACTTGTCATAGTGGGAAAACCATACGTGATATTAACATCAACAACTGCTCTGTTCTGCTCAACTGTCACAGTGAGTCATGGCAGTGTCCACGCACTGAACTGTGTCATTTTAGCCTGTCTGCCAAATAAAGTGACACACATCAGGTTACAATTTCTGAAATGTATTCATTTGACTCATGCCATTGTGAGAGATTCATTTATTCTGTTATTTTTGAAACCTTTGTATGAAGTGTGGTGCTAACAGATGTGAGGGATGGTAGGACTGCAAAGGTGCTGCCATCTCACAAAACAAAAAATCCACTTAATTCTATTTTCTTCAATATTTCATTTTCCCCAAATGTTCTAGACAGTTTCAACTTCAGATATAGGCTTTTGGGGCATAAATGAAAATTTGCATGTTGTATGTACATGGGATATAAATTTGTTTTCCTTATTAAAAAAAAACTACATCTCAAAAGTAAAAGATAAGCCCAATTATTATAATAATTAAAAATATGTATGTTTTTGTTTTTTTGTCTCTTCCAAAATTAGGATATAGGATTTTTTCTTACTGAAACTGTTGCCAATTTAACGCTGTAAGAAACTTTCCATTATTTGTCTGGCAGGTGGCGCTGGAGGTCTGCGGATGTCAGCGGCGCAGCGTGTGGAAGAAGCCGCCTGTTGTTGCTGTTCTGGGGCATGCTGCTCAGAGGAATGGGGCCGTCTTCCTCCATGACCCTGGCTGGTCGATGAAAAAAAAAAAAAAACCCGACCGAGCGGTAAAAGGGCTGGGGATGCACGACGGGACAGAAGAGACGCTGCTCTACAGGCAAATATCAGGAATGCTGAAGCTGCTAAACATGGAGAGTGGCCTCCTTTGCGGAATAACCCGTTTGTACGCTGATGTGTCCAGTCAGTGAGTTAGTAAAAGAAAAATATTGGGTTTCTACTTTGTTTTTTCTCTCCGTTTGCCGTTGATACACACATCTGCAATGATGCGGGCTGTGGACCGGAGCAGGGTCGCTGCGATTGTACTCTGCCTTTTGGGAAACATCGTCTCCAGGGCTGTCAGCAAAACATTACCAGAGGACACAGCGACAGAAGGTAAAAGGACATTTAAGGTGTTTGTCTGCCCGCTTTGTCCGAGAAAACTGAGAGTTAGCCGGCTACTTTAGAGGCTAATGGTGCAGCTAGCCAGCTCGGATGCTGCTGATGTGACCTAAACTTAGCTAACGTTAGCGAGTTAGCTGGTGTCACACAGAGGGGGGAGAGAGCACGAAACCGGGTTAAAACCGGGTTTTTTTTAACCTGGAAACACCTTGATCCGACCCACTTTTAAACTTCTGTGGTTAAATGTGCGAAACATAGATTGTTAAGGGCTGAAAACGTGCCCTCATGGTGTTGAATGACCGCAGGACTGAGTCCAGCTGCTGTGATTTTTCATTTTTAGTGTTGCTAACACTAAAGCTCTTTCTCTCTCTTTGTATCCACCTGGCAAGACTGATCACCTCGGTCAGTACATCTGTGGCTATTCTAGTCTGCAGAGTTTGCACTGTTTAAATGTTTAACTTGATGTTGGCGCTTTTTGTCTTATGATGATTTTGCCACAATGACTGCAACCATCCACCTTGATGAGGTGTCCCACAGCAAGTACACAAATATCAAGTTTAAACCTCAGAGGTGCCTTTTGTGCCAGGGCAGCAACAAATTGTTTTCATTATCTATCGATCTGTTGATTGACTACCTGCTCCATAAAATGTAAGAGAACAGTTTGTCTCTGAAGTCTAATTTTCATCATTACAAATTATTTTAGCAATTACTTAAATAAAACTTATATAATTTTTCTGTTAATCTTTGAATCACCTAATTGTTTCCACTCAGCTCTAGAGCTGCCATGAACGCTCAATCATTTGATTACTCAATACTCAATAGACTAAAAATATATCAGTTGTCCTATTGTTTTCTAATGTCACATCATATGTGTCTTATAAGATAGTAAACTGACTAATTTCAGGTTTTTGATCATTAATTGAATAAAACAAGGTCACATTTGGCTATGTTAACTTTTAAGATACATTTTCCCCCCATTTTTGGACATTGGCATTATGATTAATCAGCTAAGAGAAAATCATCAAAATAATTGTAACCTTTTAAGATAAACATTATTGATCCCATAAGGGAAAATTTTAGAGAATCAAAAGTACAAGAAGTACAAGACACTGCACTGAATGGATAAGTAACTTGAGTTCATTATTTTATAAATAAAACATAAACTAAATGTTAGCTGCCAAGAGCTGCAATGATTATTCTGCAATTGATTGGTTACTTGGCAACTATTTTGATAATTGAGTAATTGTTTAAGCAAAAATGACAATGCTTATGTCTATACTTTTTTTTGGGGGGGGGGCTTTTCTAGTCTTTATAGTGAATATTGAATTTGACCAGTTGGTCGGACAAAACAAGACATCTGATTGTGTCACCTTTGGTTTGGGACCAGTTTTCTGAGGCTTTTGTAGTTCAAATGATTAA
Organism: Rachycentron canadum; assembly: GCA_038496675.1. Classification (NCBI taxonomy): domain Eukaryota; kingdom Metazoa; phylum Chordata; class Actinopteri; order Carangiformes; family Rachycentridae; genus Rachycentron; species Rachycentron canadum. The sequence continues at coordinate 1,626,007 of CM076653.1, forward strand.
TTGAGGAAATAATCTGCAGATAAAAAGATAATGAAAATAATCATAAGTTGCAACCCTAATACACACTGAACAGAAATAGTAACTAAAGAGAGTCTTGATGCAACTTTAGTCATAAATCTTGAGTAGACAAGGAAGCTGCTGTAAGAACATGAATGTGATGAGTGAATATATTAATTTTCCCCCGTCAGGTCTCTACACTAAGTCTTTGAAAACTCGATTGTCAGAGGGTATCCCATCACCACCGCAGCAGACACATGCAAAGTTCTGAAAGTCAGCATGAATCACAATAATCTGTTCACATCTCATTCAGTCACTCACTTCAAAGCTACTAAAGTGGAACCACATTTGTTTTATCCATCACTTTTATCTCTTCACTTTCATGCTCCCAGTCGTCTGTGTTCACTTACTTCTCTGTCGACCCACATTCGGTCCTCACGTTACAACTGTGTTTACAGTACGAGTATGAATGTAAACATGTAGTCACTATCACTGTAAATCAACCACAGCTGGAAAATTGGAACACTGGACACTTGTATTGACTCTAAATTGTGGTGCTATTTCCTATTGTTTTATAATTTTAGTTTGTTAGTTAGTTCAACTTCAATGCTTGACATTAGGTATGAAAATCAGTTTAAATCACAAGAAGAAGCTCTGTTTAGGGTATAAAACAATTTATGAATGCTTTGATAATTCACAAGATTGCAATGCTTTGAAGTCTGTCCCAGCCTCTATGTGCTCTCTGTTTCATCTTTCTTTCTCTCGCTTTTTTCGGCGTCCGCTTTGCCTCAGATTGACCTTCACTTGTCCCCAGGGGGGTGTGTTCAGGTCGATACTGAGGATTTCTCCTGGTCTGTTCAGCAGACAGTATGGATGAACAAAGCCAGACAGAAATCTACCCACAGATATAGATCTCACTCACATAACTTCTACCCATAATAGGCATGGCACTGCATCTCCAATGGACAAACATTCAGCTCATGCTGGACAAAGGCTGCCAGGAAGTAGACCAGTCAAATCATATTGTCACCAGCTAGCCAAGCTTAATGTTGATCATGACATGCAGGTGTAAGTGTCTACACAAGCCCGCTTCAAGGAAGATGCATCAGGTCATGAGAAAGCAGTGATAGTGACGGGTTCAAGTAGCTGCTTCAACTAGAGCAGTATCAGTGATGGCAAGTAGTATTTAGACTGGAATATTTACTGAGGTGAGATGAAGATTGTCCATTTGCTCTTCACCCCGATGATGTAACCCAATAGCTGTGTTCCCTGCTGAGTTAATGAGATTGGCCACTGCAGTCTAATCTTACTTTTAATCCAAATGAGGGAAAATAGCTGGCTGGACACCTATTGATAGCCTGTTTCTTTGTTTATAATGGTTGAGCTTTAGTTCAACAGAAACAAGTCTGTGTATCCTTTTACTTCTCCTTATTTTGCCACGGCACCTGTGTGTTTCATGCTGTGGCATGTTCAGGAGTTGTTTTTTATTGTTCTGTGAGTCCCTTGTCCCTGTTGGTGATTCATACTCTAGCTTGTCAATTCCTGTCTATTAGTTTTTTTTTGTAACATCAACGGGCTGAAAGTCAGATGTTTGTTATCCATCTGAATGGTAAACAAATAGCTCTAGTCATTGTGTTTTCCTTTGCTGTGGTTGAACAAGTTATTAAATCCAGAAACACAACCGTCAGTCTGTTGGCGCTTAAAGTTGAAAAGGCATTCATGATGTAATTCTCATAGTTTTAAGCAGTGAATTGGATTGAATAGGATAATTATCTATAAATTATATTAAATTGTGGGGTATTTTTACAGTAAAAATTAAAAAACAAATTCCAGGTTATGCCAGTGTAGTTTTTTGTAGTCTGTTTTTATTGTGTGGGCCTCAGCTCCTGCACTCTTTATCACATGATTTCAGCCTCCTCTCATAATCAACCATGTGTTTCTGCTTGAGATGGTGATGTTGTCTCTTCTTGGGTAACGCTTGATATAACATGTCCTCTGTTTTCCAGATAATTTTCTGGAAAGATTACTCATAATTTCCTAAAAATTAGCTGGACATTTCCAAAAAGGGCCTACAAAATTTGGTACTATTTACCAAAGTTGACAGTAGATATAAGTGTAACTGCTGAGTTAATGAAAATTTTATTCCATGGAGTGTGTTTTATTTTTTGACCATCATTTTTGAAAGAAAGAAAAACAAGGAATTTCAGCCAATTCAGCTGAAAACTACTGCATGCAAAGCAACCAATATACAGAGTAGATGAACTGGTGGCAATGTTTATTTTGCTTTGAGCTACCCTTGGTGCAACCGTATGTAATGACACAAATACTATGCATCAAGATATCAAAATGTCACCAATATCAGAATGATATAGCCACATTAGTTACAATATCAGAATGATATAGCCACATTAGTTAATCTCTTTATCTGTTACAACAGAAAAGTCTGCAAATATTTTCATAATCCATTGGTATCTTACGATCCTCTGGTCTCAGCTTCTAAATTGTGAGGGGGTCATTTTGTTGTCTACAGTGAGATACACATGATAGAACATGATATATATATATATATATATATATAATTTTAATCCTCTATCAAGTAAAAGTACCAACCTTCCTCCAGTTAAGCTTGTGGACTTTGTATTTGTCTGTCTAATGTTATTATGAATTGAATGCTTTGGGGTTTTTTTCACTGGCATTGGGTTGACCTCAAGTAACTTGTGACAGAGCACTGATTCTATTGAGCAGTGTGAGCACTAGTGTGGCTGCAACTATAATATAAAGTGTTGTGTACGCATAAGCTTTCCACTTAGCCTTGTGTGCAGAAAGCATCTGTTTCCCTGTCCTCTGTTTGGAAGAACACCAAAGCCCTACACACACACACATACACACACACACACACACACACACCCAGTGGAGGCCAGTCATGCCATACATTTCCAATTTATCACACCTCACTTTTATGGAGAAGAAATGCTTTGCCTCTGCGTAACTTCTGATTAATACATCAAATATGCATTAATTCAAGCTGTAGTGGGCAAAAAAAGCAATGCACACACTGACCTCACTGTTTCCTCATCTTGGGTATACCCACTTTCATGCAAACACTCAACCACCCTGCTGCTTAGTCTGCTGTTGCCTGAGATAATTGGTCTGAGATCGCAGCGTCGGTCAGACAGGGCTTCTTTTGATGCCTTTATCCTCCATATGGTACTCGATACCACACAGATAATGGGTCAATATAGTGAGAAGCAGTTATTGAGACACTGGTTCAATTGCATTGTCGAAGTGTTAGGCATTTTTCAGACCAACCATCTTCTTCTCTCCTGTGTGTAGGAGCTGAGAGGAGACTCCTAGCTTGTTTAACAATGATGTCACCACAGTACAGATTTATTGGATGAGGACTGGGAGGGGACTGTTGCATTTGTGTGTGCGTGCATGTCAGTCTGGAGTCTCCCAGGGGAGTTCTTTTAAAGTGAGCACAGCTGGTACCCCTAACCACATATCAGTGGGAGTGGGACAGGAAGTGAGGTCATGATTACACACATCAAATCTCAATGCAGTGGGGAGTCTCTGTCGAGGGGAAACCCAGCCCTCTCTTTCCCTGCTGTGACAGTACTAATGTAATTAAAAAAGAAAAAAGGAATGAAAGGTCTGAGCGGATCTTCATATCAAACCTCTCAGGGTGTTGATAATATGTTTGGTTTTAGACCAACACATTGTCACTACCAAACCTCACCGCCTACAAAGGCACCATATAACTTCCAGCCATTCAAAGGTATTATTTGGGGCGCAGCTCTTTATTTAGGTGGAGCCTGCACTCAGACTGAACCCACTAACTCTCTTTCTTACCAGATATTGTCAGAGTGGTTTCTCGCTGACCGCAGGATCCCTGAGTCGGGGGGAGGGGGATTAGTCTAGCCAGGGGTATGTATGTGTGAGCGTGTGTGTCACGGAGGGTGTGGTTACAAGAAAGAGTTACAACTAAATTCAGTTAAAGTGAATACGGGGGAGGTGGGTATGTTTAGGTCAAGGGAGAGGGAGGTAGCTCTTTTAGCCTTAATTGAGAGGTCACTATGGGTCAGCCAGCAGCCAATGATCAAACAGGCCTCCTGTTGTCATGTTTTCAAAAACACAAAGGCAGCATGGGTTTGTGTGGTTTTTAAATTATACTCTTTTTGTAACAAGTTTGCTTTTTCTCATACCTTTGGGATATGAAGCTGAAATTGTTTTTGTTTGTTTTTCAGCTTGTGATATATTGAACCTCACAGTTTTTCCGTTTCTATACTGAACCAGTGTGAAAACCTCACCCCTGAGAAAAATAACTAAAAAGATTAATTGCAAAAATAATTGCAGATCAATTTCCTGTCGTCCAATTAATTGGTACATTGACTAAGACCACCTTCTAACATGGTTCAAAATTGATGTTGTAAAGTCACACAGTTTGTGAACAAGGTTTTATTAGACACATCTCGTACTGTGCAACAGGCAATGAATGTAAGATTGTTGTTAACATGAAGCCTACATTACCTTTGTGAGGCGTTCTTCAATCAACAGGCAGTGTGTTTTCCATTTTTACGTTCCTCATCTCCATTAGAGAAGGTGTCCATATGTACTGTTGTTTCCCCCCTGGTCGAAGGCTTCTTTGACAGAAGGAAATGGCCCATTGTTTTAGAGGGGAAGTGCCATTGGCAAGAGTCCAGGAAATGGTCAGATGGCTTTCGCTTTGTGTCGGGATGAAGAATGTTGTCTCTGTGGATTGAAGGCAAAGGCCCTGGCACTGAAACAGCCCACTAAAGAGATGACTGTATTTTAGACAACTGTAATTATAACACAACTGTGTTTTTGTCTCTCTGTCGCGGTGATTCAGAACTTGTCTGCAGTTTTTTGTTTCTCAACCAACAGATACTGCATACATGGCTCAGTAAACCCTCTTGTTTGTCCACAGAGGTGACTCTGAAGGTTCACCTGAGCGATGCCAGCACTCACCAGCCTTTGGGAGGAGCCACCATACAGCTCTTCACCAACCACACATCTGTAACCACAGAAACCTCATCAGCTGATGGCAACACCTACCTGCGCTTCCCCTACCGCCTTGGGACACCACTGGTTGTCACTGCAACCAAACAGGGATATGTGCCAAACTCTGTGCCCTGGACTCCCACCAGATTACCTGGTAAGTGTGTGTGTCAGTATGTGTATTTGTGTGTTCATCTGTGTGTTTGTGTGAGAGATATTTTAGGACAAATGCAGTGAGGGGGTGTGATGAAATACCCACATTTAGATTAGGAGTGTTGGATTGCAGGTTATTGATTTCAGTGTGGGCTGCCAATTTTGTTTGTGTGTGTGCATGTGTGTGAAATAAAAATTGTGCGACTATTTGCCAGGTGTGTGAGCTAATAAGTGGAGTGCTCCATTACTAATTTATTACAGTGGATGCCAAAACCCAGCAGGGGGGCTGCTTAAGCTTCCCTTTCACTAACACACACTCACACACAAAATACCTCCCAAGAGGCTGTAGCATGGTCTGTGTGTGGGTGTGTGTGTGTGTGTGTGTGTGTGGGTGTAAGTGTGCATGTGGTGGGGGGGGGTGTAGAACCGAGGGGGGGGTTATTATAAGGCAACGGAACGGCAGCCAATTGGATTATCACGCTTACCAGCTCTGAACAATGGGGGAGTGAAAGGAAGGAAGGAAGAGGAGAGAAGTGCAGTTTGCTGGGTCAGACTTGTGTCCCTCACAGCAGACAGGATGAAAGCAGTGGTATTAAAAATGTATAAAGGTGGATTAATGACTTGTTATGTCTGATAGTGATCAGTAAAGTGGCCAGGTAGATTGCAGTTTGTCTCGTATCTGATTGTGAATTTATTCTGTCAGTTAATACGGTGCATTCACTGTGTGGTTTTGTTTGTGTTCCAGTATTTTCCTCCATCAGCCTGGTCCTACTACCAGAAAGAGCTGCTACACTGATGGTGTATGAAGATGTTGTGGAGATAGTGTCAGGCTTACAAGGTAAATTCAGTGTTTTACATACATGTTAATACCTTTTTGTTTGCCTATGTGTGCATATTTAGCTACATGTAGTGCTCAGTGTTATTGCTCCTTATCAGCAGGCATTTTTCCACAGGAGACAATTTGACATGTCACAGTTACAAATGTGCTGGTGTAGACAATGAAATTAAAGATGGCTAGATGCCATTTAACTGCTTCAGTTGCGCATGCTGTGTCACACTGTCATGCCATCCTGGGACAATTTAATGGAACAGAGCTATTGTTAATGTTATGAGTAACAACTGTGCTTTATCTACTGTTACATGTAAACATATCTGCTATGAATAGGCCCATTTTCACAAATTTTTATTCCTATTTCTTGTTTCCATGAATCCAAGAGTTGCTTAGCTGCAAGAAGATCTTCTAACAAGAGAACTGCTCTCAGTTTGCTTGAGGAAATAGACAGTGAAGAGAGCAATGAGAAGAACATGAATGGCGATACATATTCAACAAGTCCTTTTGAAAGAGAAAATAGGCCATGAAAGTACAAACAAAATAAACTGCAACAAAATATATTTACATAATAAAAACTTCACCCCTGGTTCTGAATGCATGTTTCCAAGGATGGCGACAACATTTGGCTTCTGTCCTGCGTTCAAGTTCAGTACTGCAAAAATATTGACAACCTCAGCTGGGAAATAAATAAAGTTCTGTCTGCCTAACATCTGCATGTTAGTTAGCCTGATTTCAGGCTCTTAGTCTTGGTAAAATCTGATTGTTTTTATTTTTATTTTTTCACCTCATCAAAATGAATGCTTTCTATTAATTAATTCATCTTTAATAAAAACTAATAACAATTAGCCCTACCTATACATTAAATGGCCTAATGTCCGGTAAGATCTCATAGATTAGATAATCATTAATCCACCCTGCTCCATCCACATACACAAATATAAATCACCCAATCTGTTGTTAGTCAACCTCTTTGTTAAGATGTCTGTAATTATATTAGATAGGGTTTTCTCACTCAGGCAAAATCAGTTTAGTCCTTTTGTCTGCTGGGTCTTTTGTGTGTCTGTGACTGACAAGGGAGTAATTTAATGTGTCAGTTGTGTTGTCTGACCAAAAAACATCACAGACACAACACACATAAATATACAAACACCATTAACATGTTAAACCTCTTGAATACACACTGCCTATAGCACGTGCCTGAGTGGAGCATTATTTCTTCCCTCTGTCCGACACACTGTTTGTCATGATGTTGTGAACTTGGGCACCCAGGGGAAAGATAAACCTTGGCGTGTGGCACAATAAAAGAGAATAAAACAGTGGTAGGAAGAGGAGGAGGAGGAGGATGATGATGATACAGTAGGTGCTGGGAAGTGGGGTTGTGGGTGGAGTAGTTGGAGAGAATAGGGGTGAGAGGGAGAAAGGGGGATGGGCACAGCAGTGTCCAACAGAAGGAGGAACAGATGAGGTGAAAGAAAAGTGGAGGGAAAAAAGACAGCGTGAAGGAAGCGAACACACAAAGAACAGAAACAGGATCATTTCCCTTCACAGAAGAGAAAATGCATTCACACCTGAATTTCAACAACCAACTTTTAGACAAAAATATGAAACTTAAATGATGCACTCAAACTGCAGAGCCAAAATTCACGTCGAGTACAACTAGAAACACAAACACAGTGAACACTCGTATACAGCTGGATCTGTGTCTCACTGCTCAGGAATGTGTGCTCTGCACAGTCAGACCACAATGACTTCACCTTGTCCGAATCCAGCTACATGAAGATTTTACTCTTTATTACACTTTATCCATCATTGTTGATGGCAGGCAGACACTGAATGGATGTGGTGACAAGGATAATTGACAAAAAAAATTAATTGTACTGCAAAATAGCACAAAGAGGCATGAAACGGCCTGAGAGAAAAAGTTGTGCGAAGCATTGTCTTTAGTGTATTGATCCAGAGTAACCTCCATTAAGCCCAATTTGATCGCTGAATGTACAAATAGGCATTAGCTAATGACAAAGAATAGAAAATTACCTTGTTAAACACCCTGAAACCAACATCAGTGTGCAAGATGGTTTATTTATGTCAGGGGACTTTGGGTTTAAAGTTCATATTTTTTTGTTTTTCTGAATTACTTTAAACACCAGTTTCCATTTTCCGAACCAAATGCTCAGTGGCCTGAACACATTTATTGAATCAGTCACTGCTTTGGCAAAAACAAACACAAGTTTTACACAAGTTTCATTTCTCATTTGACCTTTTTGCAAAACTCTAAACACATTTTCACTCATTAAAACACACTATCCGCTGGGATACACTTGTGATGCCTGATGGTAACCACAATTAACTAAAATTGAACACAATCACAGCACACGTCATCATTTACACACAACACAAAACACAGTTCGCAATTTTTTCTTATGATGTGAAACTGGTATTAGGCAGTTCAGAGTGAATGGGTTGATGAGGTTGAATTTTGAAATCAATGAAGGAAAAAATCTAAGAGAAAGAGGAGGAGGAGGATAAGCATCACACACACATTACAGTATGGTACATAGATGTAATGCTGAGGCTGAATGACTGAATGTCATTCTGCAGTTACAAAATCAATACACATTTTAGAAGAACATCTCCTACCAATCAATGATCTGCAACACTGAACAAATTTTCACAATGGCAAGCAAGACAAGTAACAGCTCATGAATCACAAATAAAAATAGCATTCTTTGATACCTTCTGCAGGTTTAAATACATAATACATAATGTTAGCTTTAACTCAGAAATTATTCTAAACATATACACTCATCAACATAACATTTGGGCAATTTTATTACTTTATCATAGAGTGGTCAGTAACAGGATGACAGGAAACAAGTGGACAGAGACACAGGAAACAATGCAAAGGGTCATTGTGAGTCATGATCACCGTCTCAACATCTTGGCCACCAGGGCACTCTTTAAAATTCAGGCACAAATTAGAGGGAAAGAAAATTTCATTGTAGCATAGCATTGTGGTCTATGATGCAGACCAGTACATTTTAAAGTAAAAAAATCTTTAAATAATAATTTGAAATTGTTGGAATACTGAAAATCTGGAACAGTGGAAGAGTGCAAGTTGTCACGCTCTGTCATCTGTATGTCTGTTACTCCTCAAGGTTTCAGACGACAGCCCAGTGTTCATTTCCAGCGCAGAGCTCTCAGTCTTCCTTCCAACACTTCCTATGCCAACCTGACTGCTCTGCTCACCGTGGCCAGCTCCCCCTCACACATCCAGCACTTTCCCCACCTGCAGGTCCTCGGCGGCAATGGCACAGGTGAGGCTTGAACTGACGAATGGTAACAGCACAAAAGACGTGTAAGAATACTTTTTAGAAAGGGGGCCAAGCAGTATAGGACACAGATGACAGGGGAGGGGGGTAGTGAAGAGTAGAAGCAGTGGTACACGAGAGAGACCCTACCCTGGAGAGGCCTTGCTATCTGACCTCCTGAAACACAATCACTCCTGTGTGTGCGCTCTTGTTCTAACACAAGCCCCGTGTCCACACGCTTCAGGGTCCTCCTCTTAGTGTGTGTGTTTCTGTGTATGTGTGTGTCATATGATTTTGTGTGTCCTTTCTCCTTCAGGTTGAATACCCCTCAAAAGCTCCCCCTTCTCACAGCACGTATCTTTGGCCTTCAGGCAACACAAGCATACTTGTGCTTTGTGACACTTTCCAACCACAGTCACTCAGTTTTTTTTCACTCTCCACCCGCTTTCCTTCTTTCCTGTCTTTCCTGTCTTTCCTTGTTTTCTTTCTTGTCTGTCTTTCCCCTGACAACTCCTTCATCTTTCCTGTTATGTTATTCCCCACCCCTTGCTGTCTATTCCTTCCCCTGCCCCCCCTGCACCTTACTCCTACTCCCTTTCCTTTTTTTTTTTTTTTTTTTTTTTTTTTTTTACATTCTCCTGCTTCTCTCACAGGCACTGAGAAGAAGTTTGAGTTGACTCCTGTAGCAGCTATCTCTGTTCATCTATTGGCCAGCGATGGTGCAGAGCTGCAGGTGAATGAGCCAATCACGGTGTCCGTTCCACTGCCGGCTGACAGCGGCCTGAAGGAAAATGATCACATCCCTGCTTGGAGATTTGACCCACGCATTGGTATGTGCTGACAGAAAAACAAAAGCTTTTCTGACTTTCTAGTTATAAGCAGCTTTGTTCTTTTCATATCTGTTCTTGTATCTCTTCCACTAAGCTCTCTGGAGGACCTAGACTTTTATAAAAATGCAATGCAAGGCAATTTATTTACCTCTATGTAAATGAGGCCCAATTCCATTGGTGATTTGTGAAATTGCCAAAATAGTTGAATGAATGCGCATATTCACACAATCCAACCAGGTCTGTAGCTCTGTGTCAGAGAAATAAAATGAATTAATTTATTCAAAAAAATCATGACCAACGTAAGGTACCACATTAATCTGCAAATCAAAACACGAGTCCTGCTACAGATCACAAGATTGGACCATGGATGCATAATCTTCTTGAGCGCTGTTAAATCTTGTACAAGAGCGAAAGGCTCTGTGATGCTGGCTCCTAGAGCAGAGACCGTTCAAGTCCCTCCTGACCCAAAGATTTATTTCAGTAGTCTTAAATCTGTGTTGTCAGACATCCCACACTGTGACACACCCAGTTCCACATGGACAGGCAGTGCTGAAAGACAGTGATTAGATCATCAGCTCTGTGTACATTAGTCTCACGTTTCCACATCTACTGTTTCTCTACATTACATTTGTGCTGTGCTGGTGGAGGAAAAAGGTCTGTTAGGACCTATTAAAATTCTTCTGTTGAAATAAAATGTACTGGATTGTTTGATCTGGAATGGAAGAGATTAGTCAATTAATCGCCTTGTACAACAACAGAAAAATTTTTCAACTCAAAAATGCTACTGCTAGCTGCAGCTACTTTGGTAATCAATAAATAGATGAATTATCTTTTAAACGCTGCAGTAAGTGATTTGTTTGGACACTTGGGGACAACAATACTGATCTCAGCTTTCAAATTTACATGGCAAAGCTGTTCACAAACAGTTGTTTAGTCATGTGTCAGGCAGATATAAATATGGAAACGTTGTTCATTAGAAGTTGTGTTTGTGTCCAGTTTTTACTCTTCTTCTAACTCTAATTTTGGTCTCTTCTAATCCCTGAAGGAAATATCCAGCTCTTTAGCTGTCAAGTGTTCCTCTATGTGGTGGAGATAGAGGAACACTTGGCAGGTAAATAGCTGTGAACAGTGACTGTGGTGCTGGCCTGGTCCTGTGCAGTGGGTTTTTAGATCTGTTTAGCTGCCTGTACAACAAAAAAAAAGCACATCAATGAGAGCAATGGAAGTGAACCAAAATAGCAGATAAGAGCTGTAAGAAAAAAAAAGCTCAGGAGAGCTGAAGGGAGCTGCATAGTCAAGCGGTTATTTATTATCTTATATATTATATTTATTGTTTATTATAGACACTTAAAGCAGAAATGTCAAAAATGAACTCGCTGCTACTTTTCAAAATCGAATACTTACTTAATATTTATTGACTTAATTATGATTATAAACCAAATAACTTTGGATTTAGGACTGTTGATTGGACAAAAAAACCTGTTAGAATTTTTGACCTTAGACTTTGAGAAATTGTGAGGAGCATGTTTGACTATTTCTTGACATTTTATAGAGCAAACAATTAAATGTAAATAAATGGCAGGTTACTAAATAGTGAAAATTTTAGTTTGTATGGCCCTCGAAATGTAGGGACCTTGCCTAAGAGACTATTATATAATGTTATCTTTGAACGTCCTGTCATTTCACAAATATACAAGGAAATCTGTATTTTATTTGAAAGATGTTCTAAAATATTGGTGTCAACTAGAACAGGAAGCTGTAAGAAGCAGAACACGACTGCTGCTGAGTCTGAACCTACCTCTGCATTTCACATGTTGAGTCAGACTATATGAACATTAACAAGAATAACAAGCCACTTGTCACAAGCATAAATGTCCTCTACACTTTTTATCCCTAATATATTTTATGAGACCACCACTTTTGTAAATCCACCCTTTAAATATTCCTGCTATGAAAGGAAAATTTTTTTTGTTTAAAATATGGACCATCTTTGCTCTTGTGATGGTTTTAAGGATTTCAGAGCTCTGTTTAAAGTGCCCAAAGTATCAACATTCAGAGCTTATAAAAAGGGCTTTGATAAAAGCTCAAAGTACACACAGACACACACACACACACACACTTGTAGCCTACACACAGCCTGTAGCGGTGAGTATTTCCACAACAGAAGCCATCCCTGGACCCCTCTCCGGGTTACATCTCGTGTTCCTTAGCAACCCACCAAATAAGTAACACAACAGAAAGGCCTAGCTCCTGATTGAGTTTCTTCAATGAGTGGTTATGTGAAGTGTGTGTCTGTGTCTGTGTGTTTGTGTGTGTGGTTATTTATGTGTCAAACTGAGGATAAAAAAAACACACTCAAACAAAGAACTTTGAAATCTGTCTGGTGTCTTTCAGAGGAATACTTCAGGCTAATAAAAGCTCCCTCACAATGAAGCCAGTTGTGTTTACAAAGCGCGCACATAGACGGGACATGCACAGAGACACGCACGCACGCAAAAACCTGTTTCTCTTGTCTAACTGACAACATCTCTTGTATTGTTTGATGTCAAGTGGGCATGAGGTAAAATGTCACATAGAGATACATCAAATTTTATCTTTTTTTGTGTATGTTATTCATAAACAGAAACCTTCATCCTGTGAGTGTGATGATGCAAATAAGGAAAGAACAGACAAATATCTGAACAACAAGAACTGAACAAAAACAGACTTGCTAACAGCTGTGTTGACTTTGCACAAATGGACGAGAAGTGGAAGTTGAACCCAAACAGCAGTGACATTATAAATGTTTGAGTTGTGTCTGAGCAGTTACCACTCTGTCAGCAGTGTACTGTACGGCAGCGTGGGAACAGCCATTAAAGGTCTTGATTAAACAGGTCAATCACAGAGAGAGGAGTCCCCTGTGGAAACAACGCATCCAGAATCAGGGTGAATCTGGGCAGGGCTGTGTGTGTGTTGTGTGTGTGTTGTGTGTGTGTTGTGTGTGTATTTGGTGTGTGAGAGAGGTGCTGAGTCACACAGCTTCTCTCTGCCTGTGTGCCTTTTCCCTTATCTCCCCCTCCATTCCTCCCATTTGTCTGCTCTTGTTTCCTTGTTTTCTCCCCTCACTCCTATATATTTGTTTCTTCTTTGAGTATCCTCTCCTCATTTGGTTTCCTCCTGAAGATCGATGCAGATTTTCTGACAACTCTGTTGATAACTACAAATAAACATAGGAACAAAGTAGCTGTCACCATGCTAGCCCTGAGACCCTTGAGAGGAGGGGAAGTGTAAAGGCCCAACTGAATGTTTCCTCTTGGAGCAGATTTAATGTGAGCCAATCAATCAGTGCCTTTGGCTTTGTTGTGGTTTTTTGCTACTGGCATGGTTTAAGCTCCCATTGTGCTCCTATTCATAGGCTCCCACTGATATGTGACTGAGCATGCTGCCTCCCTGTGGGGAGGTGCTGCCAAAACACTCTCCTCTTTCACAATCAAGTGCTTGAATCAGTGGCTCATCAACCAGTATGTGCAGGTTTTAAAATATTGAAGCATTTATTTAAGTTTCCACAAAAAGGGCCCTAGAGGGTATTTAAAGGTCTAAATATTTTCATTTTCATTCATGTTTTGAAGTACAAGTGGAATTGTGGGTTTTTTTTTTTGTTAGAGTTTCAATTAGCACCATCAGACCTGTAGCAAACACTGTTGTTTGGAGGCTTAAATGAATTGATCATTTTGGCCATTTCATGTTACTTATCATGTTTCAGTTTCATTGGATTAATTATTCATTGGATTAATTATATTAATTTTAAATACTGCTGGTTGCTAAGACCAGATATAAATATGTGCACATGTTGCATTGTATTAAGTTGGCCAGCCAGATACATTTCTGAGTGTAAACATTATTATGTATTTTTGGAGAAACTAGAAGCTCTTATTGAAGAATCAAGATATTTTGTTGATGTTGTGCATGAGGTTTGTTGTGGACATGGCCGTCACCAATAAAGCGGTTGTGAAGCAACTTCAAAGGGTATTTTTCTTGTCTAAAAAGTATTGTGATTGTTATAGTAATAGTTAATATTGTAATATTATGGTAATTCTTCACCACATTGACCCCACTATCTTTCCATTATACTTATTGTGTTTGGTATAGTTGTGAATCGTGTATTAAATTGCTATGTGGAAAAGGTCTCTTTAAAACTCTTCAACTAACCTTTTAGTGACCCTGTTAATGGAGTTTACTTCTGTCACATAGCAAATTGTTTGGCCTTCAACATAAGGGTTTTACACTTGACACATACAGTATATAAATTCAGCTAAGTGAGTGCTGCTTTATCTTTACTGAGTTAATGAGAGTCAGGTGGGGTGTTGCTGCAGTGTCAGTTGCCAATAATGTCCACTATGAAGGTGCCTGTAATAGACTAAAATTGTTGAGAAATTTGATTTTAGGCTATTTGATTGTGCGTGTGTGTGTAGGCGCCTGGATAAAGAGCAGTTTGGGTCATGTGCAGAAGGAGGGCAACCAGCTCAGTCTGACCTACATTGCTCCTCAGCTTGGATACTGGGTGGCCGCCATGTCCCCACTACACTCAGGTGAGATGCTGCTTTGACACTGATGATATATATATACTATGTTTACTATGAGTGACATGTCAGATATATGCTTACAATGACACGAACTGTATGTAGGTAGTGTTGTAGAAAGCTGTAGACCATCCTAGGGTCCTAATTCTTCCCTAAGGAAAGAATTTTGCTACTAGTTCTTTAATAACTGACAGTTTTGTATTTCAAAACTTTAAGATCAAAAAATTTAAGATCTGTTTCTCTGTAAGCTCATCTTTCACAGAATTTGTTGGTTCTGCTTTTCCTTACCTTTCTTTCCAACAGGTCCAGTGGTTGCAAAGGATATCAGCACATACCACACTGTGTTTCTGTTGGCCATACTGGGAGGCATGGCTCTCATCCTGCTCTGCCTGCTCTGTCTCTTGTTGTACTACTGCAGGTTTGTAAAACACTTTGCCTCTCCACAAAGTTATGTTGCATCTGTAAGACTGTCAGAGATTTCCAGACATGTCTCCACATAGAGGAAATGGACGATGCTGACGGTGTTACTGCCACAAGAAAAGTCATCACATTAGTAGCAGTATCTCATATTATATGCATTGCATGTAACATTAACTAAAACTAAGAGAGAGACATTGAGTTTGTTTTGACGAGATTATTGTGACTTCTGGGAACTATTCTTTTTATCCTCCTAAGTAACTCCCCCAGCTTTTGCATTCTTCCACCATCCAGTATCATATCTGACTATATCCTGTCCTGTTGGCAACATTTAGCCTTGTAACCTACAGAAGAGCATCTAGCCCCATCTCTTACTGTTGTCAGCCTGATAACATTAACATAAAGTGCAGGTTTAAATGGTTCATTGTCTTCCTCTGCCATAGGTCCATTCTTTTCATGCATTATCACTCCTTCTTTTGTGAAGAACATTACATTAATATAAACAAAGCAGTCTGGTACTTAATTAGTTATTTATTGGCAAAGTGCTTAAAGGAAGTTTGTCATCCAGTCCCAGTGGTTGGTCCAAACCAAAGTTTAAACAGACTTTTTTTAATTGTTAAAATATTTGTTCATGGAATAAGCTCAAAGTCAAACTGGCTGTTCCTATTTATTCGTAATCTCTGCTGTGTTTCTGTGTTATGCAGGCGTCGTTGTTTGAAGCCTCGAGGGTCTCACCGCAAGCTCACATTGTCCTCTGGTCTGGACAGCAGTAAGAGGGATCAAGCCACCTCCATGTCCCACTTGAACCTCATCAGCAATGAGGTCTGTCTAACATTCATAGAGTTGTTCAGTCACTAGCCTGTAATGAAACATCAGAAGTACTTTCCCTTAGAATTAAGACCTTATGTTGGCAATGTGTCTAACTCAAGCCCAACAAAATCCCACCCAGTCCTAGAGAAGTGCTGTCCCTGTTGCTACACAACCTTGTGATTGGCAGAAAAAACACAGATGAATTTCTCAAACTGGTCTTGTGATTAAATAAAAAAAACCCAACACTTTTCTTGGTTTGAGAATTTTATATCTTGTTTTTTTTAGGTGCAGCTGGAACTTGTTTCCACAGCAACTGAGCCTGACATGACCACACCGATGCTGAAGCCTTCCTCATATGAGCACCAAGACAATCAGCGTCAACATAGCCTAATCCATCACAGCAAACACAGCCGCTCCTCTCTTGGCAACAACAGCCACCACGGCTCATCTCTTGGCAATCTGACACCTCGCAGCAGAGACTACCGGCAGTCTGTGGAGACATTCCAATTAAAGGCTGCCCTTTCATCCGGAACAGACCGGGGCTACCGTCAATCATACACCTCGGTCTGCTCATCCAGCAACCACATTTCAGATGCACTGTCATCAGCCGATCACGGTCGGACATCAGCTAATCAGCTGAGCAGTGTTGGGATTGTTGATTGCATTTCGCCTTCCTCTCCTCCTCACTCCCCCAGTAGAGGGGAAGGAAGCGAGTGCAGGGCTCCTGACTACCTGCTGTCTCGCTCTGTGGACCACCTGGAGCGCCCCAGTCCTCCGTCTCTCTCCCGGCCAGGGCAGCTGCTCTGCTGTGGATCTGTGGACCTGCTGAGTGGGGGAGAAGGCTATCCAAGGGTGCGCCCCACACTGGTGATCCCAGCACACTATATGCGCCTGCCTGGGGAGCACCCTCTATCTGGTCAGGCCCTCCTTCTGCAGACCGACCAACAGAGTGACCTGGAGACCATCCAGGCTGAGCTTAATGCCTCACATTCTCAGCAGCCCCTGGGCCAAACCCCTACAGACTGCTCCCCAGGTCCCACCAAGCAGAGTGATGGAGAGGGGCTTGGCTTGTCAGAGTCTCTGTCAATTCCTGCAGCTCTTGGGGAAACAGCTTTAGTTGAAATAAACAGTGAGGACACCCTGTTGGCTGAAAAGACTTTAATGGAGCTCAGAGGAGGTAAGCCTCTTCCTCACCCACGAGCCTGGTTTGTCTCACTGGATGGACGCTCCAATGCTCACATTCGCCACTCCTACATCGACCTCCAGCGGGCAGGGTGCCAAAGCAACACACCAGGTCCAGGAGGTCAGCAAGGTAATGGCAGCAGTGGGAGGCATGGTAATGGCAACGATGCCAGTCTGGACTCTGGTGTGGACCTGAATGAGCCGAGAGTTGGGCGCAGGGGGAGAGACGCAGAGCGGGAAGAAAGAGAGATTGAGAAAGACAGGTCAAGGGGCACAACACCAGCCATGGCCTACACTCAACTGGTGTATGTGGATGATGTGGATCGGGGAGGCAGCGGGGAGGAGGTACCCAAGCGTAGCCCTCAGGACAGTAAAACAGGGCCCCTCCTGTCAGACAAAGCAGAGGGTCAAAGTGGGGATCAGGGGCAGGGGGATCTGGAGGGTAAAAGAATAGAGGGTGTACAAATACATGAGGAACCCCCTTCACTTTCCTCTTCATCCCCTGCTTCTCCTCCTCCACTGCCAACACCAGAGCGAGTGACTTTCAGGACTGATCATGCTCTGTTATCAGTCTCTCCAGATGATGATGCAGCACAGGAGGATGGAGAGGAGGAGAAGAAGAGTCCCTGGCAGAGGAGAGAGGAGCGACCCCTACTGGCCTTCAATCTGAAATGATCCACAGATGGCCCCTTGAAGGATGAAGGATGGGTTCACATTTTTAGTTCTTAGTAGACTAGCTCCATGCCGTATGAACACTGAAATGGTTTTTGGTCGGTGTAATTGAATCTCCGATCCATAGTGGCCCTGAAGGTATCACCTCTTAAAGTATTTTCAGTGTAAGTGATAGGGGACAAACTTCAGACCTCATCCTCATTTGATTCTGAATTTCAGCAATTTATTGTTCCCACTAGAAAATTGCTTTGTTTCAACAAAAAGAGTGAAAAAGAGTAATGAGGACAAATAATGAAAAACTTTGTTAAAAACTAAAACTAAAAACCAGGACCATACTCTAAATATATAAAATTTCAAACTGTGTGGAAGACAGGGGGCATTTGAAGGGAAAGTGTGGAGGCATGAGGCAAAGACACTGCATTAGATGAAATAAGTAAAAAAAACTGTACTCTTTGCAACATGATACAAATATTTCAAACTTCCCGATTTAATTATCTCTGATGTTGATCACGGAGAAACATTTATAAATCTGATTCAAAATCAGAATGGTTCTTCAGTATCAAAGTAATGCAGTGACAATTGTCTGTAAATCCATAGATATAGGGCAAAAAGAAGAGCCAGTGGCAAATTAGACATACTTAATGGTGCCAGTTGACCCCATATTAGCTTCAGCTGAACTGAGAATTGATTTTTGCACAGAATGAGAACTGTGGATTTTGGCCTCCATCTCTTACATTTGCACTTTAGGGAGGCATCTCTATGAGGCCAGTGTGGACAGGAAAACTGTTAAATTGTACATATGGCCATGTGTGATTTGTTTTAAATAGATTTAAAGAAATGTGAATCTATCCTTTGACCACGATTCCTCCTCTGCCTAGATCATAACATGAAGGATACCATATAAATTGAAGCCCTTTGTTCTTAATATAGCACTGAGAAAATATTTCAGCACTGGGATCCCTTCTAGTCCTGAGCGTGACAGGACGACTCAAAGCCTTCATGAACTTTCAGCTCCTTTTCATCTTATGACCACTGTCCACTTTGTCATCTTCACATCACAGTACACAAACAGCTCACTCATCAGGCATGATGTACACATCATGAGTAAGATAGATACACTTGGTGGCAAGAGTTGAGAATATTTTATGCACAAAAAATATATGCCTTTTGTATAAATACCCTTCTAAGTGTAAATGAACTGTAGTAGACAGATGATGGGTGGTTCTCACAAATGAAAGACTACAGGAACCTTTTTGTCTTGAGCCATATTGGCCTCAATCAACTGGCAAAAGCCGGGAACACACAACATGAATTGAAAGCAAGATTATAACGCAAATTTAGCCATTCTGACTGATTTTATTTTTTCTTAAGACTGTGGAGCAGCTTTTTACAGTTGGTTTGGAAATGAAAAGTCTTTTGATGTGTTCCTGGGTTTAGAGAGAACAGTACGACTGCTGTTGGATGCACTTGCTCAACAATCACTGATAAAAACATGTAAATCCTGTACTTAACTTGGATCTAGCTAATCAGAAAGCTGAATGTTGGTTTACATTAACTCAATAGGGGATGAAGTTTTTGGACTGAAGAAATTAAACCACTATCCGCTGTACAGCGCAATCAGATAATGTGACACGCCACTATGCTGGTGGGTAAGGATATAATACCACTGCGAAACTGTAGTTTTACCCAAAATAATTGTGAGGTGTTATAATATGAAGGGTTTTGTAATTGTTGAACCACTGACTGGCATATTTTTGCTCTGAAGGCTATGCATCACTTTTATATGTCTGCTTGAGATGCCTTTTTTTGTAATTTTAATCACTATAATTTTAATTGCCAACATGAAGTATTTTATCTGAAAATAGGCTTTTTTTGTTTTATCTTCAAATATGTTAAGGGCTTTTCTTCTTCACCCGCCTTATTGTTAGAGCTACAAAAACAAACATGCATATTAGTACACACCTCTTACCTGAAACCAAACTGTTTTTGCTTGCTGTTTAACCTTAATCTTTACCATTTCCTGATGTTCCAAGTGCCTTGAACAACCTGACTCTACAACAAATTTGTGGAACAGATTACCTTATTTATTTCTCACCTTCTTTTGCCTTCAGCTTTCCTCTTCTACCTCAGCCCTCCCTTTCTCTCCCACATGTGAAAGAAAGCATGCAGTAAACTTTCCTCAGCACTACAAGCTACACTGCAGACATCTCAGAAAATGTCTACCAGCTGCTGCAATCGTAAAATCCTTTACAGCAATTAACAAGGCACCAACCTCTCCTAGAGTAAGCAGTTAAGGATTTGCAGAAGTTTTCAGTGTAGCACAGAATACATAAAGCTAAGTGCGATTGTATGTGAAGCTAAACTGCAGGTCATTTCAGTGCATTTTCTTTATGTTTGTGTTTTTTGAGGGTGAATGTTTGTCTCAAATGGTTTATGTGCACCTGGGTGGTGGTAGTGTCCATCTGTGATGCTGCCGGCTGTGAGTTTGTGTTGTCGTGAGTTTGTCCACATGAGAGTGCTGAGAAATAATCAACGTACATCCACTCAAGGATAATATAGTCATAGCAGTCACATTACAAAGTGTGTATAGTTCCTTCCTTTCCTCTACCAGGTCAAAATGTTGTGTGAGTTGGTGTTGTGAATGACCTCTTCTCTCTTAGTATCTCACAGCAAGCTCCACTTGGAGGGTGGAGTTACAGTACAGCACCCTGATTGTGTAAATTGGTTGCTTGCATTATATTTGAAGCCTATTATTCTGAATAAACAGCCAAACTGGATGGATTTGTGTCTGTCTCTGTCTTTATACTTGAACAAATGTGTAAGAAATCACTTGCAGCCTAAGAATTTCCTAAGTTTTTCATGTCAGGGCATTGATAAGTTCACATTCCCCCACAGACCCCTTTTTATTATCATTGTGTCTCTTCTAGCTAAGAGACTGTCAAGATTAAATGCTGGCAATATCTAGTATCTCAATATTTGTGTCCAAATACCTTAATGTGATGGCAAAGCTATTAAATGATATACTAAATTGATAAATTAGGAATTGTCCAAGTAAAATTTAAACTGCCCACCTGTGTTATTCATAAATTATAAGCCCTCTTGAATTAGTTAATGTTTAAGTTAATGATGTACTTCATAACTGCTGGATTCAGTTGTTTAGTTTGTACTGTGTATCAGTTGTGCTTTAACAATGCTGGATTACTTGAGGTCTGCATTATTACCTGATGTTTAAAGACCCATAAAGCTTTTTTTTTTTTTTTTTTTTAGTTTAGTTTAATCAAATCACCTAAAACTGACACACAGAAAACCTGTGGCCAGAAAGTATTGTTGTTTTGTGTGTAGCAGATGGTTTGATGCCACCATGTGGTCTGCAGTGCTGTCTGAGCTGAACTAGAAGACACTGGTCCATACACAGCACACAGTGGTTTCTGAAAGGAGGCTACACATATGCAGAGAACAATTTAACACAAAAAAGGCTCAAAGTGACCACAGAGGGACCCACGTCCACAAGGAGACATGAAGTTACCACAAAGCAATGCAAGTAATGCACAGGCACAAAACAACTGCTGAGAGATGAAAGACATCTGCAAAATGACTGCAGATGTCTGAGGGTCGGGGGTCCATTAATACATAACCCATTCATGCTGGGAGGTGGTGCACAGCATCCCCCCAGATTTTATATATATTAAAGGCTGTTAGCCATGAGAGTGGGTCTACCCTGTTATTGACCTCTAGGTGGCGCGGTTTCCTCAGGCATTTTCTTTGTTTTTTCCACCTCTCGCCCGTTGCCCGTGATCTCTATCATACGGCGGCTGACTATTTAAAAAAAAAAAAAAAAAAAAAAAACATTTTTATGATGGCGGAGGACAGTGAATCCGCGGCCAGTCAGCAGAGCCTGGAGCTGGACGACCAGGACACCTGCGGGATAGACGGAGACAACGAAGAGGAGAATGAGCATATGCAGGGGTAGGGATGGCCTGTCCGGTCCGGTCGGGAAACGCAGTAACGTTATTTCAGGCAGCCTGTTTGTGCGCTGCCTGTTTATATGTGTGTGCTCGGTCGGGGATGGCTAGCGCAGTTAGCCAACGTTAGCTAACTAACACATTCAGGCTGTGTGCCACAAGGCCGTCATTTCAAAGCCAGTGGAGGGGGGTGGGAGGTGTTGATTTGAAACCTGTGTGGCGTTGTCATTTTGGGGAGCTTTTTAATAGTGTGTACATTCACGTACAAATACAGCCTGGTCTCTGGCTGAATGACACGATGACAGCCAGGCGTTAACACGGACCGTTAGTTGGCTAACCTTAGGCTAGCTCAGCTGTCATTCGTTGCTATGGTAGCTAACGTTAGCTTCGCTGCCTTGGGTGTGTGAGTGTGTGAGACAGGAGTCAAAACAAAGTCAGCCCCCGTCCGACGATGTCCCGTGCGTTTGTTCCCACGTCTGCAGGAGTCCAGGGGGAGATTTGGGGGCTAAGAGGAAGAAGAAGAAGCAGAAGAGGAAGAAAGAGAAGCCAAGCTCGGGGGGAGCCAAGTCTGACTCTGCCTCTGACTCTCAGGAGATCAAGGTGCGACGATGACCCAGATGAAATATGCACACTAGCTGTCAGGACAGGGGGTAAAATCCAAAACTATAACCCACTGACCTGGTGGAGCCACTGGCCAGGCTGATACCTGGAGTGGGTGAGGGGGAAGCCTACTGGTCCCCTAGCACATTAACAACAACCCAAGTCAAACCAGCTAGTTTGCCACTGTGTGAATGAGTAAAGAAGGGTCAGCCTTGGCCTAGACTCATGTTCATGGCCTACGTTAACTCTAGGGTTACACAGCTAACACTACATACAATGACAGTGTATTATGATCAAAGAAACCCTGAAACAGCACATTTCTTTGGACATTACCATCCCAATAAAGGTAATGCAAAAAAGCAGGATGGTAAATGACACAGTGGCTTGAGATTAGAAAAATATTAAGCATATTGAAGTCATGGTTAGTTTGCACCACTATAGCTTCCCAGCAATACTACAAATTAGAAGAAGAAACAATGACCCACTATCACAAACTTAGATGTTATTACCAGGATTCCCATATCCAGGGTAATATGTCCTCAATTAGATCAAAATAAGGACAAGAGTCAAAACCAGGATAGTACTGTACATGTGGACATACTCACATTGACAGTGTTTGACAAGGACATTTACAGAGATACTTTTGCTTTGTAAGCAGCAGTATCTATGAATAGCCTAGTGTGAATGCAGTGTGAAATGTGTCCTCATAAGATTTTTGTTTTAGAGGACTATAAACAACTTACAAGTCCTCCGTTGTTTGTATTTGGCCACATTTGAATTATATAAGACATTCTGTTTTCAGCCTAATGACGCATATACACCGTCTGTGTGTCTTACATGTCACTGTATATCACTCAGGGAGAGATGAATTAGTTTTGTCTTTTTCTAGGGTGCACTCACTGTAATTTTTTTTATGCATCTATGTGTCCCTTTTTTGACATGCAGAACCCTGGCTTACCAATTCAGAAGTTGCAGGACATCCAAAGAGCCATGGAGCTGCTGTCCTGCCAAGGTCCAGCAAAAAGCATCGATGAGGCAGCCAAGCACAAGTACCAATTTTGGGACACTCAGCCTGTGCCGAAGCTAAGTAAGTTTTGCAAGAGCAACCCAAAAACGTTGTTTACTTATTTGAGTAATTCAGTTGGTACCTCACATGCTATTAATGGTTCAACTATCATTGCTTAGCCATTCTGTAAATGTTTAAATTTTGTATCCTTAACTCTTTTCTTGAAGACTATTTGTATGCACCAGTGCCATCTACAGGTTTTAGTTGTCACAGTATTTGTTACTCAAACCAAGTGTTCCAAAACCCTGTCAGTTGTGAAGTAAGTTGGGAATCCAAGCATGCTCACTGGACATTAGCCATGCAATATGAGACCAATAGAAGAATATTATATAAATATCTGAGTGATGCTGTCAGCAATTTTGTGTTTTCTTTCTATCTGAAAAAGGTACTTTAGTTTGGTTTTGGCTCAGATTCAGTGCTACCTAAGCAAAATGCAGGAACAAGGACTTTCCAGGTCTGCTGGAAATGCAGTGATTGGAAAAACGATTTGACATCTTTCTGTGCTATTTTTGCAGATGAAGTTGTGACGAGTCATGGCCCGATTGAAGCTGACAAAGAAAACATCAGACAGGAGCCATATTCCTTACCTCAAGGCTTTATGTGGGACACTCTGGATCTCAGCAATGCAGATGTAGTGAGTACAATATTTGTCTTATACCCCCAAAACAATAAATGTATTTTGTATAAATGATACACAAAATCAATTACTGTCTTTTTCAGCTGAAGGAGCTGTACACACTGTTAAATGAAAACTATGTGGAAGATGATGATAACATGTTCAGATTTGATTATTCACCAAGCTTTCTCAAATGGTAAGCTCTCAGTTCAGTTGTTGTAATCATAGACTCCCCAAAAACATAGCTATATAATATTTAACTATCTGCTTTCTGACCAAGCATGTCCTCCCCTCGCAGGGCTCTGCGTCCACCCGGCTGGTTACCACAGTGGCATTGTGGAGTGAGGGTGTCCTCAAATAAGAAGCTTGTTGGTTTCATCAGTGCCATCCCTGCAGATATACGGATCTATGACACGTGAGCACTCACAGCTGCTTGTACACATTTTGGAGAACTGTGCATTGAGAGAGTTAATGGACACCCTTTTACTCTAATGCACAATCCATCTGGTTTCTCTCTGTTGCTCCAGGCTGAAGAGGATGGTAGAAATCAACTTCCTGTGTGTCCATAAGAAGCTGCGTTCAAAGCGTGTTGCTCCTGTACTCATCAGAGAGATCACACGGAGAGTGAATTTAGAAGGAATATTTCAGGCAGTATACACAGCAGGCGTTGTACTGCCTAAACCTGTGTCCACATGCAGGTATAATGTGCAGTGTGCAGACATAAAACACACAGGGCATTGTCATATAAAACCATTACCCCCTAATGGTTTTTCCCTGTTTTTCCTTCCCCGCTTTTTTTGTACAGGTATTGGCATCGTTCTTTGAACCCCAGAAAGCTTGTGGAAGTTAAATTCTCCCACCTGAGCAGAAACATGACCCTGCAAAGAACCATGAAACTCTACAGACTACCAGATGTAAACACGTAACACCTGTCACTCTAAGCCATGTAATTCTAATGGAAGGAACTTCAATTAATGTTTTCTCTCACTCTCCACACCTCATACAGAGCACCAAGACTCCTGGTCTTCGGCTGATGGAGAGTCGTGATGTCCGCCAGGTCACTGAGCTGCTACAGAAATACCTGAAACGTTTCCAACTTGCACCTTCTATGGGAGAAGAGGAGGTGGCTCACTGGTTTTTGCCACAGGACAATATAATTGACACATATGTAGTAGAGGTATGTAAAATCAGGTTCCAGCCTCAAACTAACTCAGTGTTTATCTATTGATTCTTCTCAACAGCTGATGTGTCTCTCTCTCTTCTCAGGGTGCAGGTGGTGTACTGACAGATTTCACTAGTTTCTACACTCTGCCCTCAACTGTGATGCATCACCCTCTTCATAGGAGCCTGAAGGCTGCTTATTCTTTTTACAACGTTCACACACAAACCCCGCTACTGGACTTAATGAATGATGCACTGATCCTGGCTAAGCTGGTAATGATACTCACTTGTTGTCCATACATGCCACTACCAAGAAATGTAAATGGTTCTTCTCAGTTTTTACCTTTAAATTCAGGAAAATAGAACAATGCACAATCCAGACTTTCAATAAAATCTTTAAATTCAACTCTGACCAAGATTTTCTTGCTACCGTGCAGTTCATTATAGCATTCAGTCAGTTATTGTCTGTTCTGTGTGTTTAACAGAAAGGTTTTGATGTGTTCAATGCCTTGGATCTAATGGAGAATAAGGTGTTCCTGGAGAAGCTCAAGTTTGGCATAGGAGATGGAAATCTGCAGTATTACCTCTACAACTGGAAGTGTCCCCCTATGGACCCTGACAAGGTCAGCAGCACTGATTGCCTCAGATCAGTTCACCAGTCAGCATCCTTGACAACAGATGATGTTATTTAGTATTTAAAATGATTATGTAGCAGTGGAAGTTGTCTGTAGTTAACATTGTTACACTGTTATGTCACAGCCTTTACATGTTGCACAAAAATTAAGTGGACTAAAAGGCTATAGTCAAGTTAATTCATAACATTGTATTAAAAGAAGTTTACTTTCCACTCCTCAAATGCTTAGTTGTGAGAAATCATGCTTCATAATGATTTGACGGTTTAGCAGCAGTATATTAGCTGTCATGCATATCTGTAATTCTTGTACCTTTTATTCCTTAAGATTAGTTTGGTAAATCCATCACTAATTATTTGGTTTAAAGTTGTCAGGCCTACCAGCTAGTTTTTTGCTGCTAGTCAAAAGCTATTATATTAAACTTAGCCACATTTATAAATGTAGAAATGGCTGTGTCTTATGTATATGTGCATTACATGTAGAGAATTTTGTGTTTACAAGTAAGTGTGAATTTGAATTTGTAATTTGAGTTTTATTGGAATTTGGGGTAAAATGAACAACAATATTACAGCTTTTACTCCTTCATTATAATATTAGCAAGATTTAATTAGGTCAGTTAATTGAATTAGCATTACATAACAGTTGCACTTGGCAGGCAGATAGTTTGTGTAAATATTTAGTAGCTACTATTTTTTTTTCTTAGTTCTTTGTGACCCAACACATTTTACATTTTAGTAATTTTGTAAAATCTCCCCATAGTAGAAGTTGGTGTAACCTGCTTCAACATAGATTCAAACATATTTGTCCTCTTTTTGTCATCAAAATCAAGTCATCTAACAACAGGCGAATCTCTGTTTCAGGTTGGACTCGTCCTTCAGTAGCAGGTCTCTTCATGGCTGCTACACAAAATACTGATTGAGAGGTTTTCAGTGACCTCTGCCTATTCCTTACCTGGACATACAGGTAGCCCAAGCTAGACAATGAGAACTACAACCGTTAAACCAACCTGGTGACCGGGAGGCGGTTCACCCGGCACTTGTGTCATCAAGAACATTCTCAGTTCACCTGGAGGTGAAAACTCTTAAATCATCAACATCCTGAATGTGAAGTCATGCTATGCCTGAGATACTCATACAGTACAATGCTCCTGACATGAACACTCACATTAAAAACACACCAATTTGACGTTGAAGAGGATGCCTTGACATTTGTGAATTTTGTTTAGCTTTTCCTCATCAGACACTTTGTTACAAGGGACAGGCATCTCGTTTAATTTCACTGACATGGAAGTAATGTAAATGAAAATCCGCAAGTAAACTTGGCTAGATATAAATAGCAACTTTTCTAATTATGTTCATCCTGTCCAAATGATTATTATTCCAATCTGTGCTCATATCATTGTGTTTTGAAGTGTCTCTGCTGGCTGTTTTGGAGCCTCAGTAGAAAAGATATTTCTTTGATAGCTGATATTTAAAGAGATTTTTTTCCCTCAAGCATTCTGAAGAAAAATATACTTACAACTTTTAAATAACAAACATTTTCATACATACATACACAAAACACTGTCAAATACCACATACACAAAAAGGAAGGACTCATCCAACCGGTGCATTGATATACATGTTTTTGTTAAAAATATATAGCTACCTGTACATTTAAAGCCAGATCATATTTATTCCTGTAGTGTGAGTTTGGGGTTTGGGAGGGCTGATCCAAAGTATTTTCCTCATAGGTAGTGTAGATGTCATTAGGTTTGTTCAGACAGTGTGGGTTTAAATGGTTTTTGATGAAGAATGTATTGCATCAATGAAGCACAATTTATGAGTTCTTAAGCAAGCATAAGGGTCCTTAAAGGGTCAGTTAGCCCAAGTTTCAAAACAGATGGGTTGTGGTACGTGATGTACAACATTATGTTTTTTTATTTGTTTTTTTTTAATACAAAGAATGTGAGATGTTTTCACATTATGAACCTGTTTCTAGAACTGATGTTTTAGTCAAACACTCAAAGAGATACATTCATTGCATGTCAGTGGTTTGATGTTAATTTAGCAAGGCGACTGAATAAGAAGGAAAAGTAACTTGATAAATTAAGTAAGAATAAACACAGCAGTGAGAATTGAAGTACCAGAGGCTGTGAAACACACACATAAACAAAGGCACCAATTGAATTGACTCATTTTGTACTAAAATGTTTTGAAAACAGTCAGTATTTCTGTCTAGAACCAGTTTTATAGTGTAGGAATGGCTTATTGCTTTGAAAGAGTACACATCCTCACGTAAATCATGTTTAAAACAGCCAAGGTTTGTTTTATTTTTCTAGTTTAGTCATTGTCACTCAGATTCACTGGCAAAGAATTTATCACTTACTTAAGTACCCAATTGCAAAGCAGAAAATAAGCTGTCTCTAAAACCGCAGAAGTGCAACACTGTGGTTGGAAGCATTTATGAATATATGTGTAGGTAACTACCATCCATCCACTCACCTGAAGTAGGTTGTTAAATGTGTTCTTAATTTGACTCAGTTCAATAAAAACGAGAATTGAGCACAACACTCAAAGGGTCTTAAAGAGTAATTTACAACAGCATGCAGTTGGAGTACAGTGGCTGAATCAACATAAGCCTGTATCAGTAACCGCATCAGTTTGAAATGTGAGCTTTTCCTGTTTTTCCAGGTCCGTTTTTATTGACTTCTCTCGATTTGTTTTTTTGTAATGGTACTGTATTTTATGTGTCTGAAAAATATACTGTAGTTTTTTTTTTTGTGTGTGTGTGTGTGTGTGTTGTGCAGCTAAATGCGTGAAACTGTTCTGATATTTATAATTGTGCTTTGCAAAATGTCTTAAGACAAAATTCTTATCCTTTTTTTTCCCCAGTATTTCCCTAAAATGAATATAGGCAACTTAAAAACAGATTTTTAAGGGTTTAGAGTATTTTACAGTTTCCTGTTATCGAAAACCTGTTGACAGGCCACACATTACATGCTGGTTTACTCAGAAGGTTAAAAATATTTTTAAATGGTCTCTTTACTCTGAGTTTGTTACTTTATGTTTGATGTTCCTGTTCACGTGGCTCTGCATAACTTAAGAGGTAAAGGCTGCTGCCATTTCTGTCGTTGATTTTTCTGTATGTAATTTTCTTCTCATCTCTTTATAGATTAGCAAGAAAAGAGCAACCAATGGACAGTCAGTGCTTCAGGGTTCAAAGATTTTTGTTTTATACCATAGAAAGGTTGAATGAGAAGTTACCAGGATTACTTTGATACTGAAAATCGGTTACTGAGTCAGCGGTGTGCCTCATGGATGTTGTCATGATGTGTTGCCTGCAGCTGTTTGAATGAACTTTGAGCATGTCAGTTTTGCTGCTGTGTTGATTTTAGCGTTGATGTTACTAGCTACACCCTTTAGTGAGAACTCAACCCGAAGTACCTGCCTTATTTAAAAGATTTTTTTTTTTTTTTTTAAGATTTTGGGATGGGGTGTGGGGGGTGTACTTTTGAAATGACATACAGCTTTCTCTAACTGAAGAACAATATTTTTATTCAGATCCATTGTAAGCTGTGAAAAAGCTGAAGAACTTGTACCAGCATCATTTAGACATGACCCCATGCAAATAACAATCTGTTTCAATACACACGTCAGCTATACCAGCATGGATGTCTGATTGAATAAACTCACTTTAAAAAGGAACATGAGTGATGCATTTATTTTTGTTGTGCGCTTTACATCCTCTGACCAAAAACAGCATTGGTAAGACCGGAAATACCCGTTTCTATGAGTTTCATCTTATGCCATATTTACCAAAAATAATAAAACGTATTTCCCTAAAATCCCTTCATCACACACTGCTGAGTAGGTTTAATTCAGGAATATAAAAATTAAATTATCCTATGTTGTGTCTTTTTTCTGGTCAATCAAATTATATTTTTTAGATAAATGATCATGGTTCTTAATTTTTGTTTATGTTTTTGTTTAGTCCATGAAGCCATTGGTTGGCAAAAACACAAGATATTCAGTTAACTTTCTATTATGACACCAGAGAGCAGTTAATCTACACAGTAAAGAAGCTGGATCTACAGAATTTTCTGACTGACCATTCAAATATGTGTTTTAGCTATGAAATGCAAACTGTGTTGAATGATTATAAACTAATGGCTGCCTGAAATGTCAGAGAAGACAATTGGGGGCAGAAGAAAGCTCAAGATAAATCAGAATCAAGATGATTAATTGTTTCCACTTCTAAACATCTTCAGACCTGTAAACCTCCTTAAAATGAAACAATCTGAAAAAGAAAAATCTGCCTCCACAAGCCAAACGTATTGAAAGCCACTGGGCTAAAACAACCAAAAACACAGAAATAGTTCTTTAAAAAATCTATGTAGAGTTTCTCTTTCATTTTTCATATTATGGTTTAAGCTTCTTTTTTCTTTTCTTTGCGGTGTTGGCAACTATTTTCTTGACTTTCAGAGGCTGCAGAGAGCAGGAGGGAGACACTGTGATCTCACATTCACTTTCCAGTTTCCTTTTCTGGCCTCGCTGCTCTCCAGCCTCCTCCTTCTCCATGTCAGCAGGGTCCTTGGGTGTGAAAGTGGCTGCTACTCCTGGGAGCCATGCAACATCCAGTGAAGGCACTCTGGGTTTAATGGCATCAACAATGTCAGTGAAGATCTCCTCATCCTTTGAGGTGCAGTGTTTGAATCCCAGTGCGAGAACACTTTTTAGCCCCAGCGGCTCAGACACGCTCTGGCTCAGACGGGGCACCTGGCAGGCTGGCACGCTTCTTGTTGCACTTAGCGCTATCAGGTGATTCGTCATGTGCTTTGGTTTGACAGACTTACACACCAGCACCAGTTGGAGCTCATTTCTCTCCAGAGCCTTTGTGACCTCATTGATGCCAATGGCCAGCTGCCGCCTGGCCGCCACATCTGTCCATCCGTTTTTTGGAGTATCCTGCACCTGGGGAACAGGTTCTGATGCAGCAGCTTTCTGGTCTTTCTTTGTCCTCCATGGGCGATACACTTTCATCTCTTTCTTCTCCAGACCCATGGATATGAGCTTGTCCTGCAGGGTTTTCAGGATGAAATGCATGTCTTCTTGGGGGAGTGGGCTCCATGTTGGGGTGAAGGGTGAGGTGAAGGAGGTCTTAGCTGGAATCTGCCTTTTGATTTCCTTTTTAACTGGCTTCCCTGGATTGGCCATACCTGCTCTGAAATGAACGAAACAAAACACATTGTTAAAAGGAAAACTTACGTTACACATGGAGCCCAACCAATATAAAATTGTGTAGTACAGAAACACAAGCATTTCCATTTCTTGTCATTTCAGAGTAAAATATTGCCCTAGATAATCACCAGATTATGGTGTGTGTGTGTGTGTGTATATATATATATATATATATATATATATATATATATAAAATTATAAATTAATAAAAAAAATCCTTAACCCCATCCCTAACAGCTGAAACATTAAAGTGAAATGTGCCATTCTACATTTTCATCTACTTTTAAGTTTGGTACTTCAGATATATTTTGATGGCAATAACATCATTAACTTACATTAAACTGGAGTTTAGGACGTTTAATAAAAAACACATCGGTTCTGTGTAACAAGATGAAGAAGTTACTTTTACTTCTGAAAACAGTCGGAACACATTGATCACCGTTTATCAATAAAAGGAAAATATCGTTATATTAAAGCCTCCATTCACCGTTACCTTAAAAATGATCCGCAGACATTCACCGTTACTTTACCTGATGTTTAAAGCAGAAAAAAAAATCACGTTTCGTCTTTAAATTTTAGCAGCTTTCATGTTTCAACCCAGCAGCATGGATGAAAACAGCACGAGTCGCCATGTTGTTTGAATTGAAATAACTTTATTTAAAAATACCAACAGCGCCGACCAGCGTTCAATGGGCAGAGGTGCATGTATGGATCATGAAAACAAGTTTCTTCACGTTACAGAAGAATTACGAAAATAATTTTTAATTAATAAATGATTACAAATAATAATACTTTAAAAATAAAATATAACTAGATAAAATGGATGAAAGATGAGAAAGGATCACCTTTTTTTAACCTCCTTTCACTTTTGTTTACTCTACTCTTATTATTATTATTATTATTATTATTATTATCCCTGTATTCCCCCATTCCCCTTACTCTGTCTGAGTGCGTGTTTGTGTGTGTGCATGCATGATACCTGGTATATTTTAGTTTATAGTATATAAATATAGTGTTATTTTTTGCTTGTGTCCAGCTCTGATTCATATGTCAAAGCACTTTGTAAACTTTGTTCTTAAAGGTGCTAATACATAAATAAATAATAATAATTATTATTATTAATAATCTATTTTATATCCATTACATTATGGAATTAATTCGGTTGTGACTGGTTGGGATTTTGCCTGTTGTGTTTAATATTTATAGCCTATAAATGTAGTGGAATGTGCATTTTCCTACATAACTCTGTATGCGTTTGTGTATATGCATGTGTGTATGTGTGTGTATGTGTGTGTTGCAGTGAGGTGACAGGCAGCCAATCAGCTCTCAGTTCCCTCCTCTGCAGGCCTGTCCTTGGCCGATAGTAACGCATTGATCAGCTGTGCTGAAATTACAGCTGCGCAAAGCAGGAGAAACACATTCATCTCGACTACGGGGTTGCATCTGCGAAAATGTCTCTTCAGGTAAAATATTTGCAGCTTTTGTTTCCATGTTATTCATATTTCAGAGCCGGTGCCGGAGGTTCCTTATTGTCGCACTGAAGAGAATAGCGGTTGTAGCGGTCCGGTGTTCACGCCCTCTACTGTATTTGGTGTCATCCATCTTTGGCAGTCTGTGTGAGGCACATGCAAGAAAACCACTTCTAAACATCGTTATCCTCCTGATGGGACCTCTGATGTGCAACTGCAATTATATTTATTGCAAAAAGAAGCGGACACAGTATTATCATGCAGGATTAGGAAAAACAAATTTAGAATCGAGAAGATTATAAATATTTAACTGTCCTGTGTAATATCCATTTCGACTAATAGTTTAGATTGAGAGATTAATCTTTGCAACAGGTGCATTCATGTGCTGGGATTTTTGTTTATCCAAAAAAACTCTCTCCTATGGTCTATAATTAGCTGTAGTGCAATGCCCCAGATCTTTGAAAAGTAGATTATTCAAGTAGACACAAAAGCGCTAGAGTGTTGAATAAAGGCCCATTGTTTATCTCCAGCTTCTGTGACAATGAGTTTCCTGGGCTCCACACCATGACTGGAATACTAGCCTCAGATTTCTTCCTCAGTGTTGTCTGTAATCAATTAATATGCATGTTCTCTTATCTTCTGTGATGACTATACACCCCCACTGGACCAAAGCCTTAACCTTGGGTCACCTGCCAGACTTCCATGTGGAAACATACTGTATCTGCCAAGGTCATCTAGAATTTATTAAAAATACAAAGACCGATTTGCCTCTTTCTTTTCTGACCATCTGAATCCCACAGGCAGAGTTTGAGAAGTTGGCAGAGGATGTGAAGAAGGTAAAGACGAGGCCCACGGACCAGGAGCTGCTGGACCTCTATGGGCTTTACAAGCAGGCACTCGTTGGAGACATTAACACTGGTATGACTGCAGGAAAACACAATCACTCCCATGTGATGTTCCTTAAATTCTGAATCTTTCCTCTATCT
The DNA here is from genome assembly GCA_038496675.1 of Rachycentron canadum. Classification (NCBI taxonomy): domain Eukaryota; kingdom Metazoa; phylum Chordata; class Actinopteri; order Carangiformes; family Rachycentridae; genus Rachycentron; species Rachycentron canadum. The sequence continues at coordinate 1,659,494 of CM076653.1, forward strand.
CTCCTCTGTGTGCTAATATTATAGATCGACCAGGAATGATGGACTTAAAAGGAAAAGCCAAGTGGGATGCCTGGGACTCCAGGAAAGGTAACAATGATGCTTGTAGGCGTGAAATTGACAGATGAGACTTGTTGCACAATACAAATTAAACAAAGTGATGCCTGTGGCAGTGCGAGGCTGCACTTAGACTTGGTATTTGCTAACATTTACTAATTAGAAATAATCACAAAGTACAGCTGGGGATGATGGGAATGTCATTGGCCTGCAGGCATTTGGTCATGCAGTTATGAAAAGGAGGACAAATGTCACTGAGGAGAAAGTCACCAAAGCTGGCAGGATACAGCGTCTGAGGGACATTAATGCTCATACCATATTTTGTTCCAATCTATCCAATAGATATTGAGTAATTTCACAGAATACCTAAAAACCTTGACCCACTGGTAATGTAAGGAAAAGTATGCACCATGGACATCTGTAGCTGATTTCATAGCAATTAATATTAAGTGGTGGACCAACAGACTGACAGTAGCTAGGACATTATCCATGCAGAGGGATTGGCTAAACATGGGTAAACTGCAAGAAAATTACACTTTTTGTTTTTTAACCAAGAAATTTGTATTTACACACTCTTTCAGGAATGTCCAAGGACGATGCCATGTCAGCCTACATCACTCTTGCAAAGGAAATCATCAGCAAATACGGGATGTAAGACCTACAATAAACTGAAGAGGCAGAATTAATGCAAAAAACAATAGACCACTAACTCCATTACTAAAACAATGCTGCTGCCTGTGTAACAAGTAGCCTTCTGTTCTGTTCAGTGGCCAAAATTATGCAGGATAAAATGTAATTTTAGAGTTTTTCTTTAATTTACTGTGATTCCCATTATACAACCGAGAAACTATGCATTGTCTAAGGGTAGAAGATATTAAATTTTCTAATAGCTGTTTTTTCTAATTTGTGTAGTTTATGCTTGTAATCCACAAATGCACAGTGAACTTGTGCACTTTCATGTGTTACTTGAAGTTTAATCAAAACAAGGCAAACTAAATACCATCAAATGTGAACAAACTAACTGCACACATTTTGAAAATAAAAATTCTTTATGGACAGTTTTTGTTTCCACGTGTGATCCTTCTCTGTTGGGAATCTGACTTTCCTTTGTATTTAGTAGAGCTGCATTATTACTGTAAGAAAAAACCAATAGAACCACACATGGTTGGTGAAATTATTATGGAGAGGTGTTGATTCAACTGTGAGCTCATTTTGGAAGCTGTTGTTTGCAGTGCTTTTGAATTGCACTGCACAGTAAAGTGTTTCTACTATTTTGGTCACCCCATTTATATTTAGAAATGAGGGTGGACGGAATAACAGAAAGTCAAGATAATAGTAAAACAGTCACATAGGGGACATTTTCTACAGTCAGCACCTTTATTTTAATACTTTAATTCAAATTCACTTATCTTACTTACACACTTTAACTGAATTCTTCATCCATAGCTGCTTGAATGCTGCTTGAACCACTGAATGACTCCATCTCTGCCAAACTACAGCCAAGACTTCAACCTGACCTCATTTTGTGTCGCTCACACGTCTGCGCATGCGCGTCGCTATGCTCGGCGCTGGCAGTGGGACAGCGGTTCAGTGGGGTAAAGGTGAGGAGCCGCGGGCAGCAACACACTGTAACCACAATATTTCTGCTGTGGCTGCATGCAAACAAGGCAACAAACCCTGAGGAAGGTGAGCTGTCGGTGTGTGATAGTCAACAGTGACAGGAAGTGTTGAACTCAAGTGAAACCGACCAGTAGTTGTAGTTGTTGTAGCATTAGCCGATAACCGAGATGCTAATTTGTTAGTAACAGTCAGTAACTGTAGTTATTTTACTGGACATCGTTAAGACAAAAGTAATAATACACGAGTAAAGACTCATAGTTGTCTCCTTAGGCGGTTTGGTTGTCTTTATTTCTGTTGAAGAGGTCGGACAATGTTGGTTGTTGAGGTATGTGGTGGAAAAAGAAACTAAAAAGTTTATGAACTGAAATAGCTTTCATTCAATTAGCAGGTTAGCATGGAGGCTTATTGTTATTGGTTTTAAATTCATCTTCATCTTTCTTCTCTTTCTCTGAACCAGGCTGACAGAGAAACCTCGGTGTAGCTCAGGCATTAGCATTGTTGTTATTTGGTTTGAAAGGTCACAGACTGCGTGATGTAAAGATCATCTTTATTCACTGACACCTTCATTCAACAATTATTACTTATGCCTCAGAGGTTATTTGCTCCTCAGCAAGGTTACACAAATAGTACTGAATTGATTTGGTTTGGAAATTTAACTTAACTTAAGTGAGTCATACCGTGTCACACCAGTAATGAAAAGCTATGTCAGCGTCTGCTTCATGTCAGTGCAATATCTATTTGTATTACAGGGGGAAAATGGCTAATCATTTGTCAGAGTCTCTCCCAGAGCGGACCTTCCAGTATCAAAACAGCCTCCCTCCCCTGCCTGTACCTGCACTAGAGAGCAGCCTTTCCAAGTATCTGGATTCAGGTGGGACATTAGGCTTGTGCAACCTGTTGTGTTACTCACAACAGGTCACTCAGTTTCAGTTGTTGTAGGTGTGTACAATGCAGAACTCAAATGTTTATTCAAACAAATTCGGCAAATAAAAAAACATTACTGGGACCATAACAGCTCACTGCTGCTACTTCCTTTATACAAAAACCAAAACGAATGGTGTGTGAAGTGTTAGGTGGTATTTTGCCCTTTAGGCTTGAAAAATTCTTATCTTTGGTTTTGAAATGTTTCACTAGTGGAGTTGCCCAACGGCTAAGACAAAAAATAATTTTATCATTGACCTTGATTCCTTTGGAAAATGAGTGACCATATTTATGTTATACAACAGTGTTTATCACTTTACTTTAGGTCTTTGAATTTATTTCCCCAGATTCCTCTTCCTCAAGAAAATTCAAGTCTTAAATTCTGACTATTATCTTTACATCTAAGCCAGCTTTGTTATTCTAGCAAAGTTTAAATGACCATCCATATTTATTTATTCTTTTTATTTATTTAGATTTAGGCTGTCTTTTATTTCTTTATTTCAGGTGATCCCATACTGCCTCTATAATATTCAGGTCTGGACTCTGTGAAGACCAGTCCATGACTGTCAGTGTTTTTCTCTCCAAATATGATTTCTTGGGATCCTAATGAAGCTGCCAGATGCTGAGCCAGGTCTTTGCTGGACTTCTTCTGGTCTCTCAAAGGAGAAACTCTGAGAAACTTCTCATCAGATTTTGAAAGTCTTCTTTTTTTGTCATTGATGTCGACTGAGTCTTCACATTTCTTAATAAGAGCTTTGCCTTGCTGATGCAAAATTACGATTTTATGTCTGTCAAATTCTGTGATCTTTGGCATTTTGAATGGAATGATGTGATTGAAAGTTGGTCTTGTGCGAATTAACAAGCCAATGCGTTAACCTCATACAACATGTGTATGTAATGTCAAGCATGTCTTGCACAAACCTGGTGTAATGGACTTTTTTCACAGCATCATTTTGACATGAAATAGTGAAATACAAATACAGGTGTTAATGATGACATTAATTAGGGCCCCATTCCATTTAAGTTTAAGAGCAAAGTTCCTGCTATTGCTCAAGTGTAAGAGGAGGTCACACTAAATACTTGTCTATAGTAGCTGTTTTTTCTGATTTTTATTTTTTTATTTAAATTTTTTTAATATTGCTAATAATCATATATGGTCATTATAGCATTGATAAAACAACAAATCTAATGGTGGCTTTTTGCAAAGTACTGTATATATGTATTTTGTACATTTGCATGAGGTGAACAAAAATTGGCTTTTTTTTTTTTTTTGTACAGAAGATGCTTAATATTACAATGACCATGATGATAATGGTCACAATGATTACAATGTTTAACACTGGTATTGATACTTTTGTGTTTTTTCCATCAGTTCAGCCATTTGCATCTGAGAAAGAGTTTAAAGCCACCGAGGGCATTGTGAGAAAATTCCAAGAAGGTGTTGGCAAAGAGCTGCACCAGAAACTACTGCAGAGGGCCAAGACAAAGAGGAATTGGGTGTGTCATTCAGCTGTAAATGTCTTGTATTTGTCATACAGTTGTCCACTTTGGCCATGGGTGTTCAACTAAGCTGTTGTTTTATTCCCCAGTTGGAAGAATGGTGGTTAGACACAGCTTATCTGGAGGTTCGCATCCCCTCTCAGTTGAATGTGAACTTTGGTGGCCCAGCACCCTACCTGGAGCACTACTGGCCTCCTGCAGAGGGAACTTATCTGGAGAGGGCCAGTATAAGCACATGGCACACACTACAGTACTGGAACCTAATCCGCACGTAAGACATGCTCACACACACTTTACAAACTGTGTTTTTACACATCACAAATGTGTAATATTAGATTTTTGAATTCTTCACTGTTTTAGAGAGAGATTGGCTCCTCAAATAATTGGTAAAACAGCATTAGACATGGACCAGTTCAAAAGGTTGTTCTGCACCTGCAAAGTACCTGGAGTGAAGAAGGACACCATTCACAACTACTTCAAGACAGGTGGAACAAACTTGGCTCTAATCTCTAACCTTCAGACCTACCTGCATAAACTGTAATCCACTTCCCCATCTTAAATATCACTCTTATGTAATGTGCATTTTCTGCTGTCTCACAGAGCGTGAGGGTCCATGCCCTTCTCACTTGGTAGTGATGTGTCGTGGACGAATCTTCACATTTGATGCACTCTGTGATGGACAGATCCTCTCTCCTCCAGAACTTCTCAGGTAGTTATCACACACAAGTACAAGTACAGCTCTTAAGAATAAAATCCAATCCAACTATGAAGCTTAGTACCCGAGAGAACAAACCTACTGTTGAGGGATTGGGGCCATGGACTCATTTCCACTGACGCTGCTGACTGAATGTTGTGCTCCACTAATTGGACTAAAGAGGGCGCTATAATGACATATTTTGGAGTCCACCAGTGGGAGATGCACTGGGAACAAGAAAGAAGATAAGTCTTTGGTTTATGAAGAGAAAATTGTTTGGATGTTGTTGGTGCTGTTATTCCAGTTTCCATGGGTAGTTTTCAATCATGCATAATAGCTTATATCTGCAGGTCTTGAATAGTCTAAAGCTTTTAATTCACTTTTTATATATATATATATATATATATATATATATATAGGCTTTATATATTGTTGATAATGATGTGGTAATGTGTGTGGTAATGAAATCATTTTAAAGAGCCTTAAATTTAATTCGGCTTGATTGAAAGCACCCATAGTTTAAAGTTACCTTGTTATATTTTGTGTGTGTGTGTGTGTGTGTGTGTGTGTGTGTGTGTGTGTGTGTGTGTGTGTTAACCTGTGCAGGCAGCTGAGCTATGTGAAGGAGCGCTGTGAGGGAGAGCCAGAGGGAGACGGAGTGGCTGTTCTAACCTCAGAGGAGAGGAGTCATTGGGCGAAGGTGAGGGACGCCAGGTTTGGAGACATCTCTCTGAATAAAGTGTAACACAGAGTGAAAAAGTTCTCATATTACAAAAGCATAACTCAGCAGAGGATCAGCACTGTCAGCCTTCACGTGTTTACTGTCTCTGCAGGCCAGGGAACATCTAATAAGCATTGATCCACACAATAAGACCATCCTGGAGACCATCCAGAGCAGCCTGTTTGTCATATCCCTGGATGAAACGAAACCCTACTCCACTCCAGAGAACTACACAAATGTACTAGCTGCACACATTTGAATCATTTATGAACTCTTGAGTGCATTGGCCACAGGAAAAGAGCTGTTTGTCTGATTTTGTCACTTTTTAATTGTGAACGCAGATGACCCTGGAATCCCTGTCAGGCAACCCCACCATTCGCTGGGGAGACAAGTCATATAATTCAATCGTGTTCTCAGATGGCACTTTTGGATCCAATTGTGATGTGAGTTTGTATGAATATGTCACGCTAGAGAGTCTAGAGACTCTAAATGACACATTATGTTATTATTAAGTTTGGGGTTTATTCTGCCCATCTTGATGATTTGGATAGATTCTGTTCAAAAGCAAATAATACTACAGTGTTTAAACTTAACAAAATGAGAAAACTACAATTAAATTGTTTTGCAGCATGCCCCATTTGATGGCATGGTACTGGTGTCAATGTGTTGGTATGTGGACCAGCAAATCAGAGCTACAGAAGGCAAATGGAAGGTAAACATAGACTATTACTTGATTCTATACATAATTTTAAATGGTTCTTAATACTCATAGTTCAGTTCAAACGTAGCTTTCCGCTTTTTGCACATTAATGTCACACACTTCAATTATGTAAATGTAACATGTAATACTTCTCAGGGCTCGGACACAGTCAGAGCTATGCCCCTTCCTGAGGAGATGGTGTTTACTGTGGATGAAAAAGTCCAGAGTGACATTAGCCACGCCAAACAGCAGTACCTGGAGTCGGTGAGCCAGTGTTAAATGCAAACTAACTAAAACGAAAATGACTTGTCCATTGTCACATCTGTCTGACTGTTCACCCTGTCTCTGGTTTTACAGACACGGGATCTCCAGGTTGTGTGTTACGCCTTCACTGCGTTTGGAAAAGCAGTCATCAAACAGAAGAAGCTACATCCTGACACCTTTATTCAACTGGCGATGCAGCTGGCCTTCTACAGAATGCACAAAAGGTGTAGACTGGTTAAAATGTACCCATATCTTTACTGATATTTGAACTATATAAAGTGAATGACCTATTCCCTCTCTCAGACCAGGTAGTTGCTATGAGACGGCAATGACTCGCAAATTCTACCACGGCAGGACGGATACGATGCGACCCTGTACCCAGGAGGCTGTGAACTGGTGTAAAGCAATGATAGACCCAACATGTGATGTGGGTGTGAATGGCTGTATAAAAATATCACAAAGAAACTAGATGGATGCAGTCTTTATTTGACATAGTACATTTTTCTCTAAGGTTAATGCCAAGAGGAAAGCTATGCTGCTGGCCTTCAGTAAACACAACAAACTAATGGCTGAAGCCCAGGAAGGAAAAGGTTTGTGTGTTTGACATTTATGCAGTTTCTTGATATTTCTACATATCACCACAGACCACCATCTCTTTCAAAGGGCTGTTTATTCCCTCTCATTATTCTATTAATGGAAATTGTATTTCTTCTATCATCACTATTTGTGTAGGGATCAACTATAAAAACATTTTCAAAAACAAGACAAGTTGTTACTGGAAACAGTGTGAAATTGTTCAAATAAGTAATAATAAAAGGATAAAGTAAAGGATAATATAGCATAAACAAGAGTTAAACCAAAGGTACATTAAAACTGGATTCATTAAAGCCAGATTAAATTAAATTAGGCACTAAAGCAAGGTTTTTAGTGTGTATTTCCATTTTGTTTGGATTGTTGATGTATACAAGGACTTGTGTATTTTTAATATCAACTCATGCTATTTTGTGACACGGTTGCCAGGTTTTGACAGGCATCTCCTTGGCCTGTATCTAATCGCTAAAGAGGAGGGACGTCCCACTCCAGAACTCTTCACGGATCCCCTCTATGCAAAGAGGTACAGTGGACTACTTTTGTGTTCCATGTCTTATAACTTCATGTGACTTCTTTGTCGATATAGATAATGACAAGACTTTCCTCTTTTTTATGATACTGTAAACTGTACTGTTATACAGAGCTTATTGAGCAGACTTGAGACATTGCGTTGGATTGAAAACTACTCACCAGATCTTTCTGCTGGTCTGTAACTGGGTTGAATGTCTGTCTGCAGTGGTGGTGGTGGTAACTTTGTGCTGTCGTCCAGTCTGACGGGTTACACCACAGTTCTGGGTGCCGTTGTTCCCATGGTGCACCATGGCTATGGCTTCTTCTACCGCATCAGAGATGACAGGTAGGCAGACAAGACATAGATCTATTTTCATAAAGCTGTCGTCCGCTTTTCTCTTTATTAATGAGTGTTAAAACTTAAACAAATAATTATTACATTAAAATCTTTGGGCTATTGAATAATTGAAAAAAGGCTGCATTATCTTAGTTCTTAGATTTTCACAAGATGTATTTTTATTTTAATTTTTGGAGTTTTCACCATCATAAAGAAATTGTATTTTATCAATATTGTGGCACAGTTTGGCACATCGTGAATCCATCAAGCAGTTAACTATTTGACATTGTGCACATTTTACCTGAAATTTCATCAGCTGTAATAAAAACCATGTGCTTTTTTCCCCTTCAGGATTGTGATCGCCATCTTGGCGTGGAAATCTTGCAATCAAACAGATGCTGCGTCTCTGTTCAACAACTTCTGTAGATCGCTGCATGAGATGCTCCACTTGGCCACTGCATCGCAACTATAAGTTCTCACACCAAGGGACAGGAGCTAAACGCAGACTAATTTACACACTCTCCATTTACCTCTGTCCCTGTTTGAGCATTAATGCACACACGGATTACAAACCCCTAGTTAATAACAGGCAGCTGGTGATGTTTGTTCTCAGGACAGATCAATGCAAAGGCACAGAATCAGTACCTTTAGGTGATATACACTGATTTAAAAAGAAAAAAAATCTGTGAAGTTTTGTTTAATTTAGTGCTACATAAGGTTTTATGTAAATTCTTTCTTTTGGATGTATATATTTTTCCTGATTCACAGATTCTGTGTTTCTAATATTTGTTATGTTGTTTAATTTGAAATGCTGAGAGGTTTAATCCACATTTAAGATGAACTGATGATGTTTGCCCCCATTGAGTTTCATCAGAGACTGAAGCTGCTTTAAGGCTGAGAATTGTAGAAAACAAGATGCCATCTTGTGATGCAGACACACACCAGCCTCAATGCCCGTCAACTGTCTGGCCCATGAGCACTCAGTAATCATTACTATATTATTACATAGTCATATATAATATATACATCATTACTACTCAGTAGTTATTATCACATTCACATTACATGACCAGTAATAACTCCTATCTGTTTTGACTCTTGGCCTTAGACTTTGCTGTGATATAATAAATGGCATTCCAGTAAAACCTACACAAATAAGTTTAAGAAATATGCAATATTTCAGTATTTAACTACTAAAAGCAGGACTGAAATTAAAATACTTTTTAAATATTTTAAGTTTAATATTTGGACAAATAAGACCAAAACTGTTAAAACTTCTTTTGATAAACTGAAGATGTACATAATAGCTGCAGTATCATTATACTTTTTTATTTCTTTATAAAAATTTCAGTCCAGTTTTTGAAAACTGAAAGTTGCCTTCCATTCTACTGAGACACTGCACATTGTGTGACTCCAGTGAAACTGCTTCGCTGATTGTTGTATCTGTCTTTGAACCAAAACCTTAATAACTTGGTTGCTGCACCTTATGGGTTCTGCTCAGTATGAAGCTCTCCTTTATTTGTGTTGTCACATCATGTTAAAGACCCTTATGTTCACATGGTTTTATATTAGGATAACATCACTGAGCCTTGAAGTCCACATTTTCTTCTGCATTTAAAGCCTTATGCTACTCTATTACTGTGATTGTTGATGAAGCTTTTGTAACCATCATGTAGGCATGTAAGAAATAACCAAATGAAAAGTAGTTTATATGAATATGAATCTGAATGTATGTGATTTTTAAAATGAAGTGTTGTCCAGTATGAATGTTGTGACAAATAAAGCTGAAAGATTTCCATCCTTTAAATAAATACAATGACAAAATGAGGCAATGTTTCAATAATTGTATATAAAACTTTAATATATAAGCATATCATCCAAAAAAGTTAGTAATTCTGTGCAATTACACAAAGAAAGTAAGATTCAGCCAAAGTATGTGGATAACAATTCACATCTCTGTTTTCCAATATTTTTCAAGGTAAAACTGCTCAGGCACTTCTTCATTATGAACTGTAGAAAATGCTATTGAACTAAACAATAACGTGTTCATCAAAGGATTTTATGATAATGATTCCTGTGTCAGAGGCACACTTGTTGTGATATAATAGATCTGTGTAATCTTAGCGTTAATCACTGCATGTCTGTCATAAGTATTTTGCTCTGAACAGGAGGTGGCACCAAACATTAACAATACTTAACATTTTTTTGCATCCAGCAGCCTTATCTCAGGTAAAAAAAAAAAGATACTGGCCATAAATGTGTCCCAGTTTATGATGTACAAAGTTGAAGGGATATTTTCTAACAAGGACAAGAATAACAAGCACATGAACATGAGAGGGTGCGATACAGTTGGCCCTTTTCACAGTAGTAGAGTAGAGTAGGGTTTCAGTAAGTTAAACCAGGGAGCCACCATGAACAATACCAGGACTTTGAAAGTGGTGCAGCTAAATTGAAATTATTGATTTTATCATTTACAGCAGTGCCGTTTCCCTCTGTAACATGTCAAAATGTTTTCTGTGAAAAAAAAAAAATGAGAGTGACACCAAAGTACAGCAGTACAGAAGTTAGGCGTTTTTGACTGAAAGGTGACTTTTAACATGACCAAACTATATGACCCAATGAGCTACAACCACAAGATGGGAGGCTGAAAGGTAACATCTCCAAACAGGCCAGGATACTTACATCCTCTCCCCAACTAAAGCTGCTCAGTCTCACTTTATAGAACTACACAAATGCAAGGCAGGTATTATTATTATTGCTCCCTGTGTCCTCTCCCTGTCTTCTCATTCCCTCCCGTAGCCCATCTGTGTGGTGACCAACATGTGGTAGACTCCCTTCTTGGCCAGCAGCTGATGATGTGTTCCCTGTTCGACCACAACTCCTCCCTGCAAGACAGCGATGCGGTCTGCGTTTTGGATGGTGGACAGACGGTGCGCCACCACAATACACGTCCTGCCCTTCCTGGCCTGGTCCAACGCCTCTTGCACCACCTGCAGAGAGAGTATGACAACAGTGACCTCACTTTTTTTGTAGATCCGCTTAGACAAGTAACATGACACAATTTTCATCAAGTGAAATTTCAGCAAAACAATGTGTTTTTGTTTTTGAAGATCCCTTCCTTACTGGTGTCAGCATCATTCGCAGAAACGAGTCACTTACCTTCTCGCTTTCAGTGTCGAGTGCAGAGGTGGCTTCGTCCAGCAGCAACAGTTTAGGGTTGCGGAGGATGGCTCGGGCTATGGCTATGCGCTGCTTCTGTCCACCTGACAGCTGCGTTCCCTTGTCACCTGCCTGAGTGTTATACTTCTGCTCATGAAAACAGAGAGAGAGAGAGAGAGAGAGAGAGACAGAGAGAGAGACAAAAAAAATAAAGAAACCATAGAGTTGTTCACTGAGAAGTAATGTCTTGGATTAAAAGTAAATATTAATCATTGGAATAATTTGTCACTCACTGAAACATGTTTGTTAAAATTAAGACAATAATTTGTACCAAAATTACCACAGTATAGAGACAGATGTCTAAACCTGGACGGTGCTGTTTTTTATTTGGGTGAATGATTCACAAACTGTTTCTGTTTATAATCAGTGGGGCACAGACATTAAACCACCATCTGTGTGACTTGGTGGCCTTAAAGTGTTGTAAAGATAATAACTGATGTGCCTGGTGTGGAAAATATGGAAATAAAAAACATAAGAAACATAACAACAGTAGTTTTTCTCTTTTTCTTTTATTTTTTACCTGTGGCAGGTTTTCTATGAAGTTGTGAATGTTGGCTGATTTAGCAGCTGCCTCTATCTCCTCTATGGTTACAGTGCGGCTGTTGTCTCCATACGCGATGTTTTCAGCTAAAGTGCAGTCGAACAGCACGGGCTCCTGGGATACTATTCCTATCTGGGATCTCAACCAGTGGATGTTCAGATGTCTTACATTTACGCTGTCCAGAACCTGAAGGAGAAAATGTCACCAGAATTGATTACTTATTAAAGGTATAACATGAACATCAGCAATATTATCATTATTTGCTCTGGTCTGATCTTCACCTACTCTTACAGGAAATATATGGCTCTTTGGCTGCTAAATGCTCCACGATGCTCACCAGCTAGCCACTAACTTTGTCTGTCCGCTGTTTGGTGAAGAAGATAAATGTTTACAGATATTATTTGGCTGAAAGAAAGTGCCTCTGGTCTCAGGTCAATTAATATTAGTATTGAGATTAAACTAAAACAGTCCAGTTGTGGGCAGAAATATGCTTAAATACTCTGTAGAGCTGAGGGAAACTGAGGATGATTAGATGTGAGTTCATCACTACAAACAATCCCTTTCACATTCAAGTCATCTTGTAACCAATGTTGATTTAAAAATACTGATGATTTGAAAAGCATTTCAATACATCACATTCTTGTTCTTCCTGAAGAGTAGCAGAGGACTTTATTGTGATAACATGAGAGACCAGGGGATAGCAAGATTCCTTCCGCTCTCGTAAGATTGTCAGTAACAACAGTAATTCCATCATGATAAAATGAAGTGCTTAGTGCTATCGAGATAAAACCTCACGCTACACTGGGCTCATAATGTCTCCAGGTCTCTGTCTCATCAGTGCAATGCTGTAAAGTAGCCATAATTTCTTTGGCCAGTTAAGCATTAGCTAAGTGACAGTAGGTGAGGAGTCATGGGCGTAACTGTATGCGTTTTCTTACCACTCTCCCCTCTCTGGGGTCATAGAACCTCTCCAGCAGCTGGATAATGGTGCTCTTTCCACAGCCGCTGCTGCCCACCAAGGCCAGTGTCTCTCCCTTCTTCACCTTCAGATTCAGCCCTTGGAGGATGGGCAGGTCAGATCGTGAGGGGTAGTTAAACTTAACATCTTCAAACTGCACGTTACCATCAAATTTGTCCTGGAGGAGATCAGAAAGAAGAGTGATATGTTAGCGTGTGTAAAGAGCTGAACTGGAACTATTGTGTTTGACGTGTTAGGCTTTGTGTTACGTACTGGTGCCTCCCCCTGCTGTGAAAGATTATCAATGGCTGGCTCTCTGTTCATCAGCATCATGAGGTGGGAGGCTGACATTTTGGCCTTGGCGTAATTTGGAGCAAAAGAGTTGGCCTCTCCAACAGCCATGGCACCGTACAGAACAGCCGAAATCACACTGCGAGGGGAAGTCAAATGATAAATGACAAAAGCACCAGTTTTACCTTTCATCTTTAAGAGTCAGTGGAGTGTTACGTGTGATGGCATAAGGCAAAGCTAACATGAGGTTGTGACAGCTTCACCTTTGTGTGCACAGTAGGATTGTAGATGGTGCTTTAATTATCAGTCAGCCTTATCAGTTTAGTTTGCTCAAGTGAGATAGTGAACTAGCTGATGTGTTGTATACAATAAATAAAGGGTTTTTTTTGGTTCACAGATTAAATCTGACACATGGATTATCAAACTTTCAGTATGTCAGCTGTGCTCTTTCCTTTATTGTCTCTTTAATAAAGCCAAACTGCATAGATGTAATAATGAAAAGAGCTAAAATCAAATGTTGGATAAGAGGAGACAATTTGCTATGAAACACAACACTAACACTTCCAATATTCCCTATTAAATTACCCTCAACCAGCCTCCAGGTTAGAGCAACATTTTTCGCTAGCAGCATGGCTGTAGCTGTGTTGGTCCATACTGTGATACGATTGCGTTGATTCCCCTAAAATAGTGACATACATGAATCATGATAACATGAATCCTCCTGACTTTTCTCCTGGTACCACCAGCAGGTCAACAATTTCATTCATCTTATATCGCTACAGGGATTAGCACAAAATTCAGTACTGTATATATCGTATATACAGGACTGTATATACCATACCATATACTGTATTTACTATATCTGTTTTATATATATAGTTATATCATACATCTCATGTCATATATATATATATATTAGCACTGAGTGAAATATTCACATGCAAAAGTATTTAAATGATTGCATAGTTACTAAATAGTAATCTGGAGGTTTACAGTACCAGTGTAATGGCTTGAATTTAATGCTCCAGGGGATGGGGAGTTAATATTTTGGTGTTTTATTGTTTTATGGTCTGACTCAAGCTCAAGGTAAACTTTGAACTACCCCTTTGTGTTACAGGTGGAACAGTGTGAGAATGTGGCTCCTCCCAACTACGACTGTAAATTGCATTTCCGTACTAAAACGTGTGCATGTGTGTACTTCTCACCTACTTCAGCCCAGGGTAATGATTAGCAAAATAAACACCCCCTCCTCCCTGAAGACTGTATTGGTTGGATGTTACCGACTACAACCGATCAGTATGCACAAGCTATTGTTGGACATCTTCTCTATGATAAACTAAACTTGTTCTGGCTTGTCAATGTTCTGATTAATAGACAAGACACATTTACTCACAGGAATACCCCCTCAACATCCATCCTTCCTTCCTTAATAAGCCAAGCTCCAAATCGGAAACAGCCTGCATAGGCGAAATAGATCATGGCCTGGGAGAAGGAGAAGGTAATTCCATACACATGGGCCTTTTTCTGTGCGTTTCTGTACAGAGTGAGAGAAAGGTGGTTAGATTACTCCTGAAATCATTTAAATATGATTAAAATACTTATATAATTATATTATATTATTTCATATTGTATGCATCTCATGGAGATGGTGCATCTGTGTGGTTAAAATAATGTTGCTTCTCATACTTGTATGGCACATAGAGGTTTTCCCGGTACAAAGCCTCAAACTTGGGTTCTCTGTTGAGGGAGGCGACAGTACGGATATTCTCAATGGCCTCTGTAGCAATCTGTAGTGACACAACATGGTGTTTCAACAAACAGCATCACAAGCAAATTTACTATATTAGTCTTACTCTGGCGCTGCATCCTCACCTTTCCAGCCTTCTCCAGCTCCTTCTTGTCTTCAGCAGCATGTCCAGTGAGCAGCTTCATCTCCACAGCTCCAGCCACTGCCATGACAGGCACCACAGCCAGGATGAGCAGGGTCAACTCCCAACCGTACACAAAGGAGATGATCACACTTGTGCCCATGTTGGAAAAGTTCTGAGCCAGTGTGGCCATACGTACTCCTGTAGCCTGAAGGGGCGAGGCAGATGGGAACAAAACAGACAACAAGATCACTGATTTTAGTAAACGATTCCTGGTGGCAGCCTTCGGTAAATAGCTTTGTTTGTTGAGTGTTTGTAACTGCTGCTGGGGACTTACCCCTTGTACTTGTGCTGCGTCTGTGGCCAGTCTTGTAGTGAGTGCTCCAACACTGTTTTTGGGGTCATCATACCAGCCGAGGTCCTAGAATTTAAAAAAAAGGAAGAGATAAATGACAATTTTACGGTGGCCATGAAAATTGTTTCCTGATTCTTGCAGGAAATACATTAATTCAGCCATTTCCATCTGAGATTGAGGAAACAACACATGTATTGTTTCACTCACCTGTCTCATCATGGACTTAAAGGCCCCAAGTCTCAGTTTTAGGGTCAGAATCTCTCCAGATTTACCAAAACAGAAACCCTGTAAAAACATGTACAGAAAGAAGACATTAACACACCTGGATATTGACATGAACATCTGTCACATATCATATATCATACTGTAAGCCTGTGTAATAGGTATCAATGATTTCACTTTTTTTTTTTAACCATTCTTGGTGTTAGGTTAGAAATAAAAAAGTAAAGAAATAAAAGTAAAGTATGTCTAAAGTGTGTTAAGATATGAAGTTAAAGATTAAAGAAACAATTCAACATTTTTAAAAATGTGTTTATTTGCTTTCTGGTTGATGAGATGAGAAGATTAATACCATTGTCATGCCTGCCAAGTAAATATTTATCAACAGTCAGGTGGTTACTTAACTTAGTTAGTGCAAAAACTGGAAACTGAGGGAAAGAGCGAGTCTGATTCTGTCTTACAAACATGGGAGTGGCACCAGTCTTCAGATCTAAAGCAAAGAACCTTGTTTCCAAAACCTCAAACTATTCCTTTGAGGCCATTGAACTCAACTGGGAAATTAATGTAGTCAACATGCATGTATCTGTGTATAAATACGTGCATACCTGCAGGAACATGGTGACAAAGGATACACCTCCAATAGCAACAAACATGAGGGAGAAGAATGTGGATTTTTGCCTGACCACCTCTTGATCTGGCTCCACAAACACCTGAGGGGAAAAAAACACCCAATCATTAGTGTTCTGATGTGAGGCATTAAAATAAGTTTTATGGTGCACAGATACTAAGAGTAACCTACGGTGATGATCTTTGAGAAGATTACAGCAAACAGTGGCTGCATTATTCCGTTGATGATGGCACAGATGGTCCCCACCAAAATGTATGGCCACTCACTCGTGTTGAGACGCATCACTTTAAGGAACGACACGGGGGGAACATTTTCATCCTGCAGACAGAAAGAGCTGAGTCACATCTCCTACTTATAACAGGTTCTGTTTGCTATGTCGAGATGTTGTACCACAGCTCACCTCTTCTGTCTTGCCCTCCTCATACTTGAACTTTTCTTTCTCCTCTTTCTCTCCCTCTGAGGCAGTCATGGAGGAGCCTCTCGTGGATTTCCTCCTGTACAGAGAGGACTGAGAGAAGGACTTGACTAATGGGCTTTTCTCATCTGCAGATGGCTCATATTCTGCCTCCTCCCCCTCCTCAACTTTCTGAAAGGTCTGCAGTGGAGAGACAGAGGGGAGAAAAAACACAAACATCAACACCATCAGGGACATACCATTTTGAATTTGTTAAGTAAAATGGTTTGTGTTTATGCTACCTGCATGGTAACCAGTGTATGGTAGACTCCATGTTTTTCCATCAGTTGGCTATGAGTCCCCAGCTCAACAACTTCACCTTTTTGGAAACCAGCGATGACATCAGCGTTTCTGATGGTTGAGAGGCGGTGAGCCACAACTATGGTGGTGCGACCCAGTCGGACCTGAATACAAAGATATGTGACTGAGTTTTGTGTGTGTTTGTTTATGTACTTGTACAATGTACATTTTTGCAGTTGGTAAAAAATATTAGCTGCAGTTCAGCTTATAATGGCAGCTCAAAGCCAAAAAGCAAAGAAACTAAAAAAAAAAAAGTGTTTGTGAAAGAGGCACAGCACATGACTGTGTCACCTTGAACTTCATGTACCTTGTCAAGTGCGGCCTGTACAATGGTCTCGCTCTCAGCATCAAGAGCAGATGTGGCCTCATCCAGAAGCAGGATTTTGGGGTTACGGACAAGAGCTCGAGCGATCGCAATCCTCTGCTTCTGTCCCCCACTCATCTGAGTCCCTCTGTCTCCAACCTGCGTCTCAAACTTCTGCTCAACGATAAGAGTCTCAGTATTAGAATGTGGGGAAAAGAGTTCTCAATAAGCACAGACAATAGGGAGCCATCAATACATTCGTACATCGGGAAGGTTCATAATGAAGTCGTAAGCATTAGCCTCCCTGGCAGCCTGTTCGATCTCCTGCTGTGTCACGTCAGGTCGGCCATATCTGATGTTCTCAGTGATGCTGGTGGCAAAGAGGATGGGCTCCTGACTCACCACTCCGATCATCTCCCTCAAGTAGCGAATATTAAGAGAACGGATGTCGTGACCGTCAATACACACCTACAATGAGAGAGTCAATTTTCAGTTTTGTGGCTTCTGAAGGAGCTGCCCAAAATCTGATACTTTGATGTAGCATCCTCATCTATGAGGCTATGTGGCTACAGTGGCTGCTACTGGCAGCCCCCCTACGACCCTGCATGGATAAGTGGTATAGATAATGGATGGTTGGATGGATTGTGATCCTTGCTTTTTAAACTGTCCATGAGTGTTATAAGAGTGCAGTGCTAAATCAATGTACTGTTTTCAGATCAGAAATATCACTTACAGATCCTTCCTGAGGATCATAGAACCTCTGCAGCAGCTGGATCGTGGTGCTTTTACCACAGCCACTGCTGCCCACTAAGGCAATGGTCTGCCCGCTCTTGACGCTCAGAGACATGTCGTTTAATATCTACAGATGATAACAATATTAGTTATGACAGTTGACATATAATAAGGTTGCTTGTTAATACAGTTGGATGCAATACAATGTCTGTAGGAGTCTTTACTGTCTTACTTTGACATCTGGTCTTGAGGGGTAGTTGAAGTGGATGTTCTTGAACTCTATGTTTCCCCTGATGAAGTCAGGCCTGTAGCCAGCCTCTGAAAAGCTGTCGATGCTTGGTTTCTGTTGAGACAAGAGTCAATCTTATTTGACTTTATTCTAAAGCTCAATTCTGTCCTGGTCTGTAGTTTAGCCACAGTTGGATAAAAGACCTGATTCTTATCATAACCTCAAACAGACAATGGGAGGAAGGCTGTTAGCCCTCTAGGTTAGGGTGAGTGTATTTAACAAGGCCAGTGTTTATTTCTACAGCTTTTTGTGTTTTCCCTGCTTCTCTTGGTGCACACAGCACACACAAACACACATGTTCGTTATTCTCTCTCCTGCTTTGCTGCTGACAAAGGTTGCACTCTGTGTTGACACAGAATTTGAGACTGTTTTATGTCTCTCTTGGAGGCCTCACCCAGGATTTCAGACTGGACAGTAAAGTTTCACATCACAAAGTTTATCTAATAAGCTTCAAAATCAAAGACAAAAGCAAAAGCATCACACATGCTCTCTACAAGCCATAAAGAAGTTACAGATAAAATGAATACGTAAAGCAAGATGTCCATGGTGTCCAAAGATCTTAAAACCACCAGGAAAAGGAATCAGGACCTTGAAGGTCTCCTGAGGTTTGGAGCTAAAAAGCCATGAGATTTCATACTGTTTCAGTTTTGCTCAAGGCTGTGTGAATGCTAATTTGTGTTCATGTGCAAACACGTGCTATTCAGTCATTAGTAGCATCCTGGCCTGTGTTTGTAATTTGAGTATAACTAATTTGAGTGTGTTGTCCTAGTGAAATACTAACAGGCGCACTATAGACTAAACACAGGCCTTTTTCCAGAATATCTGGAGGCAAGACTGGTTATGCTACATGCTTCTACACATACATGGACCACTTAAAATAACAGAGATGCTAGGTCCACGACAAGGAAGCCTCTGTACATAGTAAAGTATGTAAAGTGTGTGAGGGTAGTGGAGTATTTTCAAATCTGATATCTGTTTTAATTTCGATTTGTTATTAATCACACAGCTCAAGTTAGGATAACGTTTCAGTGAATAAGTTGAATTCAGTCAGTGGAAGTAGATTCACAGGAAGCTCAGGAAGGGAAGAGCTACAGCTGTGCAATATCAACCTAATGACCTGCAATCTTCATTCACACAGCAGGGGCTCCAATTAGAGCAAAGTCCAACATCTCATTACTGACTCCAGGTTGCCGGCTGCATCAAAGTGACTTCCCAGAGTGCTAGAGAACAGCGGTGCATGCTCAGTAATACAAACTGACAACTGTTCAGCAGCAAATGAGATTTAAAAAAAAATCTGTGGTATTTTCTGCTAACATGTAGAGGTTTTGAATAGAAAGTGTTGTAGTCCTCACATGATCAATAATGCTGTACACTTTATGTGCTGCTCCCCGAGCGCTGGCAAAAGTCTGGATGTTGGGAGAGGTCTGTCCCACTGTAAAGGCTCCAATAAGCACAACGAAGAACACCTGCAGACACACACACACACACACACGCACACACACACGCACGTCAGTGTTAGCTGCAGCAAACTTCTTTTTCAAAGTCTCCTCTATTTTTAGTGGGGGGGTTATAATGTGTTTACTCACAGTGAGGACAGTCCCAATGGTGTACTCCTTACTCAGGATGAGTGTGCTGCCGTACCAGAAGGCCAGAGCATAGGACAGGTAGATCATCAAGAAGGTGAAGCCCATAGCGATGTTAGCAGAGAGTGCCTTCTTTATTCCCATTCTTTTAGCATCCTCCAAGTTCTTATGATATCTGTGGTGTACGACACACACACAAAGTAAATATATTGTACATGTAAATTGGATTACAATGACAACAAGGTACTTTGGCAAAGACAAATGTAGCTTTCTCATCTGTAGAAAACACTAAATCAATATGTTTTATGGGTTTTATAGTGCTTGTTCATGGGAGAATAATCACTTTAAAGAACTATGTTTATTTTCCCTGCACTTAAAAAACACAAGGAAAAAAAGAAAAAAAAAATAAGCACATTCATTTTGAATAATTTCTTTCAGCTCTGTATATCATCAAAGTTAATTGATCATTTTAGATCCAACACTTTGCATCCAACACTTTGCTGGATTTGAATATTCCAGCATTGTTATTTCACTAAAAAGTTGTTGAGAAGAGTACATAGAAACAGCTGATACATATTTTATCCCATTCACAACTATTTATTTGTTTACTATTAACCCATTGATCTAATTTCTGCTTTTCTTTGTTTTTAATGTCTATACTTTACATTTTACATTATCAAACATATTGCTTTCCATCTACATTGTATCAAATGTAATATGCAACTAAATAATAATTGTTTATAATAATAATAACAATAATAATTGTTGTAATTAGTAGTAGTTGTTGTAATAATATTAATAAACATAATAATATTCACAAATAACTAATTAGTACTATAATTAGTTAGTACTATAACCAAAGATTTATGATGGACAAACTGCAAAAACTTAATATTAATAATATTTTCCCCACTTTCCAAGGTAATCTGAACCTGATAGCTTAGCTGCAGTACAGATGCAAATACACCCACACACATTATGCTATATGACACAGTGTACACACCTCTTAATCTCTCTGTCCTGACCACTGAAGGCAAACACTGTCCTGATGGCAGACAGCACCTCTTCTGCCACAGCTCCAGCTTTGGCATATGCAGTCTGCTCTTTACTAGTGAAGGAGGCCAGCACCTATTCAGATGAGAAGGACATGATATGATTAAGAACACCAGCAGAGACCTGTGTCCTTAAGACCAACATCAGTATATAAGATATAGATAGGAAGAGAGAGACAGCAGAAAGACAGGCAAAGATGACGTGAGCTCACCTTACTGAACAGTGCAGCTGAAATGCCCAGTGCAGGGCTCACAGCCAGGATGACGAGAGTAAGCTTCCAACCTTTGATGAACCCAATGATGAAGGATGAGATGAAGGTGGTGAAGGCCTGGACCAGCATACCCGCTTTGTCGCCAATACCCTCTTGAATTTTATACACATCACTATGAATGCAAATATAGACATTTACATCAATGATCCTTGAAATACTTTAACATTTATGAATCAACAATGGAGAGTGTGTGCTTTCTCTGTTACCCACTCTGTGAGACGTGTGTTGAGCTCTCCTGTCTCGTTAACATCGAACCAGCCGATGTCCTGCTGCATGATGCGGTGGAAAAACAACGTGCGGATGCGTTTGACCTGCCGCCCAGCTGCCAGGGTCCAGAAGGACACCTGCAGGTAGGCTGCTACCAGCACCACAGCCCCCATGATGGAGTAGTAGATGGCATAGCTGGGAGAGGAGAAAGATGGTGACACATGACTTTAAAATCTGATCTGCTTTCACCTGACAAAAACTATTAACTTTCTAATGTGTCTAATAAAGTGAATGTTGATAGTAGTACATTATATAAACACTGAGAATTGAACAATGAGTGCAATGAAGTCCCTGCATCTCAAATTCTCAACATTTTGCCTGGTTTGTGCTGATCCAGTAAAGTCTTACGTGTTCAT
Organism: Rachycentron canadum; assembly: GCA_038496675.1. Lineage (NCBI taxonomy): Eukaryota > Metazoa > Chordata > Actinopteri > Carangiformes > Rachycentridae > Rachycentron > Rachycentron canadum. The sequence continues at coordinate 1,681,094 of CM076653.1, forward strand.
GTCCTCTTGTAGGGTGCTGTTACTTTGTGTGTGGGTGAAATCTGAAGACACAAGAAAATGAAACACATAAGAGGTATTATATTGCTTCTTAATTATTTATTTATTTCAGTCATCATAATTAACGTGTGCCCATGGCTGTAACCTAAAACTCACTGGGGTAAGTGCTGGTGTTGATGTGGGACATTATGGAGTCCTTTACAAAGCTGTCTGTCATGTCTCCAAACACAATGCACATGAGAGGAAGCACTACCCCGTTCAACATGGCCATGACTGTCCCAATGATGATCATCATAATGTCCCAGTGGTCGGCAAACCTGAACTACACTCATATTGAAGAGAGAGTGTGGAAAGAGACAAGCATAGATCAGTATCTGAACCCAGTGGATGAACCTGATAATTTGGTGGGTTCAAGGTTTTTGAATTATGAAATCAGAACGGGAAAAACTTTAAACTCTAAGGAGCTATTATATTGTCACAGCAGGGGACTGGTGGAGTCCACCCAAACAACAGGAGGATGTGTTGCACTCCCATCCTCCCACTTTCCTCTTACTTCACACAAACTCACACAAACCTTGACATACACACACACACTCATACACATAAACACAAATACATACACAACATGGAATTTCAGTTTATAGCAATGCAAAATTGTAAAATTGTGGAAATAATTAGATAGTGGTAGGAAGTGAAAAACAAAGCTATTGACTGCTTCCCAATGCTTAATGACAGTACACACTACACACACACACACACACACTTGCTCATGATAGAAAGAGATCACACTGTGATGACTGATCTTACCACGGCAATGGGGCCGACCATGGGCAGATTCTCCACTTGTTCTTGCTCTTTCTTCTGTTTGCCATTCTTCTTACTCTCACTACATGAGTCATATATAAAAAGCATGAGGTCAAAAGTTTAAAGTCAAGTAAGTGCATATTAGTATTATCATCCAAATATACTTACTGAACCAAAGTAAGTATTTCTGGCCTTTTTTCAAACCTACTCAACAATTAACAAACTGACCTACGGCATTTACAATTTACAATTATTGTAAAGAAAGTCATACTGATGCTTTGGGAAAAGAAACAACAGCTTCATTTAAACAATGAATTGTTTAAATGTGAATTGTATTAACAGACACTGTGTATTTGGACAAAATCGGATATTTGGAAGAGATGAGCAGGTAAAATAAGAAAGACTAAACAGGATACCTTTGTTATTTTTTGGATTGAGCTTCACAATAAAAACATTTGAAAACCATTTATCAAATAAATGTGGTGAAGCAGAAAGTAGGCCTACAATATTTCCTTATGAAATACAGTAGAGGAGAAACAAGACTTAAGTAAAAGTACCTCAAAACTGTACTGTACTGACTGATAATGGTTTAAAACCATCACTTGGTCGGAGAAAGAATGAATTTAAAGTGTTTTTACCTTAAATACCCATTTTGCTCGTGTTTGCCCGTGGACAGCATTTCCATCTCACCCTTTGCATCCATGTCTGGGTCCTGTCAGAGGAAGAGAAACCTGTTAATGTTAAATTTAAACAACTTCCACACACACACACACACACACACACACACACACACACACACACACACACACACACACACACACACATATATATATATATATATATATATATATATATA
>CM076653.1:1683094-1734487 GCA_038496675.1 Rachycentron canadum
CACACACACACACACACACACACACACACACACACATATATATATATATATATATATATATATATATATATGTATTTTTTAAAATAATAAAACCTCAGAAAAATAACCTGTTAACATGATCACCATTGGAATCAAACAGCCTCAATCTGCAGCTAATTTAAAGTGCATCATCAGTGTAAACATGGTTATGAACTACAGGGGTATTAGATCAAAAAATAATAGAATAGACACAGAAATAGAATAGAAATATAAAAAAGCGTCAAATCCAGATTGAATCTCACCGTTTCTCTGCAGTTGTTCCTCCAGGCCCGTCTCTCTCGCTCTCCCTCTCTCTCTCTCTCTCTCTCTCTCTGCTGGTCTTGTCCTTTGACAGAGGTGCAGATCACACACACGCCTGTTTGCCTGTCCTGTCCGTCCTCCCTCCACCCACCTCCCGTCCTCCCTCTTCCTCCCTCCACCCTCCTCCTCACGTGGCCTTGTGTCAGCCGTGGGGGGTGGGACGAGCCTGAACCAGACTCACTCTGACTGTTGCCCTCTTCTGTCCTCAGAGAAATGAACCGAGAGCTCATTGGAAATAGTTTAGAAAATCTGTATCAGTCTGTGAGCATCAGGTGGGAGTCTGTTGATATATTCTTTGGTTTTATTACTTATTTTTCTTTGAAAACATTATGTCCTTTGAAACCAAAACATGTAAAATTCCAATGAAAACCTGCAGTTTTCTGAAGACAATTCAACTTGATGACAATAAAGTATTTCACAAAAGGGAAGACACAGCACAGTCCTCACACACTGCTGCTGACTTCCCTGACACCTCTCTGACAAGAAATACAGGCAGGCAAAGATCTTATTTCTTCAAGCAACATCTGTGCCCCAATACAATGTACGACTACAGGTGATGCATTTTATTTAGCATTGAAAACTGAACACAGAGCTCAAACATCTGGTGGATGCCATTAATCAATATAAATGTCTTAGACATGGAGTCTGATTACTATCTACCACTTACACACTTGTGACCACGCTAACAATGGACAGCAACCTCACACAACCATAACAAAACATGAATAACATTAAACCTGGAAAAATTAAGTAGCATAGCATTAATGAAACAACACCCAGAACATGGATGCAAACACTCATATAAGTCTTTGCTCCTGAAACCACCAATAGTCAAAGTGACAACACCCTCCAGTCACTACAATATGTTTACAATATGTTTTCATTTTGATTCTTCTGGAGCTCCATTAAAAGACAGAAAATGGCCACCAGGAGCTAAAACAGCAGTTTCCAAACTTCCCATATGACAATGATCTACTGTTATGTCACACAATCTCAGGTCTGTGTAAGATGCTGCTTCACTTCTCTGAATCTCAGTGGAGTCAGTACTCATGAGAGAAAGACTCACTCACCTCTGCACAATGGGAAAGACTCTGCAGTTATACAGCTGGAAATAGTTCACAGAGCTGATATCACCAGCACAAAAACCTTTTTAACACTATGTTAATGTATAATGTGTTGTATTGTATGTTAGGTTGTTATTATTGTTAATATTTTAAGTTTTTTCTGTCTTGTATAAATGTAAATAAAAAAGACTGTAAAGACACACGCACACAATCGAAGAGATGGGTGGCTGTTGCCTACAGTTGGGAGAGGTGGTTGGGGTGAGGGGGTTGTGGGTCACAAATATTAGGTGTATCACATTATTTTATATTTGTTGACACTTTAATGTTTGTTTTAAAAGAGGTGGATTGTTGGTAAAACTGTGACAGCTTCCTTCCTGCAGATAGTAAATATTTTTGGTGCAGGTTTGACCTGTTTCTACACATATATTTGGAAGCAAATTAATTTGGCAACTGGAAATACAAGCTGGTTTGGGTTAAGGGTAGAGAGGGGGTAATGTTATGGGTCAGCAATGAAAGCCATTGGCTGTGTGAGCTCTGTGAGGTGGAGCTACTGATTGGTGTAAAGTGATAAGAAGATGATATAGGATGCACCAGCTTTTATAGCCTGAGGGTAAAAGGTGAGAAAGATCAACTTAATGACCCTCTCAACTGTTTTTAGCTAAGCTTGTAGAATTGGGTTTCAGCGTCTTTCTATGAGTTCCATCAAATTTTCTCCCAAACCTCTCACATAGTTTCATTAAATTTAAATTAAATTTAAATTCATTATTCATTCATTGTTTGTTGAGTTTTTCACCCATGAATAAAATTAAGTAAAAAAATGTAGACAAATGTGTGTATCAGAAACTAACTTGGATTACTTAACTTGCTTTCTATTAGTTTTGAAATTACAATAATCAAACAATGACTCCAATCAGCGCTAATGAGGACAATGATACCAGATATTGTGGTGAACAGGACAGCTGTGAATAACACTGAAAAAATAATAAAGTGACAAGACATATGTCAAAAAATCTTGCCCTTCTGTCTGAGAGCAGAACAGAGGAGGGAAAAAAAAAACAATAGAAGAGCACATTTACTGCTCAGTCTGTGTGAGTAAGGTGTCAAGTGGCTGAATTATTACATTGTATAAGGTAATTATATAATATAGGTATTTTCCTTATTGTGTAACAAAGGCAACAGCTGAGCTAGAAAACACACAGGACACACTGTCGTGAATGATTGAAATCCTCATTTTGTGAAACCTTAAAAGGAGGTAGTCCATGATAGCATGTCTTGTCGAACTCTGACATTATGTGACTCATTGATAAAGAACAATAAAGACAGATTTTACCTTGTCATCAAGTCATAAGCTGTCATATTTCATACCTTTGTGTAACTTCCCTTCTTCAATCACTGAAGTAGTCCTGTTCTTTCTTTTTGAGTTATGCTTATAAATTCCCTCATGTTCATTTTGTTCATTTTCTAATCTTTAACAAAACCACCATTGTGATGACTAAGCAAAGGTCATCATTTGCACAACTGTATCATGTGTCATTAGTTAATGGAAACTGTCAGTGTTGTGGTTTGGGTCACATCACACAGAAAGCCACAGACAACAGAGTCATCAGAACACACAAATATAAAAAAAAATTAAATTGAATAAACACCTGTGTCTACAATAATTAATTAACACATATTATTCTCTGGTTTAGATGGAGCTCTGCTAATATAGTCCAGTGGTTCACAACCCATTATTAATTTTTTTATTATTCAAATGAAATCATCTGGCAAGTTTAGAGGTGAAATTCCTCTTTGAAACCTCAGACATCTGAAACGTGACAAGAGTCCATGCTTTTCTGTAAAGTTTCACAACCCACAGAGGTTGGAAACCAACGTAACCTTAAATAATCAATATATATCTGAAAGGTAAACCACATAAACCTTGATGGTGGTGGAGTTGAAGTATAAGATGGAAAATATTCACGTTAAATAGCCCACAGGTACTTTAATTGTGGACTTAGAGTAGATTAAATGTACCTTGGTGCTGACAAACCTCTCACACAATGAGGAGTAGGGGACACGAGTGAAGGAGGCAAGGATGCATGAATATGATATTTTAGTGAACCCGGACACTGCTGTTTCACCTTTGAGCACTGGGTGGCGCTTTCTCCCTTCATGATGACCACTGAATTTAAAGGGATGTAAAAGCACAATGAGTGGTTTACTGTAATGGAAACAACTGACCAAAATCACAACAACACAACAAAGACAATGAATCATTTTTGCTAAGTAAGAGTTTGATTATATTCCAATGTTGTGTTAAATCTATGACTCAAACCCATATGTGAATACACGTAATTCATATGGCAAAAAAAAAAAGGTTTCATCATCATTGTTCCTGAATGTGAATATCAAGAGGAGATATACAGTTTAGTTGGTGAAGCAGCTTTTTACTCTCTATCAGACTCAAACCTTGATAACATTAACACTAACATTAATCATCTTCTGTGTTTCAATGGCACACACCTTTATTTAACTCCTCACACTGCTGTCATCGGTGTGAGGAGTCAGTCTCCTTTATTTACAGCCCCACACTACCGTTTGGACAAAATCACTTCAAAATAAAAGCAGGTCAGTTTCGCACAGCATATACATTCAGTATCTGTTCTAAATATTAATTTCTGCAGTTTTGTTTTCTATATAAATATTTCTATATAAAATTTTTTTTCACACTAAACGAAATTGTAATAGGGACGTGCTGAATTGTTATATTTTTGTTGGATTAAAAGGGGTAAATAAATGTGGAAATGAACAAATAAACCACCATATCCCTAAATCTTATAATTTAAAAGCTACAGAGGACATGGCCTCAGTATTCTTAGTGTCAGCTATTATTATAATCCTGTTAAAATAGACCAAACCATATCAGGATAATAATTACATTAATTTCCGGTAGTGGACCAGTGTGTGTTAACATTAATTCACTTTTAGAGCAAAAATACGAGATATGTGAATTAAAACATTATTAGTCAATGTTAATACACGGATAATAATAAAAAAAATATATACACACACAATATATAATAAGCTTTTATTCTGAAAATTAAATCAGGAAGTCCTTTAACACTTGCTCTTTGTGTCTGACTTGACACACATTGGTGTCCAACCCCTCCTCCTGCTGCTCAGCGTGACTCCCTCCAGGCTGACGGAGCCCGCTGGTCCTGCCCTGCCCGGCGCAGAGGGAGCAGAACCGGGACGGAAGCGCTCCGTCCTCCGGCCGCAGCCACGGATGGCGTCGATCGGCTTGGGGCTGCATCTCATCCGGAAGCGGGGAGCAGCCAGGAGCAGCGCGGTGGAGAGGAGGAACCTGCTGACGGTGTGCAGGTGGGAATCCCTCACACTGATCTGTCTATTTATAACGAGGATGAAACAGCGTCTGCAGCTGAATTTACTGAGGGCAGATTTGTTAATTGATGAGCTGAGACGGAAGCCTTTGCTGAGGTTTACAGGGAACAGGGCTGCAAACCAGACTCATCCCTGAATCAAACACATGACTTCATACGTGCAGAGAAGAAAGTCGCTCTGTGTAGTTTCCTAAAATCTGATTTATCTAGCTGGTTGACCTTGGGCAGCTAAACACCTGTCGTGTATTTGTACATTCAAATAATTAACACAACATCCATCAAACATTCACACAGTTACATTTCAGTTTTAATTACCTTCATTTGATTAGGATTCAGTCCAGGACAAATACCAAGACCAGGTTTAAATCCTAGTAAACATGTTTGGATTAGTCTCCAAAAATCTGTAAAATGTTTTGATCATATTTCTTCACATTTTTCTATTCACACCTGTGAATTAATATATATTATTATTATTATTATTATTCCAGGGTGCAGCTAAAGTGGAGAAATACTTGTTTGTCTTCTCAAACAAATTTTTTTTTTTTTAATTGAGGACATGGCCTTTAATCCTCAATGCATTTGCTTGTATATGGCACTGGAGCAGGGTGACAGGTAGTGCTCACACATGTGGCTTGTCTGTGTCATTTGAAAAGAAGAGCTCTTTGCTCAGAGTATTGATTTGTGGTCCTGGCAGTGCTGCTGGCAGATGTCAGTAACTGGCTGACAGTCCCCGTGGTGCATTTGAAACAGACAAGTAGGAAGAGGGGGTATACAGAGGTGTAGTTTTCTTTCTGTTTTGGCTCCGATTGCAACAGATCACAAAACAAACTGATTATTCATCAGCTGCTCCTGCTGGAGTCTGATCAATCATATTTTGGCCCTTTCCGACCTCTTTCTGCCTCCATCAACTTGCTGACTGACACAAGCAGGAGAGAAAAGAGAGAGAAGAGTGGAGGCAAACTGACTGAAGAGAAGATGCATTAGTATTTCAAAAGTGCAGGTGATGAAGGTGATTAAAAATGCAAATCCCTCTTAATACCCTTTAAACTTTAGGATTGTTAAAATAAAAAATCAACTTATTTCAAGCTGTCTAAAATAATTTTGATTTGAAATTATTAGTTAGTTAGTTTTGACTATTGATTAAAATAAAAGTTTTGCTTGGATAAAGACACTTTGAATATCACATATGCTCTGGGAAGTTTAACAATTCTTTCATTATTTTGTGCTATTTTTCTAGTGTTTTATAGCTAAAGAGATTCATCCAGAAAGGAAATGAGCAGCATTCACAGCCTTATAACAATTATTATTATTATATAATGTTATTCTGTATTGACTTGTTCTAGTTTTCTTAAATTTAGCCTGATGTAAACATTTGGTATCCGGCAGCCACAGATAAATGACAAGACAAGATGTTATTGTAGCTGTTTTAGTAGCTTTCAACACAACTACACATGGGCCTTTAAAAAGATGCTACTTGTTTTTTAATCTCATTCTCTAGATGCTCTGTTCTGTTTTGGCTGATGGGATCCAGTAGGTGTCAAAGTATATTAAGACAAGTCATTTTTGATCATTCACATTTAACACTGAGCAGTTGTGATTGAAAATACCAGCCTCATTCTTCATCATAAACCTTGCAGGTTTTAATGTTTGGACTCCGTGTTTGATCTATCTGAGACTGCAAACATCACTTTTCCTCTTTTTGTATACACTGTCAGTCAGAAGTGTTAACAGTTAGAATGAATAAAACAGACGGCTCATCCTCCTTATAAATGAAGTAGGTAGTGAGATAAGGAATGTTTGACTTTATTTGTAAACGACCTAGATTTAGTTTTTGTGGAAATGGCCTGAATTTAAAATGATCTCCAGCTAGTGGAGCAGCTTCACATGTCTTTGGCCACAGAAGCATCTTCATTTGTTGTGATGCATTTGTTGTGATAAATCTTCCTGAGCTAATTCACGACTTTTTTTTTTTTTTTTTTTGCTGTTTAGTAAACATTTGTCTGTGGTTTTAATTTAAAGTGTTTTATTAAAGGTCTGCTTCTTTGCATATTAATACGGTGCACACTTGTGTAGGTGTTTTCACATACTCTGTAATGGGATTTTACTGACATCCTCAAGCTCACAGTGCTAATGGAAGATAGAGGGAATTTTTTTGGCTCTTCCTGAGGTATCTTCCATTTTGTCACTGGTTAAAGGTTTTATTTTGCTGGTGCATAGTCAAATTGAGGGTCTAAGGACAGAGGGTCTTGTCTGCTGTACAGATTGTAAAGCTCCTTGAGAGAGAATTTGTGATATTAGCTACATGAATAACATTAATCTGACTGGGTATCAGTCGCCACCATCTCTCCCCCTGAGTGTTGAACAGGAAGATGAGCATCCTCCTCTTCCACACAGAAGAAACTTCGGTCATTGCTTCGGTCTGGTTGAAAAGCTGCTGCTGCTGTTGTCTTTTTTTTTTAATCTGTTTTTTTTAACAGGGACCACAGAGATAAACAGTGTTACATACAAATAAGCAGTGCAGGAGATGTTATGTATGTACTAATCTGCTGTCACCATCACAAGGTTAAATTTGGGTTTACCAAACTGAATCAGGACAAAAACAACAGGACCTGTACATGTGTCTATACTGTGTTTTTTCTGTGATTGACTTTAAGCATGAATACAGTATGCAAGCGTAGATTTGTTGTTTGTTGTGGAGTTGTTCTTTGCTTTGGTTCACATCTTGGTTGTTGTCTAACGCATGTTTCACTTGTGCAGTAGAATTACAAATCGCTACAGAGCAAGATTTCTGATAATATCTAGCCATGGATGTTCATCCGTGATCCAAGTACATGGGTTTCTGAAAGAAGTTAACTGAGAAGTGAGCACAGTTCACCTACTCAGCTCGTCATTTTAACATCAGTTAGTTTGACTTATCATAGTAAGAAAGGCACAGGTGTTTGTGTCTCTTCTATTCAAGTGTCCCAGTAAACCTACATGGCATTCAGCAATCATTAATTTCATTATATACATCTGTGCTGTTCCTGCTGTCCCATGTCAACATGTCCTCCGTGGTAAAGGCTGATCTGAGAGGAAATCAAATCAGTTAAAATCATGATGCCGTAAAGCATCGTCCTGTTCTCACTGCGTCTGTGATAAAAACGTGAAAAGTGTGATGTGAAATTCATTTTTGTTGCCAGTTGCCCTGCACTGGGGTCTGTGTAGGTCATCATTATTTAAGATGTTTTCAGGCCTATTAATTCTCAGCGATGGTCTTATTTAGGTGATTTAATGGAAAGATCAATTACTTTGAGCTATCATGTGTTAAAAATCATCTTCACAGTGGCATAATTTTCTCATGAAATAAGATGAAATGTATTAGTGTTTGTTTTCTTTCACAGGAAGCACACACTGTGGTCACCCTGCTGCTAAGCAACGAGGTAGAGAAGCAGAGTGAGATATGAAGTTAGATTATTTAACTCAGTTTAAGATCTGCACACAGTTTGGCAGAACACACACACACACACACGCACACACGCACACACACACACACACACACACACACACACACACACACCTTTGTCTCAATAGATTTGTGTTTTATCCCTTAAACAGCTATTTAAACCAGAGGGTCCAGCATCTTGGTCCACACAAAGCTGTCGGACCACACAAGTATAGTGGACTCCTGGTTTTTTGGATCCCGCAAATATTGTTAAGCAAGGCCACACACGCCAACACACATGGCAGCCTCGTCCATTAACTCTCCTTCCTGCCTAATTAGTTGAAACCAGATTAAGCAGAGTCGGTCTGTGCACATGACTTTTGTACTGGGCTGCACATTACAACTGGTTTCATCAGGAGATTAATCAAAGACTTGTTACAACCATTATTTTCTTTGTCTTTTGATTGGTGAAAAATAAAGTAACAAACAGTTTGTTTTGTTAATAAGGATGATTCCTCTTCTTTTTTTTTTTCTTTGTTCTTGTGCACATTTGGTAAAATGTACATCAGATGTGCTCAGATGTCACTGTAGAATAAACAGTGATAGATCTTACACATTGAAAGGGACACAGTGATTTATCAATGCATTTGCATGAATTACAGTGGCTCACAAGACCACAGACTTTGTGCATGTGTCCCTTTAAATTCCTTGTCCAGAGACTGATTTAATACCAGTGTGTACATCATCTTCTGTGGTCAGGTTTTCAGTGAAGACTCTGCTTGACCGCTCCTGTTTTGAGACAATAGATGACTCATCTCCAGACTTCATTAACTTTGTCTCCATCCTGGAGCACATCCTCAATCATCGACTCAAAGGTAAAAAAAAAACAAAACTGCCTCTCATCCACATGCATGAATGCAGATATGTAAAAACGTGTGTCCAAAATTCACCAAGCAGGTGCAACATTAAAACTGCAGGATGCACTATTAGTTTTCTGAGTTTATTTGACAGTTGATGGATCCCTGGTGGGTAGAGAGAAAGACAGGTGGCTGTCCCCAGCTGGAAATGAGCAGGGGATGTAATGGTTGCATGTATCTTAGACAGCCAACCCATCAGGATGCCTCATTATGCAAAATCTAACCTAAAATTACAGTACCTTGCTCTAAACACTTGTTCTAAATCATGGGTTTATGTAGTGATCTGCATCTCATTTCCCTCTATTGAGACTTGGTGAAGCTGACTGTAATTTGATGTTGGGCCCTGATGGCCACTAAAATAAATCTAAAATAAAAGTCCAATGAGTATACAGTTTATGCCACTTCAAATTTATTTTGAGATAACAAAGTCTTTCCTCACTTGTTTCCTCCCTCATTTTGTAAAACAAGTTGCTTTGTGCATCTCTTAAAATTAGAAAGAGTATGAATTCAGATTCACACTTGTACAAATCTCTATTTCTGTCTTTCTGTCTCTTAGGTCAGACAACCTGGTTTGGCTACGAGAGTCCTCGCAGTTTCTGGGATTACATAAAAGCAGCCTGCAGTAAAGTCTCTCATAATTGCATTCGAAGCATTGAGAGCATGGAGAACGTGCGATCATCAAGAGCTAAGGTGAGGCTAAAACCATCCTGAGGTATTGGGTTGAAGAGTATCAGATTTAATACCTTTTAATACCTTAATTTAATTACCCCGGGCAGCAGGGAACAAAAGAGCTTGGATCTCCAAAGCAACTGAAGAGGCCACATTTGATAAATGCTAAAATAAAGAAAACAAAATCTAGCATTTGTTTATTTATCAAACTTAGCCAAACCTCAATGGATATGAGCAGCATCTGTTTTATATACACAGCACAACGTCTTCTGCTTTGAGCCCAAATGTATCCTGACCCACAGCGCATTCACAATATAGAGTCAGGCATTCATTATTTTAGCTTACTTTGCATTATCCTCTTAGAAAAAGAACAAAGGGAACACAAAAAAAAGAAAGTTAAGAACACACACGCTCAAACAATGTGACTCAGTCTTACCCTGCAGGCAACAGAACAAGCAACTGGAGCTAACATTGTTCTGCAGGCAGACTGTAGGTGAGAACAAGACTCATTGTCTCACACTTTCTCAGGTCATGAACTCAAATCAGCAACTTCATATTTAAAACAGTAAGGCAATATTATGACAAAATTATGACGTAGAGGTTTCAGTCATGCGACCTGCTGATCTTACAAATGCGTTTCTGAGGTTTTAATTCAAATAAAGCTAGAAAAAATACTAAGAAAGGTTTCATTTACATGATTTTTCATTAACAGCTAATCAAGGCATAAGGGCGTTCGATACATAGATGCATAACTTAATTTTAGCCATGCTTTCATTGTTGCCAAAGTTGATTTGTCGGTTAATCAGTCCACACTGAAATATCTCAGCAACCATTTGATGGAGTTTGTGCAGACATTCATTCGTTTCCTGGGACGAATCCAACTCTTGGTCGTGTTATTCTGTTAATTGTTTCTGGCTGATGATATAAGCTTTTACAAACATCTTCCTGTCTCTGCAGGGCAGGGCGTGGATCAGAGTGGTCCTGATGGAGAAAAGACTGTCAGAATACATCTCATCCGCACTGAGGGACTTCAAAACCACCAGGTCTTCATGTGCTGCTCATAATACACACATTTTTCCCTCAACCAAGGGTGGATTATCACCCCACAGATGTTTTATCAAAGCAAGTGTGTTAACAAAGGTCTTTGTTTGACTTAAATTATGACACATCTTGATGCTGCCTCTGTCTGCTCTGGTTTTCCTTATAACTTTCAGTCAGGTGACTAGATCTAGATGCGTGAAAGATAAATTCATACCAGTAACGTGTTTACATGTGTTCATTTAAGGAGGTTTTATGAGGACGGAGCGATCATGCTGGGAGAGGAGGCTGGGCTTTTAGCTGACACGCTCATCGGGCTCAACACTATCGACTTCAGGTACTAATCAATCATGTTGGATGTTTCTCACTCACTCAGTCCTGATTTCTCTTTCATTTTCTACTTTTTCTGAATGAAACAAATTTTTGGAAAATGTCATTGAAAAAGCAGCAATCCCTGAAGCAAAAGGCTTTCATCTTAACAGAGCTGTCTGCGCCACTCAAGTAGAAATACACCATAGTTTAAATACTAAATAATTATTGATTATTTCATTACATGACACTTCTGCAAAGTGTCAGAGCAGCTGTAGTCACTTGAAGCATTTTAGACAAGAAGCATTTAGTTTGTTCTTGTTACGCAGACAATGCCCTCTGAGCGTTTCAGTCAGATTCAATGAGGGTCCATGTGTCCAACACTGTCCCTCTTGGCTAATGCAGCTGGTCTGTGTTATTTTGTACATGTGGTGTCAGTGTTCTTTTCCTGAAGCCACATACTAGATTTTGCATAGTTTATGATTGATCAACAATTCAAGCAGTAAGTCAATAAATTACATTGTTGCTGTCTCAGGATCGACATTTTTAAAGAAATATTAGGAAACTACCAGAGGGACTATGAGGCCAGACTGGTTGCCAACATTGCAGGTGCATCTGTTGCGCACGTGACAGAATTATTATTATTAGGTACAAGAGGGAAAGTTTAGAGCAAAAATTAAACTATAGTCAGTCAGTCAGTGCTGACATGATCAAATTAGAACTAAAATACTCCAGGATTTAGTAAAAAATAAACTTTAACCACTGATCTCTAATTCAGTCCAGACTGATCTCTATTTCAGTCCAAGCCTGTCCAATGATATATATTGGCTCCCCGATTTAACAACTGTGCAGCGTTTCCTTAACATTTTTGTGTCTTGTAGCTTGTTTGCTCAGCAATGGAGTCCTTGGTGTTGTGTTGTTAATGTCGTTAAAACAATATAGGTAGGATGCATGGTGGGACTGATTGGGTCATGCTGGGGAGATGACTGAGGGTGGGACTGAATAGTTGTCAGCTCATTTTAAGGCACAGTTTCTGTTTATGAGCAAATTTAGTTAATTTCTCTGTGGACTGAGAGTTTTGAGAGTTCTGCTTTATAATGAAATATATGTGTATATATGTATATATGTGTATATATACATATATACACACATGTTTATGCAAGACCCAACTTATAAGAGTCAATATTGTATCAGACAAAGAAACTGTCCAGATAACTGTTGAAAATGTGATTAAGACGCACAAGTCCAGTTAAACTAATCATTTAAACTGTAAAAGTCCTTAAAACCGGAATGACTGAGCAAGAAGTAGAGGAGTGAGGGAGGAAGGGAGATCTGGTTAGGCCTAAAATAATAGCCACATAATTCTTTGATTTTCCATCCTGTCTTCTTTCTCAAGCTTCTGTCTGAAAGGGGAAGGTCTGGACGGCAGCTGCCCCGCTGTGATCGACTACACACCTTACCTGAAGTTCACTCAGAAGTATGTCAGGTCAAATAACACCCGTTATGCAGTTCGTCATCAGTGTACTGTAAAGCACAGGTCAGCTATTGGCTTTACCCATTTTTTTGCAGCACTGTTCAGGAGGTGTAACTGAATGAAAGGACAGTTGTAGAGACAAATCTGTTCTAGTCAGATGGGCTGATTTATATTATTTACCTGTGTTATTTATCTCATGAGTTAATTAGACTACATCTCAAGCCTGTGTCTCCTCATGTGGGGGCAATATTAGATGTTACAAAGTCAGATTTATTGGGATTCAAATGAGCATTGTGTTTATTTTATTTTCCACACCAGATTTGTGGAAAATCTTCGAACTAGTTGTAACTAAAAACACTTGCTTCTTGCTTCGCACTGCTGTATTGGATTTGTACTAACATGAGGTGTGTCGTGGTTCCCTTTGCAGCGCAGACAGCATCAGCAGTGACGAGGAAGAGATGAGGACGCTGGGGAGCAGCGGCAGTGAGAGCAGTACCCCTGACAAAACGGCCACCGCAGCCTCTATCTTCACTGAACAGAGTAACTTGGTCAGCAAGTGCAAGCGCTTTGAGCAGAAGTATCGCTTGGCACTGGAGCAGAAGGTATCGCCCAAGTGTTTTAATATGAGTGTTACTTCTTGATAAATAAATCAGATGGTAATATATGCCAGTGTGACATTTTCTTGATGTCTGCATAATAACTGGAGGTTCTAACTGTAAAATGCCAGGAGGACCCAAGGCCGATGTGGAGCGATTTCATTTGACCCGAACACATTCAGCTTGATGTTATTTCTTGCATATTAATATGTGGAAATGTGTCTTTCCTCTGCTGCTTCAGCTCCCTGCTCTGTGGTTGTTCATTTGCCTTGAGCAAAAAAAAAGAGCTGTGTATTGACACAGCAGTGCCTTCACGGCATTAAACAAACAAGTGAAAAACAGCGTGTGTGTGTTTGTTTACCTCAGGGTTACCTGGAAGAGCTGGTCCGTCTACGAGAAGCCCAGCTGTCGGAGGCCGTGTCTCATAACAAAGCTCTTCAGCAGAACCTAGCAGACACACACCTCTCCCACACACTGGAGAAGGAACAGCTTGAGTACATCATACTGGAACTACAGGACCAACTGTGAGTTCATTCTCCTGTGTGTGTGTGTGTGTGTGTGTGTGTATGTGTGATTGCGTGATTGCGAGGTCGCTGATGATAAGGTGGAGAGGACATGGCAGCAGATCCAGCTGTGAATTTGACATTCAGGACACAGCGGGATGCCTGGAGGTTATTGGTGATTTGTTACCTGTGTGTTGTTAAGTCAGTCACATTCAGTGCAGCTTTCAGCTGAGAAGAAAAGCTGCATCAGCGTATGTGTTTTCTCATCAGTGAGAAAATGCTCTCAGGTCACTGCCAATATATGCTTTTACATTTGTGTCTTAAGTGACTGCATTTGTGCAGCTTAGATTCCTCACTAATACTTTTATATATCTGAAGTTTATTTAGTCAATAAATTGTTTATAGTCTGGCCACTGACTATTGTTTTTAGGACAGTGCTGAAGAACAATGATTTGCGGTCCAGACAAGAGTTGACAGCTCATCTGACCAATCAGTGGCCGTCTCCTGACGCCTTGGATGCCAATGCCGTTGCTTTGGACACACTGCTGTACAGGAAGAGCACAGGACAGTGGGATGAGTATGTAGATAAATTTGCATCTGCCAGCCAAGTTTAGTTTGGTTGTGTCCTGCTGCTGAACATTATTACTTCATTACTGCTTTTAATTGCCAATGAATCTGAGTTGGGCAGACATTTAATATTTTGCCTATTAAATGACTCAAATTAATTAACGAGTTATAAAAATTGATCCCGACTCATTCTTCGTTCTTATCAGCAAGACTTTCTATCCTCTTTGCAGGAAGAGCTTTCAGAGTCTGGAGCAGTTGTCTGGAGACATGAGCCTCTCCCAGATTTCTCTTGAACCATCACACACACTGAGTCTGGAGGGCAGGCCGACCAGCACACAGTGGCCCCACCAAGGTACATCTCGCCCTGCAAGTGTGCAGCGCTGTCACGAAGGTCTCCACTTTGATCCGAGTACTAACCATATGCACCATGTCATTTAGATAAAGAGGAAACTCCTTCTCTAAGAGGTCTGTGTGGCTCCCTGACCTCCGTCGCCAGCTACAAGTCTCTGGCCAGCCTGAAGTCCAGTGAGTGTTTGGCCAGTCCTGCTACGGAAATCAGCAGCCCAGGCATCACTCCTTCATAGGGAGCAGAGAGCTAAATGAAAACAGGGCCAGACAATCCAGGAACTCTTTTGATGTAGTTGACACTGATTTGTAGATGTTTATGTTCTGTAAGTGGAACCCACAGCTTTAAAAAATGGATGACAGGTTTGCAAGTTGAAAGTCTGATGTAGGATGTTCTTTAAATTGTGTCTTACAAATGTCCTTTGAGTTGAAACACTGCTCAGAGTCTGGTTTAGTGCAGAGAATCTAGTAAGATTCATTTGTATGTGTTTGTTTGTTTTGTTTTGTAGGTGTTTTTACATGTGGGGTATCATTTTTTTTCGTTCTGGAAAATGAATTAAAATAATAGAAAGTTTATGTATGAATTACCATGTCACTTAACAGTATTGGAAAGACAATAAGCTAGTGTGTCTTCACGCCTCTCTAGGGTGGTTTTACTGCATGCTGAAAATACTGACTGTATCAGATCAGAGTTTAGGAGATAACACAAAATGTAAGTCTTTGTCAGTGTTTGATCTCATTTCTCACTACAAATTGTTTTCTGCAGTCAAAAGGGTCCTTTTATATCCTGTATGCTGTTAATGCTGCCACTTCATTCCAATAATATTTTTTTTCTTTAAATCTGCGCCTTTCTTTGATTCATGATGGTGGTAAGTTCACATTTGTAACATTAGTGTTTCTCACTTTGTTCTCAGGTGTAAATGTTTCTGCGCCTTCCTGAGTTTATGTTGTGTATTATGCAGTATCACGTGGTTTGTTCTCAGGTAATGACCACTATGATTAATATCCACCCTTCAGTTCTGGGTTTAGCTTTCGTATTCTTATAATTATTATTATTCCCTTTAATTATTCAAATGCAGTATTTCTTTTAATGGCCAGTTACTACAAATTAATCACTCTTTAAATTAATGTCCTGTGTTCACACTCATTAATGAATACCTTGTGAGAGATATTCTGAGGATTAGAATCTAGTATATTTACAGTTTATCAGTATAAAGTAATTTGTATTACTGGCAACTAGCCAAGTACCTCAGCACCGAACTCATGACTTTGCCTTTAGCTTGTTCCAGCAGTCATTTGCACAGACAAAGCAGATGTTTTAATGATTTGTTTGCCTTTTTATGCTTTATTTTGAATAAATTCCACTTGTTAAAACTGAAAGTTTTGCTTCTGATGTCTTTTACCCAATGAACAGGTATGGTGATAGAGCAAAAACAAAGTCAGTGAATGACAAGAATTTCCAAAGGGTATGCATGTTTGATCCATAACATTTCAAAAGGTTTCACAGTCCTCTTCTGTGGCCTCTTGTCAAACGAAAGAAAAAACACTCTTTCACACTGTACCTGCACTAGACTTTGGTGTGTGTTTCTCTCTCTGACAAACACATATACTCACAGGTGACAACAGATTGAAGTGGAAGTGCAAAAACATGGACATCCTTTCTTGGTGTCAGGGAAAACGATGACAAATAAATGAAATGGAGAATAACCTATGTTTCCAATGTAAGGATTTGAGGCTCAGTGCATGCGATCCCAGTAATACAACCAGTGATCTGGGAAATTAACACATAACTGTGGCTGCCATCTGCTGGCTGTTAAATGCACCCAACATCACATGATTTGAACATTGATCAGATGAAAAAATATTTTGCACGCAGGATTTAAAGTAGTGAACATAAAACTATGGAATATTAAATAAAAATACTATAATAAAGCTTTTAATCTAAAATTTGATCATCTATAATTTGTAATGCAGAAAGGGGACAATCAGTTGTTTTTTTTCCTCCACTCTCTGCTTGTCTTTTTCTGAATTTGGCAACATTAGCTTTCTCTCTCCAGACATAGTCCGGCAGTGGAATCTTTCAGGTGTTACTGGTCTGCAGTGGCCTGAGAATGCTCTCCTGGTTGTGTTTGTGGAAAAAGGCCTTTCCGAACTCATATGTGCTGATCATGATGGCACAGGCTGGGGCCACTTTGATCAGCCTGGGAAGGAAACCTGGCAGAGAGACAGCAGAGAAGGTCATCATCTAGTAAAATACGACTATAATAAGTCACAAAATGCTACAAAAGTGCCGACCTGCAAACAAGCCAGTGAAGCCATCCTGTACCACAATCCTGCTCATCATGCTGAAGGTGGAGGACGAGACATGACATGACACTGTCAAGACAAGGACACCCGTGAGCCCATTAACCATTTGACATCTGAGCACAAAGGATCATGTTACAGTGTATGTAGACCAGTGGCTTCAAACCTTTTTGCCTGATATACCCTCATGCCCTGTCAGATGAGCTCATGCTCCCTCTCATCAGTTTCACCTCTCATGTTCCAAAAATGTTAATTTCAGTTATTCAGTTCAGTTACTGCTTTAAAGTAGATGTTAATGGTGGGAGGTGTGTGGTGTAGTCATCTTATTGTAGGTGGTCGCTTATGGTTCTCTGTCTATAATGACATTAAATATTACACAGATTTGCCTGACAACAAACTGTAATCCTATTTATATGTTGATTTTCCTCCTAAACACAAATATGTCAATGTGGGATTTCTATTTCTAAAACTTTCAAAATACCCTCTGGCAACTGTAGAAGGACCGGTTGGGATTCACTTGTGTAGAAAAATTTTCAACCTATTTCAAATTATTTACTGATTAAAATGACAATAATGTCATAATTACAATTCTTTGCTTGTAGCTCTCCCAGCTCCACCTGCCTTCTGGTCTTGACAACATCAAAAGGTAATGTTACAATGGACGCGATCTGGAAAAAACAAAAAAAAAAGAAATGAATAAAAATGAAAAATGAATAAACAGTACATTACAGTATACAGAGGAACTGTGATGGTCTCTGTTATGCTCTGTTTGGTAATGCACTTACAGAGCCAGATACAGCTCCAGCTACGAAGGTGATGGTGAATGTGGGTTCTCTGGTGTTGTAGCGTTTACACAGCCAGCCCTTGCCCTTCTCGTAGTTGTACCAGTACATGGCTGAGAAGGGCACATCTCGGAGCAGCGTGGGTCCCAAACCTCGCCACAGAGACAGCCAGCCCTCGGTCCCCACTGCTGAGCGGATGCAGTTAGTCAACTCATTGTATGACTGTTTCTGAGACTGCATCTTGGTGCGGATCAGCTCCAGAGGGCTGATCACTGTCGCCGAACCCACTGATATGTACAAGACACAGAAAAAACAGGCAAAACTTTAAAAAAAAAATACACCACCCAGAAAGGGGTATGCATAGAAAAACTACTTGAAAGATACCATATAACAATGATATTAACTAAAAAAAGCTTCATTATCACTGAAAGCCATGGTGGATCATTTTATTTGAACATGTAGTGTATCACTAATGAAATCTATTAACATATTGGCTTCTTCATCTCTTGTAGTCCTCATAAGCAGCAGTGTTTTTTATAAATTTTTTAATAACCACTTACAGGCAGTTATTAAAAAGAAATTCAAAGTCAGCCAGTCAGGGTCACAATATCTGACTTTTTCAAAAATTCATATCTACTGTTGAATGAATTACAGATACCAAGGGCAGGAGGGCAAAAAGTATGGATATGCAATTATTCAGGTAATTAAACCACCAACATTATTAAAACACTGCTTCAAGTGTACGCTGCTGAGATGAACTCATAAATTGATGCTAATGGCTGAAAAGAAATTTCCACACGGTACATTTTGTTGAATACACACGTTCCATTCTGTAAATAATAACTACATGAAAACAATATTAATTGGTGTTAAGGCTTGTAACTGAAAAATTATTATCCGTCTTCAGTGATGGTACAACCGCATCTCACCTCTAGCAATAGCTCCTGCCAGGAGAGGAGCCTCCTCAGCATGGGTGCCCATCCTGACCCTAAGTGCTGCACACAGCTGATCGTAAGATGTGAAGTAGATCACTGTAGCTGGGACTGCCATCACACTACAGACAGAACATCCAGAGAGTTAAAATCTTTTTATTATTATTATTATTTATTCCAGACAGGCAAGAAGTCAGACACAAAAACAAGACCAAAATCAATTAACTTGTTTTATGAAAGGATCATTATCCTTATGATAACTTCAATTCACCAAAATAAATCTCTGGGAATCAGCCTTCAACCTTGGGTGATTTGCCACTAAATGGTAAAATTTCAAAGAAAAGCGTCCTTTATGAATACTTCATTGTCAGACTAAATGATTGTCAATCAAATGCATTTTCTCCATCACTTGTCTTTATGAGGAGAATAAGCCAAGTGCAAAAAGGGAAAAAACACACACAGAAGACTTCACACTCACAGGGTTGGGGGTAGACCACTCCATAGTGCCTTTATTCCTTCTTGGCGTACAATCTTGACAAAAGCATCCTGGAGAGATACAGTGTTGAGTCACTGCAGGAAGATGTGCTGTTTGGCAGTCAGAGGGTTTTCTGTCATAAGATGACTATGTAGCTCTACTTTACACACACACACACACACACACACACACACACACACACACACACACACACACACACACACACACACACACACACACACAATCTATCACTCACTAATGCAAATGTGACAGGGAACTACTGACTCTAGACTTTTATACAACATGAAAGTGAACAGTGAATGGTTACAGGTATCAGTTATATGAATGTTTTTACCAGTGTGCCATTAAAGTGACCAGGGGCTTTGTACCAGGCCTTGGAGTTACCGTTTTCACACACACATATGTGATCCATCAGTCCATTACAGTAGACAAAGCATTTACCTAAATATTAAAAACACATATGTGGTTACATAGTTACTGCACTCTACTACCATGTGAAACATGATACCTATATTTATTATACCTTTGGGAAAAGGATTCTTCTGTGCTTGAAGTCTGATCTTCACCACATCCAAGGGTGTGACTGAAAAATGCAAAAACTCATAATAAGACTTTTATTTATGGCAGTTCCAACAAAATATAATGCACTGATAGTTGTACATGTATTTACACTGTTACTGCACCATCTCAGTTAATTCAGAAAGATACACAAGCTTAGCTTTTAAAGGGCTATGTTTTTTTTTATGTTTTAGCAAAAAATCATTTCACGTTACTATTAAACATTTTCATTCCATTTTAAAACTCAAGATTAGAAAGATATTTATCATTTTGTGAGAGAGTCCAATACAATAGCAGCAACTAATTTAATATGACAAAATAGCACATTTACATATAAATTTCCCCATGGCCATCTTTGCTTTTTGTTTTTCTTTTGCATCATAATAGGAAAGAATAGTCAATTTTTGTCTCTTGCCTCTCAAGATTAAGAGTTACCAGAAAATAAAAGCATTCACTTTGTATTGACTTAGGCACAGCTAGTTAAAACTCTGCACTATCTACCTGTACCTACCTCTGTACTTCCTACCTGCATGAAGAGTTAAAATGTTCAGTAGTGTTAGAGTAGTGTTTAGAGTAGTGTTGATGGTCATGTATGGTCATTTTGGAGCGCAGTTAAAAACTACTGAGTTACATATCCAAGTTCTGTTTATGAGTCTCTTATAGTTGATTTCCATATTGCACTCAACTGAGTAGAAGAAACCAAATTAAATACAATGTGTGATGAGAAATGGTTAATATTACAGTGCATGAGCTAAACAAGAATCAAACACCATAATCTAATTGTATCGGGGGGAAAAAGAGGGTATAACAGACATTAAATCTTGGTGTCTCACCAAACACAGATGTGAGGATGGCTCCGGAGCAGGACGCCACCATCTGCTGGAGTGGAGTGATGCCATCACTGACCACAGAGGCAGAACTTTGACCACTCATGTCTTCAGAAAACACAGATACATATCAACACTAGACCTGCATCGGTGTGTATTCTCGTTATCATGTAGTTAGAATGCTAAATAAGCTACTTGGCGACCACAGACACATCGGGATAGATATCATTACCCCAAGAGGCCATAACATTGCACGATGAAGCGCTCCATCAAGCTAACTTGAATTAGCTAATTAGCTTAGCCATCTTCGTACCTGCTATAGCTTCTCAGCATCAAAGAAATCTCCCATAAACACGCACATCCCGCACTGGTTTCTTAGTGCCCTAACATTGCGGGGCTGTTACTGTCATACAACCTCTAACAGGGAAGCAGAGCTTGAACACGTGTGTTCAGGGGGTTGCAACCACAGCTAACTCAGTTCACACAGCAAACATTACATGATGACATTTGTTTCGTAATATTGATTTCGGTTGAGCACATTCTTAGATTTTCAGACAATTTATTTTATATTAAACTCAAGAAAGTATATTAAAACTAAGAATAAATACTTGTAAAAACATAAATTTCTCAATAGGTTTTTATGTGTATATATTTATTGTATTTTACGTTACAATAATGTGGAAACATCACATTCAAACACAAACAGAGGGTTTACTTATTTTGAGTGTTGCCAGATTAGAAAAGTTTCCGGATTCGCCAAGACCTCTCAGTTTCTCTGAGCTATAAAATTATGTACTATAAATTATAATTATCTGCCTATTTGATCAAAAACCGATTAAGAAGAATAATAATTACAATCTTAAATTCATATTTTACTCTTTACGAGTAAATTTGGAACGTGGCAAAGACAGTAGTTGCGTGCCCGGAAGGTCTCAAACTTGGCAACACAGCCTTCCTCACCATTGGATTTAAAGCGGGAAAGGGAGTTTCTGCGATTTAAAAAGTTTATTCCGGCTGGATAAACAGCTATAAAACAGACTGCCCGTGGATAGTCTGTGGTAACAAACATGTCTTCGTGTCTCTGGGGACGTATATTTAATTTTAGCTTGCGAAATAATGCAACGTGAGCAAAGCAGTTAACCGACAAAGCAGTTGTCCGCTGGGGAACCGACGCTGTGGACGTACGTTGGTCGGTGTTTAACTGTTGTAAGTTAAACTTCTCACCGACCATCGTTTCAGATAATTTCACATTTTTCTTACTTAGTTGACGCTTTTTTTTTTGTATCACTGTCTTCTTTGTAAACAACTATTTCTTTGTTTACACTTACGGGGCAAACAAGGACTTCCTGGGGTGCGTTGACTCAGGCTAGACAAGAAAAACATTTTATTTTTCTCAATGAAAGAGAATAAAATGAAGCCAAAACGCATCCAGAGGCACAAAGGACCCAATTGGCAAGGTAAACCTATTGTTTATTATCCTATTATAGTCACAGTCTCGAATAACTTTAAACGTCGAGCTGACTGACGGGTTTTACTATCATATACAAATACTGGTGGTAAATCTGCTCTATAAAGTCTATTGGCAATATTTAATACATTAAGACTTACTTAACTGATATCAAACTAATTCGTCTATTCAACCAAAATCCCAGATTTGCCCCAGAGGACTGTAGGTCATCCTTTATTAAGGACATCTATTCAGGACAGACATCAGATAAATGGCTTGTACCAGGCAGGAAAGAGACTGAATCGATGTTGTGGATACAGACGTAGCAGTTGTAGTTATAGCTCTTTAACTGCCAAGAAACAGATATTAATAAACAGCCTACGCAAAACCTTTACGTAAATATTAAATATGAAATGCCAAAGAGTTTAAGACAAAATAGAAAAATCTTTTGAGTGAAAACATCTGGCGACTTAAGGTGCTGCCAAGCCCTGGCAGGACTGTCAAGACATGGAGAGAGAGGACATGCTATAGATGAACACAAGAGCTAAACTCAAGGACTTTGATGTTGGAGGAGACAAGAGATAGAGGATGGAGCAGTTCATTTGGTTTTTAAAGTTGCTTAGTATGACCAGCAGAAATCTAGAAAACATGCCTAGTTGATGCTGATTATAAAACAAGCTGTTCTGTGCAATAATAATAATAGATTTAATCATTATAAGTTTGACATAAATAAATGATTGATTAATCTGTCAATGAGATGAATAGATTCCTCTTCTGTTGATCAGTTACCTGAGTAATGGCTACTATTCATGCATTCAGCTGAGATTAACTGGAACTG
The DNA here is from genome assembly GCA_038496675.1 of Rachycentron canadum. Taxonomy (NCBI): domain Eukaryota; kingdom Metazoa; phylum Chordata; class Actinopteri; order Carangiformes; family Rachycentridae; genus Rachycentron; species Rachycentron canadum. Next base: position 1,705,904 of record CM076653.1, read on the forward strand.
ATCATCTCCTGCTCTATCTCTCTGTGACTTTAATGACTGTCTTTTAGGAAAAAGCATCAACACTGGTGACAAGACAACACTGAGCCAAGCTAAGGCAACATTGGTTGTGTCATCGTCTGCGCAAATCAAACCTTTTGCTGGGAAAGTCTTTTACCTGGATCTACCATCAAACAAAGCAGCAGAGACACTGGAGAATGACATCAAAGAACTGGGAGGGGTAAGACATATTGAGACACGTTGGGTTTCTTTCTGATTGTCAGAAAGCTTTGCTGTTATTTATCTTGTGTCAATTTGATTTATCCATGACTAGATAGTCGCTTCCAATCAGCTTTCTCCTCTGCATTTGATATAGACCCACTCTTTTTCTTATGTCCACATGATCATAGATTCTCGCCACACTGATTCTTCATTATGATTTTATTTATGATGATTACAGAAAGACACAAGGGATGGGTTTTCTTTGATATTTTTTCAGTTTGTATGATGCTGATACTAGAATAAGTTTTTTCTGAACAAACTAACAACAAAAGTAGTAAAAAACAAAACAACAAAAACATGGGCTAGAACTGGATAAAACAGTTCTTAATATTTCATTTCGATCAGAAAATATCAGACTAAAAAACAAGATTATGGATCTGAATGTGACATTTAATATCAGTTTTTGGTACTTGGCAGTTTTTGATACTCTATGGGATGGACATATATCAGTTTATTACCAAAACTGTATTTAAGTTGGATACCTAACAAGACACTGTCAACATATTCTTCACTGCAGTCGTTTCTCTGGAATAGACTCTTAACAAAGTGTTAAAACTTTCCCAATAATCTTATCCTGTCTTTCTCTTGTCTGTATCTCAGACTGTTGAGAAGTTCTTCAGTAAGGAAATTAAGTATTTGGTGTCCAACAAGAGGGAAGCCAGATATGCACAGTGCCTCAGACAGGACTCTCCAGTCCCCAGCCCGGACTCCGGACAGAGTTCACCCCACCCTCGCTCAAACCCGCATCGGCCTGGCAGCTATGGGGACACTATCAAAAGCAGGTCCCATTGTCAAGTAGACACAGTGAGTTCAATTTTACTGTTTCACTGCAACATCTACTGCATGTCTGTCATTGTTTCATATGCTAGCACTCTGTCCTTTTAGACTTTCATTGTCTGATTTATTTATTTTAATTTTTTTTTTTTTGCAGTATGTTACAAGTCGAGGGAAGTCTTTGGTGGAGAGAGTGGTGAAAGAGCAGGTTTGTTAAGTCAACACTAATGAGTTTACAAAGGAACTTTAATTACCTCTTTTCTTTTCGGAGCTAATAGATACTTGTTTGTTTTTAGGAGAGAGTACAAATGAACAAGATTCTGTCAAATGCTCTGGAGTGGGGTGTGAAAATTCTCTACATAGACGGTATGTTGCAGAGGATACATCAATTTTTGTTACAATGCATCAACCAGCATTTACACCATTTGAATTTGTGCTGGGCAGCCAATCTTGCTTAATGTAATTATTTTCCTTATGGCAATTGCAGATATAATAGCGTATGTACAGAAAAGAAAAAAGATTGTCAGCAGCCAGTGTCCTGCGACCACTGCTGTCAAAACAAGTGTAAGTTTATCGGTCTCAGATCTCAAATGCATCCATTGTAAAGAAATTATCATATTTTTGGGATTATTATTGTTAGCATGATTGGTTCAACAGAGACATTTTCAAGTGTTTTCTGTTATTCTTTACAGGGCAAAGCTGAATCAGCAGCAAAGCAAAGCTTTCAGAAATGTAAAGGTAAATGCCTTCTTCTATAAATGTTTTGTGATTGAGGATTGATGTAATTGATGTAGTTATTATCCTGTTAGTGTTTTATTTTTATGTTTAAATGTAGACTTTGATGACTTAGATGTCCTGATGCTCTGTAAATAATACTAAAATGGAAATGGATTGGATTGACATGGCATGTATACAATGTTTTCTCCAGGTGGACGAATGAGTAAACCCTTTGTCAAGGTTGAGGATTCAAGCAGGTAAAAGACAGTAGTTAAAAAAAAAACTTTCTTTAACATGTTCATATCTTTTTATTATCAAATGTTTCTTTTCCTTTCCTCAGACACTACCGTCCAATCTACCTCACAATGCCAAACATGCCTGAGTTTAACCTGAAGGCTGCTCCACCTTGCAGTCCCTTCTGTGTCGAGGACAAGGATCCTCCTGGGAATAAACAGCAGGGACACAGGTTTGTTTTTTTTTCATTTCTATTGCTTACTTCTATTACTTACTTAAGTTGTGGACAGTACAGTATATCACACTTTCACAGGGATCACATATTTTTTTTTTTAAACTCTTTCTTAGAACATGGTGAAGCCAAAGAGAAATGTCCACATATTAAAATTACAAACCAATTGACTGAATAAATAACTAATTGACTAACTAACTAACAACCTAATTACTAAGACATTATTTCAAACAAATTTGGATATATATAAGATATAAGATAACATATATATATATATGTTATCTTTTCAAACTGTGGGATCTTTAGTAGAGTTGACAGTGCAGTGGGTTTGAAAAGTGCTTGTCTGCACAGTTTGAGTTTGTATCTGGGAAGCCACTGAATGAAAATTCATCAAAAAACAATTTTCATCTTAGTTTGATTTTATTTGTTTTACCCTGGGGCTCCTTGGGGTACAGGGGTGCAAAAGCCTCTGCAATTGAGGAGAAAGCTCATGGCCGAAAGAAGAACAGAGACAAGAAACGAGGTGGCTACTGCGAGTGCTGTATGATCAAATATGAAAACCTCACAACGGTAAGTCTTAGTCTTCACATTTGTAAATACAGTACCATAGTGGTAAACTGTTAAACTGTAAACAAACCAAAAAAGCTGTTTCTTTATGAGTAGTATCTATTTCTTGAGTGTGACACTAGCTGAACCTGATACCTGATAAATGTTGCTCCTAGTGAATGTTGTCTGCTCCAGTCTTAACTCGTGATGAAGAGTAGCTTCCACTGGACAGCTGTGATTATCAATAATTTAACAGTAAATTTTTGTTCAGCATCTACAGAGTGAACGTCACAAGGGTTTCTCCAAGAGTGACGAGTACTTGGTGGTGGACAGACAGGTTTCAACTCTGCACTGCAACTTCATTCACATCAAAGCTAAAGCTAAAGTTAAAAGGTAATATTTTCACATTCGCTTAAAACTTCCATCAACCTTATGTTTGTAAGAAAAAGAATTTCCCATATCTTTGACTTCACATTATCTTTTCTTTCTATTCCATTAAAGTTAATTTTTTTTTCTTCCCATTAGACCAAAGCGCAGTGTTTCCTATGCTCTGGTTGCTCCTGGACCATGTGTGAAAACTGAGCTAAGACACAAGGGCGATCTTGATACCACAGAGACAACTAAAGAAGTGCAGCATCAGGCTGTCAGCGTGGAAACTTGCATGGGACAAGCTTTAAAAATCAGATCTGTTCCTGGTTCTGCTACTCTGCACAGAGAGCGAGACAGGAAGAACTGTTGCTGCTGTTCAGACACATCCAAGCATAAATCTTTTGCATGTAAACGGTTATGCAGACGAAATCTCAGACAGAGTTCACGCACTCAGAAATCTAAGCAGGTTCAAATTCCTCAGCCCAAGATGGAAACAGCCCCCTCTAGAGGCGAATGTCTTGTTTCTTTTCCCTCCAGAGTTACTCAGATCATTTCTGTGGACCACATATCTCACAAAGACGTGAACAGCTCAACGTTACTCTTGCAAAACATTGATGCACAGAATGATTCCTCAAAATCCATAAAAGTTGTTAAAAATCAAAAACAGAAGTGTGATATAAATAAGGATTTGTTGTCGTTTGAGGCTGCTGAGGATGGAAACATATTACTCGACATAATGACTGGTAACAACCTTGCAGAAAACGAAGAGGAAAGGCTTCCTTCACAAACTCTCTCTCCAGTCCGGAAAATTCAGAGAAGAATCAGACTTTATAAACGCAAAAGGCGGAAATTAGACACGCATGTTGAACAAATAAAGCCCAGCGATTCTCTTGACAACTCCATGCTGAAACTTTGGGAGCTTTTCCAGTCAAGTGAAGACATGGATGTGGAGTTTCATGGATTCCAGGGCTAAATTTAACTGGATTACTATTGCTTTTTCTGGTACTAGAACCATTGATTGTCAGGGACTAGCAAGCCAGTTGATTACAGAATGATCTACACTGGCTTATTTATGGCCTTTATTTAATATCAGTTGAAAGGCAGCTGCTGATAAACTGTAACATTTTGCTTACAGCATAGTCACATTCAGCACCATACATTTATTTATTTTTTGTTTTTTTTTTTAGTTTACATGCACATGCACTGCAAAAATGTGTTAATTACATTTATATTTTAAACTAAACATAAAATAGACTGGAAATTGAAGGAATGATTGTAGAACTATAATATTCCCATGACTGTAGCATTTGTCTTTATTGATTTGTATCCTTTTTTTTTTTTCCTCTTTATCTAAATCTTTGATGGTTGTAAACTTACTAAGGGAAATTGATAATATTGCTCTTACAAGGATTCAATTAATTCCTCTACTTTGTTAGAGAAATTGATTTTCACAAATGCACATTCACAGGTCACATTTTCCCACTTTGTCTAAGTTGCCTCCCTCTTGAAATCATTCCATGCCACTTTATTCATTACTCAGTGTTGGACAAAGATTTATGAATAGTACAGTATTTTTTTAACAGTATTTTTTTCAAAAATGAACAAAATGATGAGTTCACAGTTCAACCTACAAGGATGTCACTGAGAGACACTTCTTCTAAACATTGCTCTGCAGAGTAAAACAAAAGTGTAAAATGTGAGGGTTAAATACTCTTCACTCCCTCTAGAAAATCTATGAAATATTAGTGACTATATTTTTCTTATAGAGGGTTTTTATTCACTTTTCTTGATTCAGTCTCACGCATGCTGACAGTGATCTAGAGAAAGTTCCCTAGATCACTGGGAACTGCTTGTATTGGTATTGTGAAATACATATACTGATAGTTTATGTATTTTAATGTGTACTTGACATTATATGTGACATTTTAGGGCTTCTCCTAAGTGCACTGCTCTTGACTTGCCTTTATGTGCTTTTTCTGATGCATTAGCTCAGCTTCTCCATTTTTCCTGCATTTAGTGCATTAGCATAGTGCCCTTGTTTCTCTCTTGCTCTCAAATGAACGCACTGGGGCAAATGGGCGTCTCTGTGCCACTGTCATTAAGAAACAGACATGAGCAACAATCATCTCTAAGGTATAAGCACACTGCAAATAAAGGAAATGCTGGATGTGGACATTATTGCTGTCAGTTGTGCAACTCTTCTATAACCTGCTCACACGGTGCTTTATGATCATAATGTCCTTATACATGCCACATGTGCTATTCCTTAAACTAAACATGCACACATTAAATATTCATCAATTATCTCTAACCTTACTTTTTGCAGGGTTGCAGGTGCTGGGTCCTGTATGTATGTACTATATAACACAATGTTCACATCTACAGCACAAAGCCTCCAGTCCTTTAAATCATCTTAAAGCAGCCAGAGAACCATGGGGAGAGCGTTCAAACTCAGTTCACTCTGTGAGTGTCCCCTCAATGTTGAGAGGCTTTTTTTAAATCCATTATGGGGAATAACTGGGTCTAAATTGGAATTTGTGTATCGTTGTGCTAGATTGTGTTGAGATGTTGCCCTAGAGCCATGTCAGCTCCTTGGGCGAACAATCACAAAAACTCACTCTCAGCTCACCAGCCCTGGAAGATCTGCTGGATGAGTCTGGAGCAAACCACAAAAGGTTTAAATGTCTGGTGTGGCTCCCACCGACACTGTTTTTACAGCAGCACAGAAGCTTTTGTTGATGCTGCCATAGGTCAACAGTTTCAAAGTGGACAAATGAACAAATTGTTCCAAAAGCGAAAATATGAATGAAAAGTCCTTATATGTCGTCTCGACCTGTTATTTGACATCATTTGATTTTGTTCCCTTTTGTTTGGCAGAACAGGAAACTATCACAGAATATAAACAGCACATTTTATGTTCTTGCAGCCTTAATAAATGGAAAACAATTTCATTCATTCATTTAATAGGACAAAAGGCATATCAGACCCAGTTCCAAGCCTGGCCTTCACATCTAATATCCCTGATATTATAAGTTGGCGTCTGGAGCCGTGGCTGATGATGGAGTGAGTCATGTTGATATGAACAGGCAGGTTTGGGCAGGAATGGCGCTCCTGCAGTCATTTAACGTGGAGGGACGCGGAGGAGGCTGTGATTCCGTCCAGCCGGCGGGAGACCGGGCCCGCAGCTTTTCTCCATCCTGCCCGCACTCATATTTATGCATTTGGCGTTTCTGCAGTGAGCCGCTGGACATTGATGTGTTTTAAGGAGGTGTCCCCGGTCCTCTCCTCTCCTCTCCTCCCTCCCTCCCTCCCTCCCTCCCTCCCTGCCTCCTCCGTGCTGCTGATCCGCGGGGTCTCGGTGCGCTCAGACGAGTTCGGCGTTCAGCCTCGTAGGTTCCCCGATGGCCCCCCACCAAAGGGACTGCGTTAACCAGACGACCAGCCCCGGCTCCAAACTCTCCTAGCGAAGGCAGGACCCCGACAGCCTGCTCCTGGAATACCGCATTGTTTTATAATTTCCAAGATAGAGAGAGAGAGAGAGAGAGGGAGAGAGAGAAAGGTGATGATGATGATGATGAGCCCGCGATGGTGGATTTCCCTTTTGTGCGTCTATGGACTGATGCACGTCGGTCACCAGAGCAGCACTAATGGTAACTGATACTATTCTGGATAAGACATAAATGCGCAAACGAAGCGTTAAATCGATATGTATATGTATGTATTTATTGCTATTGTTGTTATTATTAATAATAATAAATAATAGCCTCGTCTACTTCATAGTCTACATTTCAAATATGCACGCAGCCAATAGCCGTTTCATGATATCAAAGGAAATGGGACAAATCGACATTTCAGATGCCCGATGTTTATCACGAATGTGTCTGTAATCGCCGCTGATTTCCGCACGGAGGGACAGGCGGGTCATGAAATCGGTGTTTTCCTCTGTGTGCAGGAGACGCCTTGTCGAGCTTGAAGGCTCTTCGTGATGCAGGCAGGTTCGTCGGGAAGGAGGACACGGTGCCTCTCCGCCTGCTCTACAGCAGCCACAACCACAGCCAGATCACACAGGATGAGCTCAGCACCAGGGTTAAAGCCAGCTCCGGCTCCACACAGGTACACACGGGCTTTTCATGTGTTGGAGCGTCTATAAGGGGGCTGTTTTGATGTTTGCACTGATTCATCTCCTCCTTTGCCACAGTCATCGTTTGGGGGGAAAATAATAAATTAATTACCAGCAAAACAGAAACGGATTGAAACATTAAGGCAGCAACAGACCTCCCTCAACCAGACTGCCTGTAGTATTTATATGGGTCATCACTGTCTTGACAAGCAAAAAGCAGACCACTGTAGCCATACAGCCGTACATTTAGGACCTCTGTTGTTACTCTTTACTTTGTCCACACTGCATATTTAAGAGTTCATCAGCTACAGTCATCTGGCCAACCAGGATAATTCATATTTTAGTGAAAACTTGCCTCTTGTCTGTCCAGCTGGGTTGCTTATAGCTCTCTCACCTACCAGCCTAAATCTCATGGCCCATTAAGTAGCATTCACTTTATTCATGAATGAATGGGACCAGAGGCAAGCTGTCAGAGCTAGACTGATATGTCTGTGTGGTTTATACCATAAGCAGATTTTATCACACATATATTGGCATTGGCATGTATGTTGCTGCATATGTATCAAAAAGAAATGCTAAACTTAAGCTCTGCTTAAGGTAATTTAAAAATGGTTGTTATTACATAGCTTGACCACCAGAGGGCAATGACATGTTTATTTTTCAATCGCTAAATGTCTTGTATAGATGGTCACAATACTTTAATCACCAAATTTGAGGTATCCTCATCAAAAACAGCAATTTATAATATGTGTTCATGTTAAAAATGTAGCTGATCGTCGTATCATCGGAGTCTTAGCTCTCAAATTTAGATAAATATTGGCTTCAGAAAACCATTATCTTTCGGACTCCACAAGCTGAATATCCAAATATTTCTTGCGATAATTTGTGGGAAATGTGGAGGAGGAGTGACTGATCCCCATGTTTCATAACTGAAATAATATCATAAATGGATATATAAATTCACACTTATTCAACACTTTATTGTGTTGCAGCGCCTTCATGTAGCCAGTCAAACACTATAGACTAGTCAGCAAATCACGCTGTATATGAATCAAACTTTATTTAGCAGTATGTCTGGACATGTGTTTGTAATTATCGAGGAAGCTGGTGGTAGTTGTCTAAATTCCATGGGCACAACAATGTTGTATAGCATTTGGCCATGTCTGTAATAACTGATACAGTTCAGTAACAATCATCATAATAATAACTGTTCAATGACTCAGTTCAGTGAAGCAACATTTCTTCTGGGTTAATTTCAAGGGATGAGTCAATTAGCATTGTGCAAACCTGTCATGCGTTTTTAATTTGTGCGTTTTAGGCTTGTGTAGGCTAGTCTATTCAGGGATTGCAGAGTGGCGAGGGCTACAGATGGTAGCAGGCAGGAAGGTGTTAACCCTTTGTCTCTCTCACACCTCAGACAGAGCTGCAGCCCGTTGGGTAAACAAACTAACAGGAACCATCTGCAATCAGATATAATTTTGATATTTTCCTTCTGAAATTGATACTAATCTCATCAAAGGATTATTACATAATACAGGCTTTCTGTAGGCTGGAGTTTGCGCCCAGGAGACTAATCTTTACTGAACATTAACATTTTTATTTTGGAAAAATATTTTAAGAAGAGTTGATCAAACAATATCATTTAATCCCTAAATCCTTATATTACAACTCACCCCCCCCCCTGCAGACAGTCAAGACAAATATGTGATTCCTGAATTTACAGCCCAGGAAATACGATTAATTTACTTTTCTTTATAACTCATTGTTATGAAAATAACTCACACATAGGCGATCATTAACAGTCTCAATGTTAAATTTAAGGTATAAAATATACATGAGGGATAGATCCAGGGTAGGAGGAGGAGGAGACAAGTGACGGCATCGTCTCTTATTCTCTGGAGAGTTAATACTTGTGATGTCACTTGCACAAAGTTTGATCAGTTATTCGCTGTTTTTAGATCAATAGCCTAAAAACAAATCTGTCAAATAGTTCTGAAAATGTGTGACACACAGGAGGTTATTTATAGACTTCTGTTGAATAGCCTATTTTCAGTCAGACACAAACACCACTGAATGAGCAGTGAGGAGTTCAGCAAAGTGCCCCTGTTGTTTTGGTAGAAAAACAAACACTTAAAGTGGAACCTGAGTCTAAGCTTATGTGTGTTGGTTTGCATGTTTTAGCCAGCCTGCCTCTGTCTGTGTGTGCACAGTGCGCTCATTTCACTTTAAGTACATACATTCATCATTCTTCAACAGTCATGAGTGGGACGGCAAGCTTGCTATAGCTCAGAAATCAGTGAAGTAGAGTAGTGGTGGTCTCACAATAGTGGCCAAGCTCAGTCAAGATGCTATATATTCATTAAACACAATTATTGGTACCTCCTCTTTGTCATGGATCCAATCAACCAGATTAGATTTCATTGCAAGTGTGCCATGGAAAGGGATTGTCCTTTGTGCTCACTCACACACACCCCCACACACCCTCTTACCCGGTCATATATGCAATGACCATGCATAGACACTCTAACAAACAATAGAGCCTATGGCCACTGGGGACCTCATGGGCTAAGTTTGTCCTCGGGTGAGCACAGGGGCACCTCCTCAAACGGAAATAAAACACACGAACACACACTCCTGCCCCTCCTCCACTTGCTGTCATGCAGCGGCTGGGCTGTAATGAAGGTAGCCCGTGGGCCGAGGCCCGGGGGGGAGGGTGATCTGTGTTTTAGCTGGGCTCTGGGACCCCACTGGACCTGCACAGGAATGGTTATGAGGAATTCTTATTGACCCAAGGGGGTGTAATAAAACCTGTACCATATGTGCCCAACGCTGAGAAAGAATCACCTCCTCAAAACAAATCAATCACACAGTACAGGAAAGCATGAGCATCGCCGGATGTGTACATACATATCATTGCTGCCGGACAAAAATATGGGAACTCAAAAGATAAATCATATCAGTATGTGTGTAGGAAATCAAATCCATGGGTTTATGGAACCAATCTGGTAAACGGTAATTAATGGCCACCAATGTAAAATAATGGTATATTATGTTGACAACATATTTGCTTACTTGTTTATATGTTTTGATGGTGGGCGTCAACGACATATTCCTGCAGAAATTTAGATTCAGGCGAAGAAGACAGTGCTTGATGTCTTGAAAACTGTCTTAATCTAATGGCTGATTGTGGAAAAAGACAATGCAGTCATCCATCAATGTACAAGAGAATTGATCCATGCATATGATAATGAACTGAACCATGGGTATGATAATGAATGCCTTTAGTTAAAGTAAAATGTCTTCTCTATCTTTTTAGGTGAACCATGTGGCTGAAGCAAGCTTTCAAGTTAACGCCTTTGGCAGAGAATTCATCTTGGATGTGGAGTTGAATCAGTGAGTATTACATCATTAAATTTGTCTGTCTGGCTGTCTGGTTATTGGTTTGGCAAGCTGTCTGTCTGTCTATGTGGTTATCTCTCTGTCTGGCTGTATGTCTGTCTCAATTGTTAGGTGTTTGCCTGTCTATAAAGCTATCTGGTTTCCTAACAAACTATCTGTGTCCGTTTGATTGATGTCTTCACAGCAGTTGTGTTCATAGTTTTATTTCACGTCTTGCTTATTGACATTTTTAATATGCAATGGCTTAGCTGACAACCACTATATTGTTCATGTAAATGTAAATGACTTAATTTTTTCCATTAAATGGTCATGAAATTACATTAGCATTTACTTTTTTGATGAAATCATCCTATCACGCAGTCATTCGTGAGCCTGAACACATTACGTACTTGTTTAGTGTAAAACCCTAAGTAGAAATTGAACATTAAACTGGTGCTCGATCCAGTATTTTAACTGAAGGTGATCATTGTGGTACCTCCAGACAGCAGTCATATTTTCCTACTCTGGTGATGTTTATTACCTGTTTTTGGAACACACTCTTAGGAAATAAATAATATCTAGTGTTAGTGTGTGCTGAAGTGTACTGTTGTATGTATGAATGAATGTACATGTATCTGTGTATGTTTGCAGCAGGTCAGTCATTGCATGTGTGTGTGTGATTTAGAGGTTTCATCATAATAGGAAGTGATTTATGGTAAAGGCTGGCGCACTACTCTGTCAGACACTGATATTGATCACAGCATAGCTGATGGAAAGCGAGTGCCACACTCTCCTTATTTTCTCTCCCCCTCTATCTCTCTACCTTTTAGCCTCCACCTCGTTTACCTTTTTAGATTCACCCTCTCTGGCATCTTCCATTGTAAACCTTTTCCCTGCTCTTTTGTTTTGCTTCTATTTCGCTCTGTCACTGTTTGAGACCGTGGCATGTGTGTCTCATTTTGCCCAAAAGACAGAAAGCTTATGAACTTGGCACAAACATACAGTCCTGCTGTCTGCTTGATACAGTGGAAGTCACTTCCCTACTGAGTGAAATGTTACAACAGGAATTTTCAGATCCAGGGGAGGTTTTTCTGTAAAGTGTTTCTGTGGTCAGTCATGGCTATAAACGCCTGCACGCAGACAAATTCACACATACATACACCACGTGTATTTGCACAAGCTGTCACACCTGCCTGTACACTTTCATCAGCACTTGGTTTGATGCAGTCATTATTCATCTATGTGGCATAGTGTGCTTATTGTGCCCTTCTCTGTTAATTTCTTTAACTGGATGTGGTGGAGAAAGGACATCAGAATATGGGAAGGAAACACTAACGTAAAATCCTGTTTTTAGCTTACCAGAGAGCGAATTGGCCTCTAACCAGACAGCTCTTGGCAATAGTTTGACATGTGTGGCTCTGAATAAGAATGAGAGACAGAGATCAGTGGAGTAGAGCGTTGTTGCACTGTGTGAATTTTATCTGTTTTCCTTCAAAAATCCTTGTCCAATTTGTAGAGCTGGTCAAGTGTCCAGTAAAAAGAAAAATTATGCTAGACTGTTGATCAGTAAATCATTTTTTAAACAAAATTTTCAAATATTCTCAGGTCTCATGAAGATTTGTTGACTTGATTTGTCTTGTTTGATAGGAAACTAAAAATTTTTAGTTTTTGGACCCAGGTAACACACCAGTTGGTGACACAAACTTGAGCAGTTTTTAAGCTTTGTACTGCATTTATTGTTTATTTCTTGTCTTGAGCAAAGTCTTTATTGAGCAAAAAGGCCAAACAATTGCCAGATCCAATTCAATTGTGAGGAATTGTTTTTCTCTGTTTAACATCAGTGCAAACTGAATAAAACAAGGCAAAACATCACTTTTATTCTAGGCATTTTTACTACTTTTACTACTACAAAGATGCTTTTTGGCCTTTATTTGACAGTTAGTGTTGAAAGACAGGAAATGTGGGTAAGTGTATGACATGCAACAAAGGTCCCTTGGCTGTGATGTTGCAGTTTTGTGGTATGTCCTTTAGCCACATGGCCACCAGGGCACATTTTCTTGTATTTAATAGACAAAATGATTATTCTATTAATTGATAAAATAACCATCAGATTAATCAATAGTGAAAATGATTCATTGTTGTTCATTGTTTCTTGTTTAAGTTATTGGTGTTATTAGTGGATATTTTTTTACCTACACATTGCAGCTCTGCATGGAACTGCATTACTGCCTTTGCCCCAGTCCCAGTTTTGCATCCCTCATGGGGGCAGATCTCCAGTTTCCCTCTATGTCTGAATGAGCACAATCCCCTTGTTGCCCTCCTCTCTCTGTCCTCCTCACTGTCCTCTACCACAATCCTCTCTGAACTGATCCCCCACTTGACAGCCACACTGTTTTTGTTTACAGATAGCTTTCATGCCAGACAGAATAAACCCAGTTGATGTGTGTGTGGGTGCAGGGAGTGGGAGGTACTTTAGCTGAATAGACCAGCATTGTTTTTTGGCTCCCAGTAACAAAACCTAGTTCTCTCATTTTGATCAATGAGCGACTCTACTGCTGTGTATTTTTGTGTGTTTAATTGTTGCCACAAGCAAACGAGAAAGGTGTATTATTTGGCCTTAATAATCAGTTGTGTATCTTTTGCACATAACAATACAATTACAATTATTATCATCTTTGAGCCCCAAGTTAAAATGTTTGGCTACAGACTATGAATAATAGGAGTGTAGGTGGTTTTGTTATTAAGTCATATGCCTTGTGATGCACCACTTTGGTCCACCAGACTGAAATACCTCAACAACTATTGGAAAGATTTCCATGAATTTTCTTATGCTATCATGAGGTTCACATTTTTGATTTTGAGTGAAATGTAATTACCAGATGGATTAAATTTAGTACATACTATCATGGTCATCTAAGGATGAATTGTGCCATCATCAAATGATTTTTAACTTTTTAATTGTACAGTACTTATGCAGAACCAATGAACCAATTGATACTAGCCTCAGCTTTACTTTGTGTTTAGTGCTAATTAGCAAATGCTGTCATGCTAAGATGCTAAACAAATATGGTGATGTGACCTTTTTTTGTGTTTTCCTACCTTTAAACCCATTCATACGAGAGTTCATGGTCATGGAGGATGTCTATCCCAGCATGCATGCATAGCAAAACTTGCACAGATTTGTTAAAACACTGGTAAAAATTAGTGTTCACTGTATGGTGAGAATAATTGAGTATATTTGTGTATATGCTGTAGTTGTCATCTCTTTCTTCAGTCACACGCTGTACAGCCACCCATCTGAAGTGTGGCAGTCTGTAGAAAGGGGGTCAGGAGGGGGTTGGTGGGTCATGGGGTCTTTATTCCCCCTCACTGTCTTTGTCTTCCTCTTACTCCTCCATCTCAGCGGCTGCCTAGAATTTACCATTCATGGGATAAGAGTGAGCTGAAAATGTGCACCGGGTTGGGGGTTGCCTGTTTTTTTTAAATCATCTTCAATCCCAACGCACATACACACTCTTTATCACACACACATACATACGCGTACAAACACACTTCCCCACCCTTGATTGCCCCCTCCCTCCACACCTGCTCTCCATTCTCCCTGCCCCTACTACCCCTTTACCCCGCCCCTCCCACCTGCTTTCACTGAATAATAGATAGTGCTGTAAGATTAAAGAAGAGCGTGCACATGCACGTGTGTATATGCGTAATGGTTGTCGTGGCTTCTCCATCGTATGGTAGAAGGGAAACATTCAGTCGCTGAACATGTGCAGTATTACATATAACTGCCACTCCACAAAAGCACTTGCATGTATGTGCACATGAATGTACTGGTACAGAAGAGTTGATGCTGTATATATGATTAGGTAAATTTTTTCTTTACAGTTGTATGACTAATTGTAAGGTGGGGCAAAACAATAGCACAATAACTGTAAGAATATTTTCTCCACTACAACATATGATACAATATATAAATCCTAGTTAATGGAAGACATTGGGGGTGAAAAGATTATTTGAGTTTATTCGAAGGCCTATAAAAAATTTATTGGCAACAATTCATTATTGATTTGCTGCCACAAATATATTCAATGTTGAAGTCTTTCCTATTTGTATGGAATCACTAAACTTAATTAAACTGAGCCTTAACTCACTGTTTTATTGAAGCTAAACATTGCATCCTCTCAGATACTATATTCATCATATTTTCAACACAGTCATTAAACAAATATATTAAAAAACAAAAAAAAAACCAAATCTCAATAGTTGCTGATAACAAATGATGAATAGCTGTAAGATAGCAGCCTGGCTGTATATGGTTCTGCACTTGTGCATGTCAGAGAAATAGTGAGAAAGTGAGCAAAGTGGACACGTCCATGTGATTTTTGTATTCATACAGTATGTAGGTTATGCATGCATGACAATGTGTGAGTGCAGACAGAGAGAACAGGTGGGCAGATCCAACAGGGACTAGAGAGTTTCATAACCTCTCCAGTGTTATGAAATAACTCGGCTGCAGCAGCGTAGAGGAGGGCTTCTCTCCTCACGTCTGATGTTGTCACTGACAGACTTCAAATGTATGAATCCTGCTGCTGTGTTGTGTCAGATTTTCATACACACAGACAAATTTATGTTAATACAGAGGCTCAATTACTAATAATGCTAAATGCATTATTCATCTTTCCGATGGGAGGATATGTGTGCACTTGGGATGACGGTGTTAGTGGGGGAGGGGGCTGGTGAGGATAGAGCATTGATAACCATTGGGTCCCTCCACCTGCCTAGTTTAGGAAAGAAGCTAACCAAACATCACATGGTTCAGCAGTTTGATGAATGTGTACATATGTGTTAGTGCATCTGTGCATAGACATAAGTGTGTATATGAGAGCGAGAAAGAGAGAGAGAGAGAGCGAGAGAGAGAAGAGGGTTGTTCCTACCATTGCAGTTGTCAATATGATGTAAACCCTGAAAAGCTGCTGCTGAGTCTTTGTGTCTTCTTGCTGGGTCCCAGCTGCAGGAGAAGCATGTGATGTGTTGTCTTAATTAGAGATAACAAGAAAGAATTGAAAGAAATGAAGCTCAGATGGAATATAGGAGGAGGATCAATACCTGAGAGGAGGGATATGTAGAGGATTGGACAAACAAAGAAAAGCTAAATCACTTATCTCTGTTTTTTTGTTTTATTTGAGTTTCCACCAACTTGCACCATTTTGCTTTAATTCTTTGTATCTTCATTACACCAACGCAACTGCTATAAAAGTAAAAAATAAATGTGAGTGTATCCTCAGTGACACACTGGGAGTGTGTGGATGTTTCTTACAAATAAAAGTCATGTTCACTTTCATTGTTATCTATCAGGTTGCCCGCAAAGCTGATTTTTTAAATTGTGTGTTGTAAGAGCAGGACGTGCGGCTCCTTCTTCCTTTTCTTTGTTGACACATTAGCAACAATATTTCTGTGAGAGTTACTGTTGCCAGGTGTTGATTAGTTGTGTATCCATTTAAAAAACAAAGCAGGAACCTACTTATAACGAACAAATTCATAGCATCATTTGTATTTGAAACTGTACAGCGTACCTTTAATGGAGTTTAGTGCTGAAGTTTTTATTTTTATTTCTGACAAATCATTTTCTGTTAAATAACACAATGTCTGTGAGCCTCAGTCAGAGAAGTGCAAACTAAAGCTGTTGTAAATTCAGGATTAATATTGCAACACAATTGAAAAATTCAATCCAAAATGAAATAAATTCAAACAGCTGATTACTTTGGAGTTTACTTGTTGTTTGCATTGTAAGTAACATAATCCACTGCTTTTTTTGCTTTTGTTTTTTTATTTATTTTTTTATTTTTTATTAAATACCCAGATATTTTCTAACACAGTTGCTTGCTCACTGTTTGTATTGATGATTCAGCTGGGAGACATTCAACCTCATCCAAACTGCTGAACTGCTCTAAATGCCAGTCATCTAACGGTGCCTTTGTGGAAAAATTAATGGCACTTCAGGAACGCTAGACTTCCAAAATATCTTGTTCATGGGGCGGCGCAGCAATGTAAACACCAATGCCAGCTGGGGTTGGCTCCAGTCTCTCCTGGCTAATGAATGAATGAATAAATTAATCTCATGTTCACTTGAAAAACAAGTAAGTGCATCAAAATGTCAGCTGATGCTCACATTGACTTCATGACTTTGTCTGACTTTGAGTGGACTTTGTGATATTTGCCATTTGATGCCTGAAACGTGTGTAGGTGTCTGGCTGCCTTGGACCGTGAAAGCTACTGATGCTTTGCTGTTATGCTTTGTTGGTGTGTGTCCCAGCACTGTTTACGTGTATGTGTGCCTGTATTTATGTGTGTGATGCTTGTATGTATATGTGCATACAGCTTTACAGCTTCATGTGTATATGATTTAGTTCTCTCTCACGTCTCATTCCAAGTTAATTTATCATCCACCCGTGTCTCGCAGCCTGCATCTGACATTGCTACAATCCAACTCCAATCTTCTCCTCCTTTTCTACCTCCTTCTCTGCCTCTCCTCCTCTGTTCCCAGGTCTGTAATTTATTGCACAGAGGTGTGATCTGATTTACTGCGGACTTAATAAGAAAAACACAGAGAAGAGTGCATGCGTGCGTGCATGCGTGTGTGTGAGAGAAAGAGGGAACAAAAGAAAGAAAGAAAGAGAGAGATAAATAGTTAAGGATGAAGAGGACAGAAGGAGAGCTGTGCATGTCCTTCGTGCACCCTTGAGTCTTGCTGGGTGGGTGGGTAGGTGCAGGAGAAAGGGAGAGATAGTGGAGTGTGCGTGTTAGTGTGTGTGCATCTTGAAGGAGGTATGTACTTGAACAGAGCACCCTAAAAAGAAAAAAAGTCCTTTCCTTTCCTTTCCTTTCCTTTCCTTTCCTTTCCTTTCCTTTCCTTTCCTCTCCTCTCCTCTCCTCTCCTCTCCTCTCCTCTCCTCTCCACATCACCATCTTTTATTTTCTTTTTCCTCTTGCTTCAGGCAGGGTTTGTCTCTCTGTATTGTCTGATCACACACACACTTAAACTCATAGCTACTATCACATTGGAAATTGTGTTTGTGCGTACATGTATCTGTGAGCTAAACCAGTGCTGACAAACTGTATATTACGGATAGTGTTTGCTAAGTGGCTCAAATCGCAGGCTGATCTCTGTATATTCAGTATAGTATTTCCCAGTATGTAAGACAGTGAGTGCATGTTTGGGAGTATCTGAGTGTGTTTTCCAGAGTTTGTGGCAGTGTCATGAAGGTGGACACAGATTAATTTTATGGAGGTGAGTGGAGTTAATTTAGAAGAACAAATAGAACAGATGATAACAGTAACAGGATATAAATTGTGTTAGTAAAGATGTGTCACCCACACACGGAGGTCCTGGAGAGCTTAAAGGCATTTTTGTGAACAGTGTTAGGTTAAGACAATGGCTGTGCCGTGATTTTAGCTATATTTAATTGTAAAATGATGACTCACACTATAGTTCCTCTGGAGCTCTTAGATTTTTTACTTGCTTTGGATTATGGGAGGCTCTCACTTAGAGCAAGGTTGCTGTTGCTATACTTATCTTATCCACATTCCTGTACTATTTGATTAAATTAGTAACATTATATTACTAATTTGGTTCAATTGGTCATACAATATGATAATACACACGCACACACGGATACTCTTTCTGTTTTTGCCTGTGTCCTTATATTCCTTCATTTTCCATCTTTGTTATTCACCCCCTCCTCTACGGAGCCTTCTTGCTCAGTATGGGGGATTAGTGGAGACAAAAAGAGATCCAGGAGTCGGCTCTCGCTGAAGACAGGGACAGGACAAAGACTGTTGTTCTCTCAGCAGGAAAAGATACTAATGCCTCTGTAAAGTCTATTGTCTCTCATAGATCACTCCTTTTCCTCTGTCATACTGAATAAAAATCAGTTAGAAGTATGACAACTGACAAGAGATTAACTATTTAACAAATTTTTTACACAAATTTTACATCAGC
The DNA here is from genome assembly GCA_038496675.1 of Rachycentron canadum. NCBI lineage: Eukaryota > Metazoa > Chordata > Actinopteri > Carangiformes > Rachycentridae > Rachycentron > Rachycentron canadum. Next base: position 1,724,531 of record CM076653.1, read on the forward strand.
GGAGGAGGGGAGAACAAATACAGACAGATGAAATTAGGATGAAAGTATATAAATTAGATTAATACTATCAGCAGAACAAGCAAGTAGATGGGCTCGACACTCTTAGCTTCAGGTATATCAGGCTGCTAAAGTCTGTCTTTGTGTCTCTATTAAACCTGTTTACATGGCGTGGAGTTTACTAACAGTCACAGGTTGTTACAGATACAGATCTGCATGTTCCCCTTAGTGCCAACAACATCCCCATCCACTGCATAATTCAGAAGTGAACTGTGTTCGGTTTGTATATTGCGTGCTATATAGCTAACTGTATAATGGACTCAAGACTGCAGAGAACAGGAATATGAGCTTTTTGTTTCTTCTGTTAGCATCAGAATTTCTTGTTTGTGAGCATCAGTATTCCCTGTGTAATAAGAGCAGGGATCCCAGTGAGCATGCTGGTGGAATTGCATGCCTGATAAGTGATTGGAGAGTGAATGAATTATAGCCTGGAGACCTTTAATGAGGCCTCAGTGGGAGGGAGGGTGAGGCTAGAGAAGGGGGTGGTGGGCAGGTGAGAGCAGCTGCAGCTTTTCCCAAAGAGAAACCTCCTCAACCCCTCCCCTCTTCTCTCCTTCAACCCTTTTCACATTTCTATTTATCTTATCCACCTTTCCATCATGCTGCATCCCCCTCATGCTTTCTCTGGTGCACTTATCCGTGATCCCGTCTTTGGCTCTTCTCTGTCCTCAGCACTCCCCCATCCTCATTATGGACGCCTGACACAGCACATGTTCAATGTGTTCTGTGGCGGTAGCCTTTTATTACAGGGTGAAATGGCAAATCCATATATGGAACAGAAGTCCATTTGATGACTGCAGTATTTGTCTGTAGATGCAGATGTGTATGAATGTATGGATGCATTTTATTAATTTTAAAGTTTCGTTTTTATGAGCTTCTGCTTTTTGTTTCTGTGTTTTGGGATGTTGAGTGTATTAAGAGGAGTATTTGAAAAGACTGCGTGAAAGCAATGAAAAGCCTGCCCCCGATGATTGTGCCAATCCACACACACACACACACACACACACACACACACACACACACACACACACGCACACACGCACACACAAGCACACGCACACACAAGATTAGTCCTGCCAATCTAGTGTTTTTGTGCTCTTTTTCATCCCAGTGCTTGGCGACACAGATCGTGAGAGGAATTTAAGACCACACGGAAACTTGTTTATTTGTGTGAATGTGTGTGCAATGATTCACCTCAGGAAATCAAACTTGGTTGTCACAGCAGACGTCTTTGCCCAGAGCAACTCACAACAATATGCTTTAAAGGAAGGATGAAGTTTGATGTGTGTGACAGCCAGATGGACTCAGTGCACTCACTGGGTCTCAGTGTTTCAGTTAGTTTTTACCTCCTGAAGATCCACTTAAAAAGTTGAATAAAGCTTTTCAGTGGAACATTTTCCCAGCTAAAGCAGCATCAGTGCTCTTTGGTTTCCTTGTGTGTACACGTGTGTGTGGGTTGGCTGACATTTAAGTCTAGTAAAAGTGAGACGTGATTGCTATGTAAATGGTTATTCTTCTGTAAGTCTGCTTATGAAATATTGCAAGCTGAAAGTGGAGTGTCTGTGCATTCACCTCTGAAATCTCCTCCAGGGTTGATTGACAGCTGGACGCTAGCTCTCAAACAGATGTTGCCACAGTGATGGGGCCTAGACAGTCCAGTGCAGTGTACGATAAGCAGAGTATTTAAAAATGCAATGAGCTGAGAGAATGTGAGACAGACATTGAATGAGTCAGAAAATTGCTAGGTCTGTGTTTTAGCTGCACATCTGGTCTGTGCAGAGGTGCCAGATGCCACAGAAATAGAGATAGACCTCTTGTTCCGCCACAAATCTGTTATGTTAAGTCTTGAATGTTGCAATAATATTATATAGATAATATAAATAATATTACATTTTGAGCATGATTTCCTCCATTTTACAAAAATACTTCCACTGATCGTTATTTACGCTGAAATGCATCATTGTGTTCACAAGTGAAGACAACTTTATTGTGTATGTTTGCATATCAGAGTGAAACTAGAAGAGACTGGAAGAGAGGGTGTGCGATATGCGCTGGTGGGGAGGTCTTTCCACATTATGTGTAGGGAGTGGGGGTTGGGGTCGAGGCTGAGTTTGCGTCTTTGTCTGTCAAATAAATTATTTAAATCCCGTAACAATTAAAGCTGAAATCTGTTATCAGCATCCTCCATTAGAAACCCATGTGTCTGCCTTGCTGCCTCAGTATGCTCTTCACTTGCTCCCCCCGTCTGGGCTCAGCGTGGGGCCGGATAGAGATCACAGGCACTGAATCTTAAACACACATCCCAGCAGAACAAAGGCTAACAGTGCACGCCTGTGACCCAGGGAATCATGCACACAATGAACGGCTTCATCACAGGAGCGAGTGATATTTTGATGCTGCTTCTTTTGATGCAAAGTGTTGATAAAATGTTACTTGTGTCTTGACACACGTGGAGTGTTTAATTTGCACAATGTGGTTGTAAGTCTGTGGTGATGTGTATGATGTGTTATCTGAGGTTAGGGGGTGTGAAGTGTGTCGAATGGGGGGTTGCCTGTTTAGACATCACAGGGGGTTTTCAGGGGGTTTTCAGTTCCATTGCAGTGCATGATATGATCTGTTAGGGTCCTGAGCTTTGTATTCTCACCTTGTTCCTGTCTCTCTTTAACTTTCACTGCTCTTTCCCTTCTTCTCATTATTCTCCCCTTGACAGCCATTCTCTCCCTCTTTCCATTTTACCGTGCTCGCTTTCCACTTTTCCTGCATCTTTTTTATTACCATAGCAAACTGCCCATTAGTCATCTCAGAAAGCGGCCTCTTTCCTCTTGTGTGTGCGTGTGTGCGCACATTAATGTCAGAGGTTTCACTTGTATTATATACAGTTTATCATCTTTGGAAAACTTTTGCTTCCTGAAAGAAAGCCCAATTAGTAGATGAGGGGAAAAAACCCTGTGACGTATCAGAAATCAGAATAATTTCTTGTCACTTGTCATATTATGACTCATTACAGTATCTGATTTTTCTTTGCTTTCAACACTGCAGTCAGTTCTTTTACCAAAGATATTGCTGTTTTTGAAATAGTGGATATAGAAATAGAGCCATTAATACCTACCTCTGGTCAATGACGAAACTGAACACTGGTCTTTAAGCAACAATGTCGAAATTATACTAGGTAGTAGTGAAAATACACACATATTAACAATTGAATCGTGGTTTAGCGTTTTCTGAATGACCCTTATTTGCCTTTTTGCCGACTTAGATGACAAGATCAATAACACAGTCATGTTTGTGGTGTTCCCTATCTGGTTTACTTAATCTGTACAAAAACTGAAGTATAAAAACAACACATTGTGGTTTTTTTGGGTGTTGTGTTTAACTTCTTTGTGGTGTTCAGTTTCCACCAGGAGACTTATTGTCACCATGAGGTTGAGGTAACAAATTCCAATGTGTAAAACTAGGGCAAATGTTTCCCCCAGTTTCCAGACTTCTTGCTATGCTAAGCTAACTGCTTGCTGGCACTATTATAGCTTCATATTTACTGTGCAGAAGTAAGAGTAGTATTGATCTTCCCATCTCACTCTTTGCAAAAGCAATTTCTAAATTTTTCCTTTTAACTTTGTAGTAACAGATACACCACTGATAAGCTACACACAGCTGTCATCCAGGGGCAGTGTAACTGATGATAACACTTACCTGATCAAATAAGTGCTGAGAAAATAACAGAATATAGTCATTTTATTACATTTAAGACATATATCCCAAATTCTACTGTACAAAATTTTCTGTATATGAATGAGGATATTAACAACGTCCTCAAAAATGACATTATGTAGACTCTATGAAACAGTTTACACTGGAGTAGAATATTATATATTCTATATATAATACATCAAGGTAGGATTAATTGCAGGAGTCTTATCTAATATGCAGTAATATGTATTCACAACAAATGCTGTTTGAGTTAAATCGTGTCTGAGCCTCTTTTAGAACTGATTTATGACTGAGAAATATCAACAGTGTAGGGAAATAATAAAGTTTTATGAGAGACAGAAGTAGAGCTGCAACTTTTGCATTTACATTGTCACTTTCCTCACACTTTCCACTACCTGGTCTTTCCTTCACTGTGTCCCCAAATTTGTTGATGTGCCACTGAAAAAGAGGCTGGTTTGTTTATTTGAGTGAACAGGGTGAAAATTCATCCCACCCACTAGTCTGCATTCTTTCAGTTTGCATAATTTTCTCTCAATTTCCGATAAACACAACAATTGTGATTTAAAATTAAATCAAGACCCCTGATTTAGCAATTCAACTCAGTTTCATCTGATGGGTGCAATCTTGTCATGCTGATTGTACTGTCTGACTTTTATACTGCTCTCTTCTGGTGCAAGGCAGACTTTATTTTTACAGGACATTTGCTGTGCGTGCGTGTGTTTGTTTGCATGCCAAGCCTCGAAGATTACGGTCGGTTCTGTATATGTAAAGAAATAAAAGCATACTCCTACACTTCTTTGTGTCCATATATATATGTGTGTGTATGTGTGTGTGTGTGTGTGTCTGTGTCTGTGTGTGTGTGTCTGTGTGCAGGCCTGTGGACTATAGCTCATACATCTCTGTCTCAGATTGGCCCATGGTGTGCACCTCCACTGGGATTCTTGGGTCCAGCTCTGCTGAGAAAGCACACACAGACTGATTTCCTCTTATTTATGCCACTCTTTCTCTTACTTGCTCTCTCAATTTATTTCCTTCCTCCTTCCTATTCTGCACGTCACTTCTTTTACTCCTTGCTGACCTTCACTTGTCCTTCATTGCTCTGATAGACACACACACCAGACGTTTGCTAGAAGGCTGGATTTTTATAATTGTGTTTGTGTGAGTTTGTGTGCAGGAAATAGCCATATCCCTGTACGCTGGTCATAATTAGCCGAGCTGATGGTCTGAAACTCTCTGTGCTGTCACGACAAAATACAATTATCCTATAAAATACAAGCACACTTGAATAACTGAGTGACACTTGAATGAAAACACAAATTTTCTAACTTTAATTCTCTTTCTTCTTTCTTCTCTGTTCCCAGTGATCTGCTGTCTTCGGGGTACGTGGAGAGGCATTTGTCAGAAAAAGGGAAGGCTGTCGTCACCAATGTAAGATTCTGCAAATCATCTCTCCTTATGCTCACTCACACTTTAAACATTTGCTTATTTGCAATTAATATAAAGCTTCAATGTTTTTTATGGGGACTTGGTCTTGACATTGAGATCTTTTAAGGTGTAAATACACACAGAGCACATTTCATTCAAATGCCTGGAAATAGGTTTGAATTGTGATTAGAAAGACTGAAATGCCATCTGCCGAGTCTGGGCACATTCTTACAGTGGCTGTAATCAATATTGGCTCAAATGACTCTGTATAATATAAAATATATTATTTGTAGTGATGAATCCCCAGAGAATCATCACTGAACTGTCTACAGAGTTTTGATTGTTACCACTCCTATCCACATTTTTTCAACCACAGTTGTCTGATATTTTCATTGAAAAAGGTCAGATAATCCAACTGCCCACTACTTGCCCAGTAACAAAACAACAGTGGAAGTTAGTGACTATCTTGTAAGCATACTGCAACATATAGCAGTTGAAGAGCATAGAAGGTGGAGACCATAGAAAGAGCTGAAGGAGGCACAACTCCAAATTAATGCTAATTCTACTCTGCTGGATATTTAAATACGTAATTGATAACATATTTGCCTCAAAAATCTCATAAAGAAATAATATGTCAGTGCCATGTTTACTGCTGGCTGAGTTTATTCCAAATGGATAAAAAAATGAGTTATCGCACGGTTAAGAAAATCCATCTTGATGGGTCACCTGCCATAATTCTGTCTGTTGCTGTGGATCCCAAACAACAGCAATGCTTACCTTGATGTGCCATGTTTGAACCCACGTCCTTTAGCCGTACCTGCCTAGTTGGGGTAGAACTGAGAAGTCAAAAACCGTTATCAACCATTATCAAAAAAGCATAGCCATATAAAGATCACATATATACCCCAGGTAAAAAATGTAACTGGATCCAGTTTGCCAAAGCTAGAGATAAAGAAGTCTCATAGCATATAATACATGAGTGTTTACCTGACTCCAAAAATAGGAGAGAGGCTGAATCATCTCCACAGAAGATTTATTCTCAACTGTGGATCTGTACCTTTGCATTTCCCTGTAGCCCCTACAGGGTCTTCTTCTCCTTCTCTGTGCATTTCAGTGGTTAAAGAGCTGGTTTTCAAACAGAGAGAAGTCACAGCCCATCCAGCCACCAGGTCTTTATTCATCTTAGATTTCAGTGGAAGTGTAACTGTGGATAGGGCCTAGACATTCAACTAATATGAGATTAAGATTGCTGTCATAATCCTCTAAAATCTGGACTTTAGTTACAGGACACCCACTGAGGCGTCGTGTTACATCACATAAACGGAGGGATTATTATAATTGTCAGGATTTACTCAGCTAAGAAGCAGATTAGTTAGATATTAGACACTTTACAGAGAATGGTCCAAATTATTATTACACCACACATTGTATGATATGGTCATTTGTAATTATGGAGGTTATTATAAAGCGTTTTTCCTGTGAATTAGATGTATATCCAAAATGTACAGTCTGCTACCTTCATTGTCATGGCTTTCCCTTTAAATAGTGGAAAGCACAACAGCTACTTTGTCTCTTTTATTAATGGCTGCTGTTCAGGAAGGTTAATATGAGACAAGCCCCTGTTTGTAACACTGCTTACAGGAGAGGTCGAAATGTCAGCCATCATAACACAGCTGCTACACTGATGGGTCTACTGCAGACTTCTCACTGCTCATGTAGTACAAAGGTGGTAGAGATAATGCATACAGGGTGTGGTAGCAGTTCTGCCTTTGCAGAGTTTGGGTTTGTGGCACTACGTATGCAGGGCCAATCCCAAATCCTCATTCAGTCTACAAACAATGCACCATTTAGCTGAAACCAACACTTTTGTTGTTTGTGTTAAAGTGTTTGTTTACAGAGTTATTCTATTGACCTTAATGTGGAAACTCCCATCATATAAAAATACAGTGTTGTCACAAAACAGTGCTGCTGTCTTGCAGTTCTGCAGCATTGCCCATAATGACCTGATACACCCAGGGATGTTTAAAAGTCCAGGTGGAATACCTCAGTATGAAAGAAAATCTCATTATATTTCTCTTAATTTCTATATACTCCATGTGTAATCCATTAGTGACAAATGGTGGGATGGAATAAATGCTTGAAGCTGATTTATTCAGACTGACAACAAAACAATGTACATGTGAAAATTAAGTCCTCTCCAATATAATGTTTAAATATGAAGTGCAACTTTTTGTGATTTCCTTAATCCTATTCATTGTCTAATTATGCTGAAACTTTCATTGACTTGCAGAGGGCAGAGTGTCCTACTTGTTTACCAAGTGTGTGACCTTGACCTTTTCATTGTGCTTTGTTTTGTCCAGATTAGATGATTAATTACTCTTATATGGGTCTAAAGAGATCACAGATCAGACCAAATTAGCAACACACACAAACACACACACACACACACACACACACACACACACACACACACACACACACACACACACACACACACACACACAGAGGATGTACCCAAAGTGCAGGGTTTTGGGTGCTTTCTTGCTTTGTTGAGAAGTGGAGCAGAAGGTTCAGGGTGACAGCAGGAGGAGAGACTCTGGGATAGTGGCGCAAAGCACAAATTATAAATAGCTTCTCTCTCTCCCTCACCCTCTACATCTCTTCATTTCACTCTCTCTTTACCTAGCCTCTCTCTTCACCTGTGGCTCCTTTTAGCTTCATGTACCTAACTTATTCAACTTCTTTTGTTGCACTGCAATATTTTACCAATAACACATGGCTGTTGACTGTACTCTAGTCCTATTTGTTCCTTCTGGCTGAGATGTGATATTGTGGAGAGAGACAGAGGGAGGTAGGATCAGGATGTCATGCCACTACTGTACAGGTTGTTTCCTTTGTCCTGTAAGAATCAGATTTACATTTTCCCTTTTTCAGCATATTTCAAAAATATAATACAGTTAAAGGTTTTAGCCTCTTATTTCAGAAACAGATCATTTATATTGCTATGCACTTGTGAGAGACTCTTTTGTCTGCATTAGTTTACAGGTAGCAGTTCAAATGAATGGTGAATATAAGGCTACATTCAGGAGATGCTTATCTTAGTTTAGCATAACATGAAGGCTTGAAACAGCTCACTTGGTTCTTCACAAAAGTAACGAAATCCACATATCAGCACACCTAAAGCTCATTAATTGTTGTTGTTACTTGTATGTTTAATCCCTAAAAAATGATCAACTCTCTGGAGTCCAAAAAGAGATATCATGTTTTGTATCGGGTTCAGTGTATTAATGAAATGTAATGTTTTATCAAAGGTGCTGGAAGGTGGATTTTTGTTACCTTTGGACAGAACCAGGTTCACTGTTTTCCCTCTTTCAAGTCCCTTTGCTTAGCTTAGTTTGAGAAAGGTGTTTTTCAGCATTATATATCCTCATTTACAACATCACACAGATAAAGAAATAGTTTTTCTGGTTTAGAGTGGAAGAACTTGATGGCCTGCACCAAACGCTGACCTGAACACCATCCAGCACCCTTGCGATGAATTGGTACGGGGACAGGCTATCAGGCCTTATTGGTCAACAGTAATGCTTAGCCTCACTAATACTGTTGTGACTTAGTGGGAGAAAGCCTTTCCAGGCAAGAGGCTGTTAAGGCAGCATTACAATACCCATAAATCAGGTTTCCAAATACTTTTGGCCATGTTGTTTAATAGAAACAACAAACACAAACATGTATCCTAACATAAACCAATACAACAAGCATGGATTAAGTCCTCAGAGAGAGCTGGAGGTACAAGTGGACATAGCAGCGTTGCTGTGCACAGCATCAGACTGTAGAGCAGAAATTGATCCTCTGATAAAAGCTGTGTTTCCTCAGGGAGACCAGCTTCCTGCCTAATGGCTGTTAGGCAGCAAGAAATGGACCAGGAAGAGATGACCTGCAGAGCACTTAGACACTTAGACATCATACACGTCTATAGAAAATAAATGTGTGTTTATGCTGGCAGAGGGAGGAAGAGACACACTGAACACATATAGACAGATGGAGATAGAGAGAGAAGATGATGAGTGGTTGACGGCAGGAATAGAGATGGAAATAATTGCACATGTGACCGATGCCATGACTTTCTGTTGTGGAGAAGTTTGGGAGGAGGAGTCACGGAGCAGTTCACACACAGATGGTTGGATGTGAATCGGTTCAATGTGCAAAGTACTGCGCAAACACACATATATACACACAGTACATGCACATATCAGATCATGCTTGCGCTGGTGTTTGTTAGCAAATGAATTTTGAGTGATTGACTGACTAATTTTCCTAATGGAATATGGAAATGATTGCAAATGGAATTTTTTGCTGAGTGTTTGACAGTATGAGACGTTTGAAGAGGCAGCCGTGTGTATGATCTTAATCTCTGTGTGTTTGTGTTTTGCTCACAGGGAGGAGAGCACTGCTACTACCAGGGCAAGGTCAGAGACATTCCTCACTCCTTTGTGGCTCTTTCGACTTGTCATGGATTGCAGTAAGTACAAATAATATGTGTTTGTGACTTGTCTGTGTGTTTTCAACCAACATTGCTCATAGTTTTCATCCAGGTCCTGGGCCTTGCTCATTTATCCATTGGGTAAATGTAATTAGTTTTAGCCCAGCCCTTCTCTGTCTTTCCACATTTTTCAGTAGACAAATTATCATTCACACAGACAGAATCTTCTCTTCTTTTCTCTCCTCTCCTCTCCTCTCCTCTCCTCTCCTCTCCTCTCCTCTCCTCTC
>CM076653.1:1734573-1777674 GCA_038496675.1 Rachycentron canadum
CCTCTCAGCTCCTCTCCTCTCCTCTCCTCTTCCTGGTGTTGTTATATTTAGCTTTTGTTCTCGTCCCGCCAGAGAGACAGGTCAGAAATGAGGCCTGCTGGTAGGAATTGATATACACTGTATGTGCTTGTCATGAGTTAGTGTATGTGTGAGTATATATGTATGAAGAAAATAGATGACACAGAGTGGCCATCCTGCTTGGCAAAAATGTAATATGTGTTAGTGAATGTCGCTGTATGTGGACAATATACCCCTTGCATAAAAAAGGCACCTATGAATAATGAAGTGTAAAACATGCCAATATAACAGTTTTTCACAGTTGCTTACACACACTTCCTCAAAAGAAACTGTACTTTTGCAAAACTGTGAACATAAGACAGAAAACTGGTATAGCCTGTAACCTTTTAACACTATATCTTTTCGACTTCCAGTGTTTATTTATATGATCTATTTATGTGTCCTAAAATGAAAATGAAAAGAGGAAAGGGGGCAGAATGGTGGCCCATTCATTCATTAACAATAATTATTATATTAATAGTGTGAGTCATTGTGCTTGTTAGTATTTGGACCTCAAGGACTGTGAGTCATGTTCAGTTGTGATGACTGGACATTTTATACTGAATAACAATCACTTTTCCTATAAAATGAATAATGAAACAGTTAAGGGAATATAAGTACTTAACTTTGTAAATTTAAGATTCAAGGAGTGATGGTGGAGAGAGCAAACCTTTATTTTATCTTTTGCTCGAACAATAGAAAATATATCACCTCATTCACATTACTATATTATTGACAATATACACTATTTTATCTAATTATCCCTTAAGCCTGTTCTAACTCAACATATCTTACTTCAACATGTCTACCAAATAAACTAAATAATCAGTGTGGACATGTAACTTAACATATTTATTACAAGTAGGCAAAATCAGATACTTGCTGAGCAAACTAAGCCAATATCAGGCTTTTGATAATGGTTGAATATTTTATGTGGTTGTGGTAGCCTCTTGGAAATTTGTGAGCACAGCAAATGATAGAACAGCATGCACAAAATAATGACGCATGAGTTGTAAATTTATCAAACCCAAACCAGGCAAATGCGTTGCATACACATTAAGATCTCGTATATAGGACATAACAGCTTATAATGTCTTTGATACTATTGATCAGTCCAAATGTTGCAGTATGTTGTGAATTGGCTGTCATGCTTATTGTTTATGAATGTGGTATTAGTAGGTGTCATAACAGTATTTTTTGACTCAAATTTAAATAAACAAGCTGGCATTAAGGTGGCTGGGACACACCCATAATATACTGTGTGTGTGTGTGTGTGTGTGTGTGTGTGTGTGTGTGTGTGCATAAGAGACTATGAGAGGGAGGGTGTTGAGGGAGTGCATAGTGGTGTCGAGGGGTTAGACATTAGGGAGAGACTATTTCCCCTATGCTGAGTCAGTTGTTTATCATAATATATATTTGTCTCTCTCTTCTTTCTGTCTCTCTTTCACCCTCAATTTCTCTCTCTCTCTCTCTCTCTCTCTCTCTCTCTCTCTCTCTCTCTCTTAAACACACACATACATAGAAGCTTAACACTGCAATGCAATACTCCTATTATAGCTATATATGGACGGATAGTGCTCTCAGCTTCATCCATCAAATGGGACATAGACAGCTCACTATTGACTCAGGTTCCTGTTTAAAGCACCATCCAAGTTCTGCGCATATGACTAAAATGGAAATGTTTACAGTCATTAAAAAATTATCAAATGAAACAAGCTTCTTCTTGTTTCCCAGAAAATCACAAATTCAAATCTAAAACTAAGTTAAAATCTATTTTTAATTGTGGTCATCAGTGGGCTTCACTTAAGTTTACCAACAGAGGGTTTTAGAGCTTTTTCTGCAAAAACAGGGTTAAGGGTGAGGTTTAGATGAAAATACACAAATTTCTCATGCAAAGTGATTTGAAGTTTGGCAGTTGACGTGTCTTGTGTCATGTTGAAGTAGTGTCCCATTGTTCATAGTAAGAAGATGATTAAGAAAATCATGTGAGAATTGTACAGTTTTTACACATTTTGTTGAAATATATAAAATAGGTGAATTTACTTTGTGTTTTATTTGTGAACTGCAGCATTGCATATAACATACAGCTTCATACTGACACGACAAAAGGCACTGTTTCTCTCCGTGTGTAATCTACTGTAAGTGCAGTGTTTGACCATGAAAAAGAGTGTGTTGAAGGTGAATTCTGTACGTTGAAGGCCAGAAAGAGGCAGAAAAAAAAGCTCAGAGGGAGAGTTGGAAGAGAAAAGACAGATTGTGAGTACCTGCAGTGTTTACCCCCCTGACTTTACAGTTTGACCCGGCCAATCTTCTAAAAGCTTCAGATAAAGTTAATTAACGGATGATGTCCGGTCATGTGAAGATACGCACAGACCAGTGGGCAGAGACAAGAAGACCTTGAAATGTCTGTTAAATGAGAAATTGATCTCGGACATTTAAAAATGATTGCTTATTCAAATAATGTGTGTGTGTGTGTGAATCATGGCCTCTTTCTCTCCTACTATTATCTCATCAATGTATTTAAAGTTTTTAAAGGCATATGAGATGGATGAAGAGTGGGGAGGGGGTGGGGGTACATATACCATATGAAGTACATATGCCAAAACACAGCAGTGATGACAGCAGAGGATTTTGTCTAAAATCTTTAAAAAAGAGTCCATTAGAGTTGACACATGCTGCTATAATACAATAAACCCTCTGGGCAAACACTAGAATGGCTAAACTATCACACTAATAGCAGAGGAGGAGTTGAATTCAGATGCATTATTTCAGTTAGTGATGAATAAAACAGCAGAAACTGGTCAGTATGTGCTCTCATGCCTCTCCTTCTCTTCCTCTTTCTTCTAGTGGGATGTTTTTCGATGGCAATCACACCTACATGATTGAACCCGGAGGACAGGGCAGCAACAATGTAAGTACTCTGCAAATCTACTCAAAAATGTATGTACTTTGTAGGAACTTGTGATGGCTCCTCTCATGGGGATTTTTCAATTTGTTCTCCCTTCATCTTTATACGTCCAGCTGCCTCTTAGGTCTGGTGAATTGTCAGTGGGCAGAAAATCTATTATGAAAGCAGTCTTCAATCATTTTTTATGACTTTTTTTTTTTTTAATCCTCACACCACATCTTCATCAACACCACCCATCTTCCACGTGTTCTTTTACATTTTCTTACATAATTCATTATATAAATGTAAATCTGCAATGATGATTAATGACTCAATTAACCAAGTAGGTTATCATTTTAATGTTTCAGCTATTTATCAAACAAGAATACCAAACTTTTGTCAGTTCAAGTTTCTTGTATACAGAGATTTGATGCTTTTCTGTGTTATATTGGATAATAAACTGAATATCTTTGTAGTTTGGACTATTTGTTGAATGCACAAGATTTCTTTGATTTTTTTGATATGGGATGTTTGAAATTGAAATTGGCATTTTTAGAAATTATTTTCTGACATTGATCAAAAAAGCATGTAAATTGCCAACAGAAATTATTTTTTGTTGCAGCTCAGTATAATGTAAATGTATTTGTTTGAATTGTTTTTTCAGAATAATCTTTTGATCAAGTTTACATCTATTCACCAACCACCTACAACTGTAACTCTCAACCTTTTCACTTGTCATGAAATCTTTTTTTACATCACAACATAAGACGTTCACGCGTAATAATTGACTCAGGTCGGAGAGAGGTGTGCTTTGTGTAGTTCTTGTGAAAATGTTATAGGACTTATCAGAGGTGCACATCAGAATTGTTAGAGTTAATAACATTTGTTTCACCAAATCACAAATTCTACTTTCAAATTATCTGACCTGCTCCACAGTCTTTCTAGTACTTTAACTATCAGAAGATGAAGGTAAAAGTACCACTGGTTTTGTTGGTTTTGTCACAGTGCAGTGTCTACCTCCACCCTTCCCAGACTGTGCATATGCCAAACACAGCAGTGACGACAGCAGAGGACATTAGACATTAGAGTTATTATTCTGACACATGCTGCTATAATACAATAAACCCTCTGGGCAAACACTGAAATGGCTAAACCATCACACTGATAGCAGAGGAGGAGTTGAATGCATATTTCAGTTAGTGGTGAATAAAACAGAGTACAGTGTCTAATACCAGATTTTCCTGGTTTTACAGGATTGATACATGGGTCAGGTATTGCCCTGAGAGGAGCTTGAGACAAAACCAGCATTAGTTACAGTTTACACAAGACTAGTCTCAGGACAAAGACAGGACAGGTCAGCTGAAAAGCCTACAGCCGATTAGGTAATAACAATTAGAGGCATTATGGTTGGAACGAAAGGAGAAATCTGAGATTGTTTAAAGATGGCATGAACACGGCAGAACAGCGGCTGATACTGTGTGTGTGTGTGTGTGTGTGTGTGTGTGTGTGTGTGTGTGTGTGTGTGTGTGTGTGTGTGTGTGTGTGTGTGTGTGCACATATGAGAGAGACTTCCTTTCTGTTCTAATCAAAAAAAGAAGTGTGTGTTTAGTGTTAATCAGTAAGGGATGAAAGGGGACAAGATAAGAGAGGTCAAGGGCTTGTGTCTGTGTTTATGTCCATGTGTGTGTGTGTGCGTGTGTGTGTGCGGGTGTGTTCTAATGTGGAAGTGTGTATGTGGACTCATAAGTGTTGTAGTGGTGGCCTGGTACAAAGAACTACTTAACATTCATTCCCATATGACAGTTTTAGCACCAACAGTGTTGAAAGGGGGAAAGAGGGAGGATATAGAGAACAGACAGATGTAAACAGCAAATGAAGGACGAAACAGTGAACAGAGGAAAAAGGAATGAGAAGGAGGCAGGTACGCAGAAAAAACACAAAATCATTAGTAAAATGAATTTAATTACATTGCTTGTAATTGCATCTTCTGTAGAGAAGCTGTAAAACATGAGGAACTAATTATTTGTAAACGGCAGTTGCTACATTACAGTTATACAATAATTGAAAGCAGTGGAAATTTTCAGTTAATGAAAACAATTCAGTATTCTGAATGTGAAATATGTAGAAAAAGTAGAAAATAAGATGGTCAACAAAGAAGGAATAAGCGTCACACCTCGCTCCTGTTCTCTACTTTTTTACTCCTTGCTTTTCTGGCCTCTTCTTCATCTCTCCTCTGCCTCAATTTCTCTCCAACATTTTCTGGAGAGACTGAATTATTCAAGCAATGAGAGAGGGATGGAGGGAGAGAGAGAGAGATCCCAACTCAGAATATTGCTGCAGCATTTTTCTGAGATACAGTAGTGTGGTCACCTCTTTTTGGCCATTCACAATGCACATAAAAATTGAAAGAGATTCTCTACTAGGTTCCTTTTTATATGCTTTTCATACCAAAAACACAGCTGTTTATCAAATATTAAAAATACAGTTAGAAAAAAATCATATGATTTCACATAACATGTTTATGTACAGCATTTAAAATAAATTTCTTGTACTTAATAGTGGAATAGTTCATGCTGCAAGCCAATTTTTTTAGATTGATAAAAGACTTCATTTTCCTGAGCGAATCCTGTTACTGAGTGATTTCCAATAAAATTTCCAATAGAAAAGTTAATTTTCTTGTTACTGAGTTGGCACATTGGCACTGGTAAACAAGTGCTCAAGTACTTTACTTAAGTGTAGTTTAGAGGAACATGCACTGTATTATTATTTTTGACTATTTCATTCTCCAATATATGACACCTTTATTTACTTGTTACTTTGGAGTTGTAGATTTTACATACAAGTTTGATGCTTTGTGGAATAACGCATATGTAACTAATTTATTCCCAACAGAATATAAATCATTGGAAATAAGCACCATGTCAATCAGCTATAACATTAAAATGCTACTTCCATATTAATGCATCAGCAATAACAATCCATCCATCCTTCCATCCATTATCCATACCGCTTAACTGTCAGGGTCGCAGGGTGGCTGGAGCCAATCCCAGCTGACATTGGGTGAGGGCTAAGTATTATAGTCAATTTAACATTTTAAATGTCAGGCTTTTATTTGTAGTTTAAGATTATATGTTATGCTTACTTCTACTCAAGTAAAGGATCTAAATGCTTCCTTCATCTGCACATGCGATAAATGTGCTTTTGTCAGACCTAATGTGCAGTTTCAACACCGAATGGTAAAACATCAGATATCAACTGTGCACAAAGACCTGTATTTCTTAGATAAATCATATAAAACATAATTGTCTACTCTGTTGCATAAGTAATTATGTGTTTTTGGCAAACAGTTGGCATGTTCTTCCATTGGCAGTGTAGGTTTTGGCAAGGGAATCCTGTCTGCATGATAATGCTGGGGACAGCTCTGCCCTCGAGCCCAGCGGTGGCTGTCAGTTTGTCAGCACCAAGCTCTGGATGTCTGCTCCCTGTGGGCAATGGTCCACATTGACTGTCTCTTCCCCTCTGCATCTCTGGGATTCTCTCAGTGTGTCTTCCTCTCTATTTCACTCTCAGTCTATATATCTCTTTGTCTCTTTGACAGTCTGCTTGGTCTGCAGGTCGTCCTCTCATTTTTGTCAGACAGATGCACAGATGTCTGCTGCAACAACCTAAGTTGTGTGCGCGTGCGCGCACACACACACACACACACACACACACACACACACACACACACACACAAACACACACACACAGAGACACACAAAGAGTTTGTCTTTTTAAAAGGTTGTATGCTCTGTAATATTTTACATTTTATGCGTTGAAACAGCCACATATCTCTCTTCATCGCTTAGTGATAGCTTTGAATGCAGCATGATGCACCACTATTTCTGGCTGTTATGAACTGGTTGAAAGTGATAGAAAAAAAAGCATGCTCAGATGGGGTTGTTGAAATAGAGAGTCGGCATGGCTCCTGTCAGCCATATGGTAAATCCATCTGCCCTTTTTCCTCCAAGCCAGAAAAAGTTATACAGGACATTAGCTAAGTGCGTCCTTAACAAGCAGCTCCTGACACCTTATGCAGCTGAACTGGTCCGAAAGTGTCTTATCGTGTTATGTAAATAGGCTTGTGTACAAGTAGGCTACAGAAGGGAGGAATATAGAAGCTGAGAACGTGATGTTCCCAGGCAATATGTGGCTGATAAATCTTGCACTTTTTGAATGCGTAACTGTGTGTGTGTGTGTGTGTGTGTGTGTGTGTGTGCGTGCGTGCCTGTGTGTGTGTGTGTGTGTAGATGACTTGTAGGGAGGATGTGTGATGCTAGCTTGCATATGCAGAAACCACCATATGTTTTGCAGTTTATTTATTTATTTTTTGGACACCTTTCCAACCCCACCTGCACCTTGGGACCCTGTGGCTACATCTTCCCAGCTCTCTCTATTTGCTTTTGTTGAAGATTGAGACAAAATCTTTTAAGTACAATAACTGTAATGTGTATTGTTCAGCTTCAAGGTTGGGGGACCTTTGTTGCTTGTTGTACCTCTCAATATCATCATGTTTTCTGTCTTTCTAAACAGTCAAAAAGTCAGTGTTTTTGACTGTGTTCAATCAGTCAGTGTTCAATAAAAAGTCAGGGGATCATCAAAGTTATTCTAATTATTCTAATTCATCCTGATATGAAAGTTGTACCAATTTACATTGAATAGTTGCTTTTTGGTTGCTCAAGAGAAAGATTCAAAGTATCACCATCATCATCATTGTTGTCATCTTGGCATTGGCATAAAAAACATTCCCAAATGTCCCATATTGTGATGTTTGTAACTGGTCTGCATTTTTATTGTTGCAGTCAGATCTTGTGTGACAACCTGACCTGCGTGGACAGGATGTGTAGAGTCTGTGGATAAGTGTCCTCAGTTATGAGGGGTGGGGAGTTGAAGGGTGAGCAGTGGAGTATGTTGATGTGGCAGGTTGTAGGGTGGGGGGTTTTTGCAAGGTGCCAAGGAGAGGATTTTTTTTCTCTTAGCACAAGCTGGGAATGAATTTTGAAAAAAAGGGGGGTCTCCCTGTGGCCTCAAGCCAACTTCATGTTGCAAAACCTGGACCAGTTCATTGAGACATGTAGAGAGAGCGGGAATGAAAAGCGCGTTACCCCTTGCTGCTTTATATTCATGAGCCAGCCGTCTATGTCTGAGGTACCATCTCCCTTAGCAACCCAGGCTCCACCCCTGTCTCTTTGTAGCACGACATATGAAAGCCATCTGTGTTCAGACCCATAATCTCTATCGCCACATGCCCTGCAGAGTCTATATGCTGTGTGTGTATTTTTTTAACTGAGGTGATTGGCTGAGAGCGATGATCTGGGGAACAAAGAGGAAAATGCTTTATTACAACAGTTAATTCAGCAGTAACAGCTCTGATAATGATGGATGGTGCTGTGTGTCTGTGCTACAAATAAAGAAAAAAAAAACCTCACTTCTTTTAATTATGTTCTTATTAATTATCAGCCTCTTCCATGGCTCCAATTCTGAGTGCTGCAGTTTAGGCTGGTGGCTGTTAATCCAGACATTCGTCCACTCACACTATATCACAGATAAGACAAAACACTTGGGAGCTTAAAGTTGCTTTTTAATAGAGAGTCCACTATTCTTAATTGACTTGGTTTTTCTCTACAGACCAGATGACAATTTGAATGTTAGTGAGTCAAAATTGCTTTATTGTGCTATTTTGTTGATGGTGCGATGGCAATGATGGCACTCATTTTAACCCTGAAGCCTAAATCCTCTGCCAAGTAAAAGCAAAGCTGTATTGTTATATTTCGTCATAGATTACATTTATTCATGGATTTATTAACTAATAAATTGTTTAATAGCAGTATTTATCAGTTCCACCTTCTGCTTTCAGCTTTTCAAATGAAGAATGTGAAGATTTGTAGCTTTTCTCTGGTTCATGTTAATGTAAATTGAATATATTTGGGGTTTTGAAAGTCAGGGGGACAAAACAAGCCTTTTGATGCCTCCTCCTTTGACTCTGGCAAGTATCCAAGTAGTTTGTTTTTTAATATACTGCGTGTATCAGAACTACCTAGGTAACAGTATTTATAAAGAAAGTAATCATCGAGGTGAAATTAGTGGAAAGATTTTTTTCATATTTTTGGACTAAACAATTATTTGATTAATGTATGTGTAGATTTTCAAGAGCTCAGCCTCCTTTAGTGTGAAAATATGTTTGTTGTTAGTTCACTACAGCAAAAACTTGCTGTGTTGCATTAATTACAACCCACATCATATACCTTTTAACATCTTTATGCCCACTTATCAAACACAGATCCTGAACACGTTCATAGCCTGACTACCAGGGTCTCTGAGCAAGACTTGCATGTGAACGCGTATGTAACTCCTAACATAAACTAGACAACTCTTTTACAATATGATATATTGTAAAGTGAGAATGAATCTGCTGACATGCAGTTATGTGTCATTATGAAAACATGGAGTAGATCTAGAGCACCTATACAACATAATACAATCTTTATTAATCTTGTATATTGATGGAGCAACTATTTAAAACTCCCTCAGTAAACCAAGTCATCATGAAGGAATTATGGGCGGAGCTGTAACATCTTATGATACATTTCTGAGAAACCAGAAACTCACAGGCCATTGATTCCTCAGTTTATTAGCTAAACTGGAAATGTGGAGACATAACAGGGTGAAACCATCGATGGAGCTGACTCTCTCTGCCCCCAGGTCTGTAATTCAGTCTGACTGAAACGTTGCTCAGTTTCACATCTTAGGTTTTTGCCAGGTCAAAGAGGCTGGACAAATGACTCTTGTGAATAATTTTCTAGATGCGATTTTACGTTTCATGGTAAAAATAGAAAAATGTAACATTTTCCACATATTCATCTGTTGATCCAGCTGCTTTTTACAGTTAATCATTATCTGACACGTTGAGCAAATGAACAGTAGTTTCATCTGTGTCACTGATATTACAGTTCATAATAAAAAATCATTCATCTGCATCTATACATTAGATTTACAGATTTAGTGCCTTCTTTTTGACATAAACACTTAGGAAACGTACATCTGGCAATAAATGATAATTAATATGTTAAAGGCCAATACATACATTGAGACTAAATCAGTGAACAAAGGCAATGTAAACATAATTAGTGTATTAAAAACTGTAACAGCTGTGACATTATTAACAATCCATGTTAAAACAGACAAGACTCACAAATAGTTCAGTTACTAGTTGTATAGTTAGGAACAGAATTTAGAGTTAATGAGTCAGAGTTTGTTCAGTAGTGATAACAGAAGGCCTCCATAAAGTGGCCACAACAGTGACAAAGAAGTCGCATATGAACAAGAAAGCTGTGATTTTGGCAGTAAAACATAATTTTCATTTATTTGAAGTCACCTGCCAAATGCTAGTAACTGTTTCTTATGGCAAATACATTGGTCCACTGGCTTCTAAAGCCGATTGTGTAGTGTGTGGTGGGGCTAAATAGTGACAAAAGCTAGTTGTGGTGTCCTTCAGTACTTTTGGCTACAAATAAAAGTTTATTTTGTCCCCTTTTATACAATAAAGCTAAATACAAGCTAAATACAGTGTTGTTTGCCCCAGTGCTTTCATATTCTTCATTAAAAAAAAAAGTCATCCTTCATATCTCCAGAGGTCTTTTAACTGGCTCTGGTCTTCTATGATCAGCAATTTACAGACCCTCTTGTGACTCCAGAGGCTGTAAATAGCTCTCATATTATTAACTCCCACCTATCAAACTCTGGTAGTCTTATTAATGGTGAAGTTCATAGAGGCTTCATGAAAGCTACAATGCACTGAGGTTTTCGGCCTTGCTTATCTTATTCTCCCTGTGTCAGCACGGGAATGTCGATCTCTATAGCAGACATCCGTGAGCGGGTGGAGTAGCGGTGACCTGCGTAGCTGGATGCATAGCCCTGAGAGGGAGCATAGCTTTGTGAAGGCGCATAGCTCTGCGAGGGAGCGTAGCTGTAAGCCTGGGTCCCTCCCACTTCAGACCCATACCCATCTGGAGCAGAAATCTGAGACATGTACACCTGTGGTGGTGCAGGGGCAACAACACTTTGTGTGTAGCCCTGGGATGGCACGTAAGGCTGTGTGTCAATCACTGTGGGAGCATATGTCTGTGGTGGGAAGGGCTGAGGACCATACACTGGTGAGGGAGGATATCCATTGGCAGTAAGAGGCTGACTGGAAAGAGATGTCTGCATGGAGGGCAGGGGCAACCAGAACGGTGAAGGCAACTTCTTACACATACAGTACCACATGAACATCAGCAGCGCAGCCAGCATTAGTCCTCCAGAGCAGCCTATTGATATGTATACAGCAAACCCATCAGAGAAAATATTGTCATATCTGATGTTCAGCTCCTTAGTGCGGAAGAGAAACCATACTGAAGGTGCGATGGCAATAGCACCACCCAGGAACAAGAACATCCCAGCCACAAGGTGACACCCTGCACTGTTGACCAGGAATCTGATAGTTTTGATGTCTGGCTCAGGCTTGTCTGAGCAGCAGCAGGTCTTACACATCCCAGCCATGCACAGTAGCAAAGCTAGTGAGCCAAAAAGCAACCCTGCAGGCAGACAGAACTGCAGGAGCCTCAAATCCAGCTGATCCACTTTAGAGTACCACTGGAAATGTGAGAAAACATGATTTCTGTTAGGACTATTTAGAACACAAAAGAAAAAGGAAAAGCAGAAGGGAGTAAATTACTCGAACTAATACCTCTGAATCATAGTAGTAGCATCCTGAATAGCCATCCTGTTTCACACATTTAGCCCACAGCCCATCATACACGCTGATATTCTTGGCGTTGCGATTGAAGGTGACGAGTCTTGTTATACGCCACTGTGGGATTATTGCTGACACAACAAGTCCTCCTACAGACACGAAGGCAATGATGAAGGAAAAAGCATTGGTGGCATGGATGTTCCGGCACGACATGATTGTTGGTGCTGAAAGGAACCAAAGCCACGGGGGGAGTTCCTGTTTAAATGAAAAAAGTGAGGATGTTAGACAGAAAGAAGTGGCTGGTCAGTGTCCTAGGAATAATTGGGGCCGTTGTACAATTTCAACATATTTTTCCTGTATTAAAACAAACTCTTGATCATTGGAAGAAGGCATAGTTATACAAGTTTATATGAATGGCCCCATTACTACTAAGCAATCTAACTGTGCCACAGACTGACCTAGCTATGGGCAACCCCCCTGTATTTCTATTCACCACAGTGCAGATGACCCAATATCTGCTCTCCCCGAGAAACAATGCTCTCATTTCATCAGCAAACAAAGTGGGAATGACTTGATGGCTGAGGTTGCAGAGCAAGAGTGTCTGTTCTGCAGTGCATTGCATAGTCTGCACAGTTACACAATAAACAATTGAATTATACACTTGACCTTTCTATAGGTGACACCATACACAGTGATTGCCCATTGTACTGTAACTTGGCTTCAAGAAACTCGTCTGCTTTCATCTCAGTCTGTCTAGATGATCAAAATATGCTTTATTCAGATGTAAGCAGAAGAATGCCTATGGCTAACACAAAATACAACGACTTGAAGTTTAACAAATTAAAAGACAGGATGGGTTTTTTAAGTGAGGGCTCCTGAGCTCTGGAGCTTCCTGTGTGAGGATCTGAGGTTTGCAGTCTGCGACATCCTTTAAATCATCATTTTTAAACAGCCCTGCTATTCTCCTGCCCCAGCTGTTATTCCTCTAGTTGTAAGATGCCTTATCTGTTACATTTGTTACGTTATTATTACGTTTGTTTCGCTGCAGTTAGCATAATAATAAATGACTAAGATCCATCAGATGAGGTTATCGATGACTGCGTCGATTAATCTGTCTGACACAGACAGATACAAGAACCAATACTGTGAATCCAAGTTTAATTTCGTGATTAACATTACACCATAACTTACAACATAACTTTTTTTTATAATAATAACATACTTTCCAGATAGCCTGGTCAGGCTAGGCTAACTACTAGGGTTAGCCACCGTAGGCTAGTACTGTTAGCCCGTTCAGTTGAACATCATCTATCATTAAATAAGCATTTACTATTAACAGCAGCATATGTCAACAACTGTGTTGTTTAAAATGGGCCATTTGATTACGAAAACAACAACCTTGGCTCAGTAACTAGCATTCAACGCTGGGGTTTTCGGTACACTAGCCAGCTAGCTGGTAGCTAGCCTAAAAAGTTAGCATTACAGCAGCCTGTTGCGTCCAGAAAGTCTTGACATGAAGCTAAAACACGGCACATCTCCACACTACCGTATATTTCCAGCGGTTCAGTCGTCTTTAAAGCGAATGCGGTGGCATTTCAGCCTGGTCCTGTTTCGTCCAGTTCAACATAAAGCAGTGTCTTTTCACTGAGGTACAGCAGAGATGGACACAACAGGATGTGGCCTCGGGAAACTGGAGCATCTCCGCCCTCAGTGCTG
This sequence comes from Rachycentron canadum, assembly GCA_038496675.1. Taxonomy (NCBI): domain Eukaryota; kingdom Metazoa; phylum Chordata; class Actinopteri; order Carangiformes; family Rachycentridae; genus Rachycentron; species Rachycentron canadum. The sequence continues at coordinate 1,748,004 of CM076653.1, forward strand.
CCTCACAGGTGGTTAAACCTGTGGGCTGTGGCCCTGGTGTTGTTGTTGTTGTTCATCAATACTAAATAAAATGTTTCCTGAAATTATCCCCTATGCACGGAGCAAATTAAAAGTAAATAAAAACAATGAATTAAATAAGTAAAGATAATAAATTAAAAAATCGCAGATGTAATGTTTTTGCGGCAGCCATCTGATATTACGTTTCCAATTATGTGTACGATGATTCTCTCTCCTTATCATTTACTTTGCTCTGGGGGCGACAAGTAACACTGCGGATCTGATGTGTGTGCGTGTGCAATAATAATGACATTAACAGTCTGTCCAATTAACATACAAGTCACCAACACAGACAGTTATGGATTTATCTTAATGTGGTTTTATATATATATATATATATATATATATATATATATAAGGTATTGTTGTTATGTATATTGTACTAATTTTGTTTGGTGGTGGTGTGCGTGTGTGTCTGTGTGATGTGTGTGTGTTTGTGTGTTCACAGTGATGAACTTGATGAACTCTTCCCTTTGTGTCTTCCAGGGAGATGTCCACATCCACATGATCTATAAATCTGCAGGGCAAGAAGGAATTTATGACCTTTCCAATGGTAAGATAGTGACTGAAGCTTGAGGAAGAATTTAATATGTGATTAATGTTGATAGAGTTACTATTTGGTTTTGTAATGTGCATTTGCTCATGCATAGAAAAAACATAGAAAGTGCATCAGCTGTTTTGGAATCTCTTCTGAATGCTGACGGTGATAAATGTCTCTGTTTCCCAGTTGATCTGCCAGAGCCTCCATTTCCCAGCCCTCCATTTCCAGGGTCAAAAGTTGTTCACAGGAGAAAAAAGAGACAGGTATGACATTCGCTGGGAAACCATCATCATATGTAGGGGGATGCTATTAGACTCTTACTGACCTAATTTTTTGTTGTGCACATAAATATTTCTTTGTAAGATAGAGAAATAATTATGCTATAATTATGCTTTTTGTCCAGACCTGATTACACTGTTTCCCACATGTAAATTTCAGGTTAACACACAAAGATAAAGAGAGAGACAGTTTTCTCTCTCCCTTCCCACTCAACAGCGCTCCGCCCCTCTCTACTTCTTCTTCTCATCTTATTTTTCATGAAATATTCATTATCTTATGAGTAGATGCTGCTTCCAGCCTCATCTTTTTTCAGACACAGTCAGATATCTGCAGCAACATGTCTCAGCCATCAGATCTTTATTTGGAAGTTGGAGAACAGAAACACCTGACTGAGCTTTGCAAAGTTCATCCTTATTGATTTGTTGTCTCTTTTCTTTCCTTGGTGACGCATGAGACATCAGTTGATCTTTGTGTTTACTGTGTGTGCTCTTCTGAAATTTTCCTTGATGTCCAAAGTCTTGGTTAAAGGAGGCTGAGAAAAGGGCGTCTGTCTGTGTCTGTTTACATGATAAAACTAAATTACATTGTTTCCTCTCAGGCTCCACATGTCTCACACAGTATAGAGGATGAGACCAAATACATTGAATTGATGGTGATCAATGACCATTTAATGGTAAGCTTCTGATTTCATTTTATAGATATACTATTAATATGGAATGAATGTATAGTTATGACACTTTAAAATCTTTGTGTTTGTTATCTGTGCCTGCACCTTGTATGAAGTGACTTATATTTTATTAAGAGATTTTGGTTTTGTGAGATTTATAAAAAATGCATCATAGCGAAGAGAAAGAACATTTATTACTCATCAAAGGACTTTCATGTTATGTAAACTGAATCTTTTTATGTTCCCTTTTTGAATTTGTGAAATTATCCATTATGATTTGTCTTGAGCTGGGCACTGTATTTTTTGTTAACATTATTCAAACTGCAGTTAAGTAAAGTATTTCTTAGGGCCTGTTTTCATTTGCAGATTGGTACACATTTATTGTTCTGGTAAGTATGTACAGCAGTAGGACAATGCATTTAATAGAATTTAATTAATTAATTTGACAAATTAATTAGAAATTAGGTACCGCAGGCATATTTAGAAGTTATTTCTGTTTAGACAACAACAGAGGTTGAATAAACTGTACAAAGATTTTTCTTGAAATAGTAAAATCAGCCTTGATCTTTTCGTTGGATTTGTTGATGATGAGAAAAAATTATAGAATATCACCAGGGTTGTACTTAGAATTGCAAAGACCTTAGTGCGGGATGCTGGGTTGGCTGAGAGTCAACCGTATAAAAGTGCATGCACTCTTGAGTTGCTCCAAAAACTACCTATGTTGTGCATAAAACAGATAATGTTTTGATCTAAATGTGCCTGACTAAGATCCTCTGTGTCTGATTTTGTTTTATACACAGTGACATTGATATTTGGAGCAAATCAAATGTGCAGACGCTGCTTCTTTTATACATTTAAATGCCTTAAAATGAATTTGTGCCAAATTTTGAATCCCATTTTTATTTATTACTTCTCCATCCCTCTGTCACTCTCTCGCTTTCTCTCTCTCTCTCTGCAGTATAAGAAGCATCGGCTTTCCATTGGACAGACGAATAACTATGCTAAGTCAGTGGTCAATATGGCTGACATGGTAAGAATAGTATTGATCCTCTTCTTGGAAAGCTTGCCACAAGCACTCCCAGGAAATGGGACATTGCACTGATTTTTCATTTAACCAACCTTAGTTGCTCCATTTAAAACCTCTTCTGGCCCATAATATGCTGCAAGCAGCCATTAACCAGCCAGTTCTGAGTTTTCAGGTTTCAGAGGACTGAGGCAGCAGTGGCATTCCTGCAGTTCCGAGGCAGATATTTCAATGTTTGATTATTTGTGGCCGCATCTGTGTGCTGTGTTACTGAAATCTGACCTGCTCCAGGGTCATGTCTGTAAGCTGATAGGCTGATGAAGCTGGAAGAAGGTCATGCTTTTTGTTGTGTCCTTGAAGACGATCATATGAAGCAGGCTCTATTTGGGAAGTACCCATTGATTTCCAAGTACAAGCAGAGTTACCTTTCCTTCCACTGTGTGCCATGGAGGTGCATTCATAGGAAGACTAGGTATTGCAATTTCCTATAAGTTGCTAAAAATATCAGTATAAAGACAAAATTAATAAAGTTGTAACATTTGTATATACCTGTCCTTGTTTGGAAAACAATATGTAGCAATGGGCTTTTCCTAACCAAATCCCTAGCCAGAGTTTTTGATTCCTCTGTACCTGACAAAAACACAGTTTGGGTATGACATGTACTTTTCCAAATGTAACAATATTTTTTTGACACTGTTACCTTCATCAGTTGGCAGCCAGTGTAGAGACAGACAGGAACATGAAACAAAGGCACAAACAGGCATGGCATGCAATCAAATCATATCATGTCATCAAATCGGGGATGTTGTGGTTCTGGCTTTCAGGGATATTTCATAATTTGTGTTCAACAGTGTTGCACAGTCACAATTACAGTACTTATTTTTTTGAGAAACATCAACTGGACAAGAAAGATGTGAGTGTGAGGCACTGGTGAGTTTAACCCATATCATAAATAAAAATGTTATATGTAGTCTCAGATTTATGTATGTTTAGTGGTATCAGATTTAATGTTTACAGAAACACAATATGAAGCCAGCCTCAATGCAGACTCACTTTCTGATGTTTTTATTGTTTGCTCCACACTAGCTTTGGGGACACTAGTGGTGGGACAGCTTTATATGGCAAAATCGCCATTCAAATGCACAAACAGATTAAAAGTGGATAGTGTCACATATCGCTGACTGCTCATTCTTTTCTCTGTCAGGTTTGTCCTCAGATTTGTAGCATTCAGCTTAAACGAAGAGGCTTTGTTCTTGCCCTCTACTCCAGTGTTTGCCTGCCTCAGTTCCGCAATAGATTTCCATCTTATGAAAGCAAACATATTATTATTTACCATCCAATTTTCTCCCGCTTTGGCCTTCAGACTGTTGCATTTGTTCACTCTCTCTCTCGCCGCCTGTAATGTGCTGCTGTCTGGTGGCAGGATCATACAGATCATCCTGACTGTTGACTAACTGGCTGACTGGTGCTGTCATAATGAACAGCTGGAGATGATGAATATGAAACATGCCTGTCATTGCCTGTTAATGTCGATCAGGGCATGTCATTTTTTTTCTTTGGTACTTTCAATTACACGATAACTTGAAACTTGTGGCTTTTTTGACTTAAAAAGATATCACGCACTGAAATTAATTTTCCTTCAATACCACAGATATTCAAGGAACAGCTTAATACCAGGATTGTGCTGGTTGCCATGGAAACCTGGTCAGCTGACAACAAGTTCAACATTGACGATGACCCGATGGTGACCCTGAGGGAGTTCATGAAGTACAGAAAAGACTTCATTAAGGAGAAATGCGACTCTGTTCACCTCTTCTCGTGAGTCTGAATATCTGCATACAAGTTTCTTGTGTTCATGGTGCTCAGCATCTTTTCTTTTTTTTTTTTTTTAAATAAATTTCTCGTTTTATCAGAGGGACTCGCTTTCATAGCAGCTGGGGTGGAGCTTCCTACATGGGAGGAGTTTGCTCCCTCACTAAAGGAGGTGGAGTGAATGAGGTGAGACCTGAACCATAAATTAATGATTTAAAATCCACCAACAACTTGTCAGCAGCAACAATAAGTCATTTCCAGTTGTGCATCAGAAAGAGAGTACAAACATGCATCATATGCTTCAGTTTTATTTTTGTAGCCCTTTAGTTTCTGATATTCCACTTCATGTATCAGTCCAATTATTATTCTTTTTCTACTTTAAGGGCAGATGCCTCTGTAAGCTCTTTTTGTAACACAAGTTCTTCTCACCAGACCGGTCTAGTTTTCTATTTATTTTCTGTGTCCTGCTGTTTTTCTCCTTGCTCTCTGTCTGTCTTTTTTCATCAGTACGGGAAAACAGATGAGATGGCGATAACCCTGGCTCAGTCTCTTGGACAGAACATTGGCATCTTCTCAGACAAGAAGAGGATCCTCAATGGTACGTAGTTAAACTTTACCCTTTTATTTGTTACCTTTATAACAAAAAATATTTTTAAGCCTCCCTTCTTTTTACTAACAAGATGTTGATGTGTTTGTTTGTCCAGGTGAATGCAAGTGTGATGATCGTTGGTCGGGCTGTATCATGGATGATGTTGGGTAAGTTACTTTTAAATTACAATTTCCTCATTGAGACAGAAATGGACACAATAGACATCTGTCAGTGATTCTGGTGCCTGTTAATCAGAGTTTACTGAACACATTTTGTAATAAAACTGAAGTGGATGTGCAGGCATTTCTTTCTTTGTCAGTGTCATCAGTGTTTTCCTAACAAATATAATGCTGCTGTGATTTGGCTAATGCTAATATCACACTTAATCCTATCACACTGTCTCCAATACCTGAACTTAAAAGTGGTGTCATCATGTCATCTCTGAAATTGAGGTTGTGGAAAGTTTGTGTTCATAATTTGACGACAAATACGCGTGGCTACTGTGTAATTTGAGGAAATCAAAGGTTGACTAAATGTTAAAGCTATATAAACTGAACAACCTAAATGCTGGTTAGCATTTAGGTGGGCCCCTAAAATTACATCTAAATATTCTTTTATTCATCAGTATGAATGCACTTTAATGAATATCCCTATCCCCTGGAGTGTTATTGTAGTGTTGTAATGAACCACTAGGTGTCAGTCTTTGTTTATTTTCTGAATGGTATCAGCTTGTTTATATAACTTGGGCTTGGCTCCTTTCAGTAAAAATGTGTCATGTAATCTGCTGGTTGCTAAGATAAGTAAATAAGTGAAATACAGTCTGTGTATGTTCATTTGCTTGTTTGGCATTGTGCCACTGTGAGCACAACAATATGATTGGGTGTGTTGTGTGTGCAAGAGGCACTGTGATGTGTGTTTGTGAGTATATACCCTTCTTCTTAAATACTTCTCACATTCCCCCTCTATCCCGAATGGGACAGCAGGTGAGCAGAAGCTTGGTTAGAACGTTGCCTGTGCTGTTTTGAACCAACTGGCTGCCTCGGAGGGGTTGACAGTCACCACAACCTTTCCCATTTCATCCAGCAGCACTACAGCCACTGTGGCCCCAGCTTCTCTTTTGATCTAAATGATATGAATAAATACAGCTTGATGTCTCTTTTTTGTACACTGGCTGTATTTTTCATTATCATTTTGTACAATTGCACTTTATGTGTATTCTTGAGTTTTTTGGCCAATGTCACCGGCTGATCAACCTAGAAAACCTTTTATTCATTTGATTATTCTGATTAGCAATAGGCTCCTTCTCCCTCCTGCCCTTTGAAAGTCAGGACTTTTCATCAGTTACTTTTCGTCCATGTCTAACCGATTGAAACAGTCTGCAATGTCATTCTCATCTTAGGCCAATATTTGTCTACTTCATTTCCCTGTAACAATAGTACACTTCCTGGACACTCCCTGTACAGATCCTGCTCTATTGGGTTTCCATAATTAACCTGCCATGAGATCATGAGGTCACATGACAGAGGACAGGTCACACTGCTCTCTTTTGGGCCTGTCCTCTGTGAATGGATCTGACCCAGATCTGCAATCTCTAAAGTAAAGTCAATGGTATTTCAGACAGTTGTATTCAATGAACAACCTCAGTCATGTCCATTGACGAAGGTTTTTTTTCCCTCAGCACCTGCATGTCTGATCTACCTAACCTGATTATTACTACTACTAACTATTTTCACATTTTTTTCACAGGGTTTAGCTGTGTGTGCTTGTATGTATGTGTGTGAGTGTGTGTTTGTGTGTGAGAGTTGATGTGTTTGCTCATATATAGAGTTTCTGTGTATTCATATGTATCATATGTATGTGTGGCTTATTATGAGCATCTTAAATCCTAATTAAACCTTATATAAAAGATATAAAATTGTCAGAGGACACAGTCCTTAGAAAAAAGAGATAATTTATAGTTTAAATGTGCATTATGGTCAAGTTAGGATTTTGAATTGTTTTTATATGTTTTGTATTGTTTTCTTCTCATGGAAGAATGGATGTTGCCATGAACAAACCAAGACAAAATATGTATTTTAAAGGTACAATTGGTGCAATATTATATGACTGAATAGAACAGAAAAAGGAGACATAGAGATATTGTACACATGAAGCACCCTGCATAATTTGGCAGTTGCAGAGACCATTAAATAACAGTGGTTCAGTGTGTGTTAACACTGCCATGCCTTCTATTTGCCATTAGGAAGTGATGAGCTGACTATGAATAAATGAGTGAGTTAGGGAAGAAATAATTGATTTAAGATATTTGTGAATTACTGGATACAGGAGGTTCTTCACATTCTTTATTAAATAAATCCATGCAGCACAGGAAAATGCTTACAGCAGTACCTGTGTTTCTTTTGGAATACATATTTTGATCTCATGTAAAAAGAAAAGTTTTTATTGTGGCTGAATAATAGTCCACATGGTAATGATTATACTTCTTTTGCTGACCAATGAATCACTCAAGCACGCTTCATCTTTGTCTCACCTTTTATTACAATTTAAAAAGAGATGAACACTACAAGATTTTGACAAGATTCAGCCCCAGCACAAATTAGAACTCAAACACACAAATCCCACAGACAGCTGGGATAACTTTTAACCTGATTCGCTGAGAAATCTTCCTCAGATATTGTAGTGTACTTCATCCACCATCAAAGCATCATTACTGTGTACTTATACAACCATCATCTCTGCAGGTGGCTTCATTCAGTCACATGACATATGAAGTAGCAATGACCTCTTTCAGCCCCTGACTCTCTGAGTCACAGTGAGTCCCACTGTTATTGCATTGTCTCCTGTGTCAGTCCTGATGACTATCACGGCCACTCTAGTTCAAAATGTGCCAAGAGTATAATCAACATTAAGTCTGACAGAACAGAAGAGGATAATAATGTTTAAGTGCTGCTCAGGTTTGGGTCAATATCATTAAAAGCATCAGAGTGAACACGGTGCATTTGATTGTAACAGACTTTGTAATAGACAAATACTTCAGGTGCTGATTGGGCTCCAGACGGATGTATAATCAAGCTGTACTATATTTTTTACTGTAAGTGAATCAAAGCCATCACATGGAACATTAACACAGAGTTAATGACGCCATCAGTAGAGTTTGTTTTCTGCTCTGACAATCTCTGAAAATGTGATAAAAATGGTAAATATCAGTTTAGGGGCCCAGTATCAAATGATAATGCAATAACAGCTCAAAAGCAAATCATTCAAAATATTTTGGTTCATTTCTAGGACAAAGTCACAAATGCATCTTAGATCCATCTACACTTGACATGTTTTCACAGTCTTAGCTATACCGTCTGTCTGCCTCCATGTTATAGTAAGGATCTCCTCTGAACTGTGAGTATGGTAAACCTGTCATAAAACATGAAATATAAATGGTATGGTGTCTCCTGTAAGAAATATGAACTTTATTAAATATGACAAATCTGCTATGGTGTTGCCTGTAGCACTGAAATTAAATGTGAGGATTGAAAAGTCATTTTGTGTGGGTAAAAAGGTTTAAAACTAAATTTTTTCATGCCAAGTTTCAAGTGTTTTATCCTGTTATGTGCTTTTGGGAGCAACCCCTCGAGCTCTCAGTGTCATTTGAGGGTCATGTCTGTGCTATATCCACAGTAACTGCATTATATGGTTGTGTTGAACAGTTTCTACCTGCCCAAGAGGTTCTCTGACTGCAACGTGGAGGAGTATCACAATTTTCTGAACAGTGGAGGAGGAGCTTGTCTGTTCAACAAACCTCTGAAGGTAGATCACACTCACGCATATATGGATTTATTTGAAGGTGTTTTCTCAGTACTTTGAATGCTAATTCTGTCCTTTTCACCCTAAGCTTTTAGACCCTCCAGTCTGTGGAAATGGCTTCTTGGAGCCAGGAGAGGAGTGTGACTGTGGCAGCCCAGCAGTGAGTTACAGCACTGGAGATGTATTATAAAGGGTTAACTTGACAATCAAGTTCAAAGTACTAGGCTAATTTCCTAACCCATAACCACTTGCCGTACTTTCATACTTCTACTACTTTGTCTGATATGAGGTAATGTGAACAAATGAAGTAATCAAAAATGGATTACATGATGAGATGATGTATTTTCTGAAAGACAGAAACCACTTGCATTAAACCAAAGAAATCCACTGAGAAGAGTTTTTTTTGTCTGTAGGAATGTGCCAAAGAAGGGGATAACTGCTGTAAGAAGTGTACCCTGACTCAAGGCTCAAAGTGTAGCAATGGACTCTGCTGCAACAGCTGCCAGGTACAAGACCATTCACAGCTACACCTCTGTCTTCTGCTGGGTGTTGTAGTTGAGTTGGATGAAATCACCAAGAAAGAAAACATGCTCAAAAACACTCTGTAAAAGCCAAGTGAAAGAAACATTTTCACTTCGACAAACTAAACCAAAGTTGTTGACCTTAGTAAAATAGAAGGGGTAGTATTTGTTTAGCACAACCTGTCCAACCGCCTCCTCCCTGCGACCCTTAAGGGTAAGCGATATATCTAATGGATAGATGGATGGGACAACTTCACTACTACCTTCATCAGTTTTTTCCACACAACAGATAAAAACATGTCTTTACCAATAATCTGAGATGAAGGGGTGGAGAAAACATATCCATCAATAGAAATAATCATTTGACAATAACCACTGATGCAGAAATGATTGAAAATGCACAAAAAATACTCAGAGATACATTGAAAAACACAATTAGTATAGATACCAATACATTCTAATGGAAATACAAAAAAAACTTCCATCAATATATTTTTATTCTCACAATTATTAAAATATTACTATATTAAAATATATACACATTAAAAGTAAAACAAGCAATGATCTGTTACCTCCACAGCACACTATCCCTAAAGTAGAGTTGTGACAGGCTATTTATACAATAAAATCCCAGAATTTTTATTATGTTATTAACATATCCCATAAATATTGGGTAGACATTAATGGTTATCACAGACGAGTGTAATGTGTCAAGAGGAAAGTGAATCAGAGCGTTAACACATTACAATCACTCTCGGAGCCTGTGTAATCTTTATTGTGTGCTGCTGCAGATGGAGTTCATGGGAGTTGTGTGTCGAGATGCAGTGAATGACTGTGACATCCCAGAAAACTGCACAGGCAACTCCAGCCAGGTGAGCATGAGCTTCCCTCACACAGTTTTCTGCAGCTCTGAATTTATTATAAAAACTGCCAAAGGAAATGTATGAAATCATGGTATCTATCTGGGTTTTTTTTTTTTTTTTTTGCAGTGTCCACCAAATGTACACAAGATGGATGGCTACACTTGTGAAAAGGATCAGGTAAGATTTTCATGTTTATGGATTTTACTGTATATTTTTACTGTATATTACATTTTACTGTACATTACATTACTTGTCACGGTTTCTCTTGACAGGGTCGCTGCTTCAATGGAAGGTGTAAAACCAAAGACAGACAGTGCAAATACATTTGGGGAGAGAGTAAGTCTAATATTCCTCTGTGACTTTCAAGAGATAATCTTCCTGCACTTTACGTCTTAATGCTGATTTTGTCATGTTGTGTCTCAGAGGCAACAGCAGCTGACAAGTTCTGCTACGAGAAACTCAACATTGAGGGGACAGAGAAAGGCAACTGTGGGAAGGACAAGGACACCTGGATCCAGTGTAACAAACAGTAAGCCAGTCCTCTCTGTGAAGCTAACCTGTGCAGAGTTATTTTCTTTAAGTGATCCTTGATTTCACCTTTGTGTTTCAGGGATGTTCATTGTGGGTACCTGCTGTGCTCCAACATCTCACCTGCCCCACGGCTTGGAGAGCTGCAGGGTGGGCTGACCTCTTTCTCTGTAGCCCGGCACAGTGCTTCTCTCGACTGCAGGTACTCATCATTGAGGAAAAACACTCAATGCCCAAACTAGGTTCTGTATTTTGTAGCAGTAAAATACAAAACACTACTTGGCAAGCACACAATTTAACTTGATATCAGCATATTTATAGTGTTACTATAATTAAGGTTGAAATTATACATTTTTGATTGTTGTCTAAAACATCAGTTTTGGTGTCCGTCCCTCGGGATGAAGAACCAAAGTCATAATTTCCTAAAATTCATCAACCCAAAAATTGCTTTTTGACCATATAGAGGAAACTGCTTGAGGGACATTGGGTAAATAATTTACACCCTGACAAAATAACTTCTGGGGTGCACTTAACACTGAAGTAGAAGACTGTGGACATGCAGGTCACATTTACCTTAACTGAAGATAATCCTTGACACATTAAGAGCTGTCTAAGTGACTCAGTCATGTTTGTTGTTCAGTGGTGCTCATGTGCTGATCGATGGAGACACTGACCTGGGATACGTCGAGGATGGGACAGCATGCGGGACAGACCACATCTGTTTCAATCACAAATGTCTCCCCATCCAACAGTTCAACTTCAGCACTTGCCCTGGGACCACTGACAAGACTATCTGCTCTGGACATGGGGTACACACAAACAGTGGATGCACACACACAATACTGAATTCAAGCTAAAAATACAATTGGAAAACTTAACCATGTCAATGTTATCCCGACTTCAGAGTGTTGTGTATGCGAGTTATTTTTGGACTCTATTTGTCGGAGCCTCTTAAACACATTTTTTATGAAAAATATGTTAACCTCAAATTGGATGTTTTGAATAATACAGTATGTTCATTTTAAGCATAGTATTGGATAATACTTGAGCTCACATCACTTTTTTTATTGGTCAGTTGTTGAATCAAATTATTATTATTATTATTATTATCATTTTTAAAAAATGGAATTGTATTTCTTTTTCTGTTAAATTCCATCATCTTTGTTCATATGTTCATGCTGTAGGTGTGCAGTAATGAGCTGAAGTGTGTGTGTTACCTGGGCTGGGCTGGAGAGGACTGCAACTCCACGTCCCCTCTCAGTTATCTTGTGGTGGGACCGACTGCCTCAGTTTCAGGTAGAGATGTTAACACTGCTGCCTCGTTCATGCCTCTATCTATGTTTCCCGTTTCCTGTACTCTTCTGTTTCTTGTCATTCTTCTCTGCACCTCCGTACCCATACTCCCCTGCCTCCCTAACTTCATCTCTCACTTTTGCTTTTATTGTCCCTCCCCTTCACCAATCCACAGATGTTAAAATGATAATTTTGTTTCTTTGTTTTCACTGATTTTGTAATTTTTGTTTATTTTTGCTTCTTTTGAGTTCATGTCCGCTCATCACAACCAGCTGCATTTGTATTCACTTAACCAGGCATGTCATTCTTTTTGTTTGTCATTATTTTCACACTCATTCTTTGTCGACAGGCTGATGTCTTTGATGGAGTAACTTGAGGTCAGATTTGAGTTATTTTTTCATTGTATTTGTCCTGTCTTTGATGTCATTTCCTGGTTCTCTTTCTCTGGCACCCCAACTTCAGCTCACTGCGGTCGGTTAATTCGACCATTAAAAAAGTAAAAAAATTCCTGTTAACCTAATTCTTGTATAGGAACCTACAGCACATGTTCCCCTCAGAGTAACACTGAAGGGCAACAGCAGTTTGTTTGTTCTCTGTTTATTCCCCCTTGTCCTTCTGTTACACTTTTCCTGCTAAATGTAGTGTGTTTTGTCTTCTGCTGCAGTGTTTTGTGGTTTGTGTACCCCCATGTGTCCACATTACTCAGGAAACAAGAGACATCCAATTAACACATCTCTCTGCCTGCCCCTCTCTCTCTGCCTCCTCTATTCCTCTGTCTCAGGAATCACCAGTACAAACATCATCGTCGGGGCCATTGTAGGCTCCATTCTCTTCCTCGCTCTCATACTGGCTGTTACAGCCTGGTGCTACAAGTAAGTTTCCCTGTAGCCTGCATGCGTAATGTTTTTATTTTGTTGTTGTTTTTATCAGTGGCTCCCACCAGTGGTAGCAGGGAGAAATCTGAGGGGGGTTTGACTCGTGAGAGGATTTCCAGAATAGCAAAGACAAAACTGTGTTAATTTTTTTAGACTCTCCTGTTTTTATATATACATTTAACAAAAGCTATTTTGTTGTTGGGCTGAGGATACTTGTTCTTCTTTTTACAGGAGCTATAAACAGAGACGCTATGTCGAGTCTGAGGTTCACCGAAGATTCTGCCGGTTTGATCACTTTATGTTCTCTCTGAAATGTTTTTCCCCCACAGGGGTTTTAATTTTGCATAAAACAAAACCTGTAGTTAATATTCATAGGTCTTTAATTATAAATGATCTCATTCTCTTAAATTTTCTAATTATAATCAAATTATCCAGAATGGAAAATCAGCTTTTGGAACCTATGGAGAAAATATCCTCCATTGTCCTGCAAGATCACCAGTGGTTGAAGGGCTACTCAGATCTTTATTGAAGTACAAGTACCAATTGTAAAATTACCCCATTGATACTATTCTATACAGTATATTACAGTATTTGATTATTTACAAATACATTTATGTATACAATTGTGAAAAATGTAAGGTAGTCGCTGAGGCAGACATACAGTGCACAGGTTTAATTAGAGTCAAACAGGGCCAAAAAAAAAAATAGTATAAGAACAAACTATCATACAATTACCAAAAAGAAAAATATTGAACATTGGGGATTTATGATAAATAACTTTGTTGTGTAATTTTAATATGAAAATAAAATAATTGGTCTTTATTCCCAGGCAAATGCCCCCAGGCGACTACGTAACAAAGCCTGGTGATGCAGATTCATTTTACAGTGACATGCCTCCAGGTGTCAGCACCAACTCTGGCTGCAGCTCCAAGAAGAGGTCAGCCTGCCTGTCCCACCTGCAGATTTGCTTCACTCCCTCCATCCCATCCATTTCTCAGAACATCTCACTGTTTGGCTTCAGGTGTGCCAACTCATTGTCACTCATTCATTTATTCATTCACGAGCTGTTGTGTATGCGTGCGTGAGTGTGCTGTATTCACTGGTATAGACAAGCTCAATATGTTTTCATATCGTGCTTTGGCTTTTGTTATGTCTCTGTCTGTGAACATTTTGGAAGTGGACCAACATTTGAAGCATTTAGCCAGTGGAGAACTGGGCCAGAAACACCTCTCAGTGCTCCATTTTTCACATCATGTCACATTCTGTTGTCTTGATGCTATTTCATGGCTCAAAAATTTTGCCATCTGTTGAGCTGGTGTCTTCATTTTCTTTTTCACTGATCTCAGCCTTTCGCTCGTTGCTACTTCTGCAACAGGAACAGCACAGCATTTAATGATTGGTAACAGTTTAGACAGAGATATTGCACTGATGATATTTTGTCTTTGCTCTATGTGTACGTGTGTGTGTGTGTGCCTGTGTGTTTAGATCTAATGGGCTTTCCCACTCGTGGAGTGAGAGAATCCCAGATGCCAAACATATCTCTGACATCTGTGAAAATGGGCGACCAAGGAGCAACTCATGGCAAGGTAATACACAAAACACCCCCCCACCCACCCCCAAATAGTTGTGCTTATCCTGCTGTGAATTTCACTTGAGTGCCTCAGAAAGAAGGAATGCAACATGACATTTGTTTTGCCAAAGCAAGTTCATTCAAAAGGCAGCACACCTGTGAAAAAAAGGGAAATGTCCTAAATGTTACAGTACAATTTATGTATAAGTAATATAGGTAAAATGTGTGTATGTAATCTCTGTCAGAGTCAAGATAATGTAATCACAATTATTAATACATGAGGGTATTTGTTTGCTTTTTAAACCACTGGAATATTGCCTTTTTCTTGAATTAGTTAATTACAGCTCTTCTCATACGTGTTCTCTCTTTGAAAAACGCATTGAAACACATTCTCTCCCATGTTATCTCCCCAGCAAATATTTTACAAGCGATTATTTGTATTTAAAGTGTGTGTTTATCCTTTGTTCCAGGAAATCTGAGCGGTAATCGTAAGAAACTGAAAGGAAAGAAGTTTCGTGCTCGCTCTAACTCAACAGAGTAAGTTCCTTGTGCCAAACTGGTCATGTGTGAGGTCAGTGAACACTGGCATTGGGGTATGCAGATAAACAGAATGTCTAGTGACACAGACATATTGGTCAGTAGGCTCATGTATAGGATTATTCTTTATTTTATATTTCTTTTTTTGCAGCACCCAAACTCAATATCTCATACAAACAGGAATAAATAATCTATTTGTTGGGAACTATTTTCACCTGGGGGAGAAAAAAATACATGTTTAGAGTGCTAAGTAGGATTTATTGCAGGAATAGACTTAAGGTAACCTGCAGTGCCTGTTCATTGTAGTGAAGGTAAATGTCACCCAGTGCAATGGTATGGCTTATTTATATGTTGTAAGTATTGCATTGCATTAACTATGAAGGCCAATAGTGCTATGAAGTGTCGGGTTTTGGTCACTTAAATGTTCTAGTAGGATTGTACTAAAGACTTTATTGTTGGTTTTGGTCTTTTTATTAGATTTGTGGACCAGAAAAAAATTAATATTACCCTACTTTTCCTTTGAAGATGTAGCATAGCTATGAAAAATATATCCACACAATTCTGGAAACAGTTCTTTCCTTAAAATGTAGATCAGAGATGGAAAGTTGCACTGAGGCTCACAAGACAGTGAGATCATGTTGTCTCCTGCAGTGTGAACTCAAAGCTCATCAAGCTTGTGAGGCTGTACTGTACTGCACCTCTTTTAAACTTTGCTCATGAGCTGTGAACAAATAAAATATTTGCATAAATGCCTGTTGACTGTGAATGAACAACAAACAGTGTGCATTGGCTGCCTCCCAGCCTGGCGTGTTGGTTTGTTTGTTTGTCTGTGGGTTTGAAGGTCTTGGCATATGAAGTAGTCTGCAGTGCACCCGTTCTCATTGCAAGCATGAGACTGACTGAGTGACGAGAAGCTAACCGCTTGGAATGATGTGACATGTAACCAATATGCAACTGAGCCTGTAACACACAACACAGTTGTTTGTGATTTTCATGGTGCTGTTTTCATCCGAAACCACACACACAGGTCTGTCCACCATCTTTTTCACCATTTTCTCAATTGCATCTTGGTGTTTGTTCAGATTCTTTGCTCTGCTCTGCTTTCCTAAAATATTTCCTCTTCCTCTCTCCTCCCCCCCCTACACGTGCTTATTTCTGGAAATTTTCTGTCCTTTTCATTTCTTTTCCTTCCTTCCTTTTCTCTCTTCTCCCCCTCCTTGTGTTGTGTCCATCACTTCCCCCCTCCCCCTCCTCCCCCTCCCACAGGTATTTAACCCCTCGCTTCAAAACAGAGTTTTATGATGTAACTAAATGGGTAGAAGATGTGAATAGAAACACTCAAGGACCTTACCTTAGGTATTACCTCAGACTATGTCCTGTACCCCACATGCTTGTCTAAAACCCCCTTCACTTTGGTTTGATTTGTGGTTTGGTCAGGAAAGAGAGTATTACTGCCATCTGGCCTTTTTTCTAATACCAGATACCACAGAGAGAGTGTTATTGACAGCAAGCATGTTGCAACAAGCAGTTGCTGCTGACCATCAAAAAAAAAAAAAAAACAGATGATGAAAAGTTTTTATGGTTTTTTTTCTATCATATTTTTGCCTAGTTTCAATTAAGACGTTTTTTTCTTTTTACTTTGCAGTTTTGATTTTCTGCTCTACTGTACTGATGCAAAAATGGCTCTTATTGCCTGTTACAGTTATAATACAGTCATTTTATTCCTAATTTCTTCTCATCCCCTCCTTTGCTTCTCCCCTCAGCCTCTTGCTCCCTCTGCATGTTGAGTGTTGTGTCAGTAAGTGTCTGTCAGTCCTGCCGCAATCCCAGTGACCTCGCGTGCCTTTGTATCAGTGTGATGTCACTGCCGAGCCAAACCTTTAGGGCGCTGCTCTGACATCATCACTGAGATGCTGTGACAAATTGTAGACCACCTCTCTGATTGTGTCCAAGGTCTATAGATAATCACAAACATGAAGTTTCCTTAACAGCGAGGAAGCTCATGCTCTCATTGGCTCCGTAGCTGGTCCAATGTTAGCACAGTTAACAACTGTTTCTTCACTTCAAACAACTGACTGTCACCAAACAGTCAATCAGATTTGTAATCTATAGACCTTCACTGTGTCTCCCCCTCCCTCTGTTATAACATTTCCTCAATGATAGAAACAGATTAATAGAGTGGAGAGATGTGGAAGGTTATATTGGGCATATCCAGGTTCCTGGACTAAAAATATCACTAACTTGTTATATGACTGACTGTTTGATTCTGCCCTGGTTTAACCATCTGTAACAACTAACAACTCACATTCATTTTATTATATTATTTCTAATTGATAATTGTACATGCATAATACATCATATAATAGTGGAACAGAAGAAAGAGGCTCGACATCGACAGTGACGCTAAAACAAAAAGACTAATTCTTCAGATTGGAAATACACAGACCGTCTCGACAGTATTATTGTCATAAATTATACAAATCATAACACCAGCAGCCATAATTGGTCCAGAGGGTAGTACAGTTCTTTTAGGAATAAGATGATGTGTTTTGTTCGTGAGTGCCACAACATGACAAACTGTAATGTCATGGTGGTTGTATTTGACATTTTCTCCATAGTGCTTGGCTGGTTTTGTAAAAGTAAAAGCTTGCTTAATTGTAAAATTATAATATACACAACATAACTTTACAGAATTGCTTAATATTACAGGAGATGTTGATGTTTAAACTTTTATTAAAAGCAGGGCTGCGTGATATGCAAAATAAATCATATTGCAATTATCTTGGCAGATATTATAAGTTGGAATGAATTTTGGTTTTTTATTTTCACTGAGAAGATTTTTAATTATGTTTTTAAATGAACTTCATTGAGGCTTGTTGCAAAACAAGCATGTTCCCTTACATCTGGAGAATATGCTTTGTAGGCCGAGGCAGCTTTGTAGCACCACAACGCTTGTGGTGTTAACAATTTACAAGAATGTTGTGACACATTTTCCTTTATCCAAAAATTGCAGTTTCTGCGATTTTTTGCACGCGATTTTGATTATATTTGGATTAGTTGTGCAGCCCAAATTAAAAGTACCTATGGAACTGGCCCTTCATCCCACTTCTCCACTCTCTCCATTACTTTGACCAGTGCAGGTATTTCTGATCACCACATACAGTAGTGGTGTAAACAAGCTACTGCACACAGGGCAGGCTTTCTGTGTCTGTTTCACTGGACAGGACCTCTGAATCTCTCAGTCTGTTGTTCTCACACAGCTCCGGTGTGGTCTGCCGTCCCAGTCACCTCATCATACTCACTTCTCCCAGCATTCAGATCACTGATCTGTCTTTTCAAGACTGCACACCGGCGCAGCTGACAGCAGAAGTTACATTTAGCAGCATGCTTTTTTCACTGAGGCTAAAGGTATATTTCTGCAAATTCTGGCCGTTTGTGTGTCAGTACAGGATGATGCTGCAACACAGTGAAGCACGTGAGTTGCAGGAAACTATGACTATGCCCACACCGCTGCTGGCTACCGTGTACTGCTGCAGAGGTTGCCCCTAAAAGCTGAACTCAGAACATGAACTGTCTGTCTGTGCTTTTTGGGGTAGCAGCAATAACAGCTTTTAAGAGCAACCTCTCTCTCTGCAGGATGGTGAACACTGAATAATTGGAGCAGCTCAAGGAGGATGTTGCCCAAAGTCACAGATCTAACATTAGCTCAACTTCCTCAGTCTAACCTCATTTATCTATCTGTGTCTTTGGCCAACTTAATCCTGCAACCATTAGAAAAAGAGAGGCAATATTTTAATAATATTACTTTTCTTTTCCTCAGGACGCTATCCCCTGCCAAGTCTCCAACTTCCTCTACAGGATCAATTGCGTCCAGCAGGAAATACCCATACCCCATGCCCCCTCTCCCTGATGACCAGAGGAAAGCCAACAGGCAGAGCGCCAGGGCAAGTATCAATTAGAAACACACTGTGTAATTTAAAACTGCATTATAATACTGATTTGGTCACGATTACTGATTTTCAGTACAGTGGAGCACTGCACTGTTATAACAGAGCCAGTATCTATGGACGCTGAGTATCCGAATGTCCACAGTGATTTGTGGCCTGGATTTGTGGACCAACTGGAAACAGAAGTTTAGCTGGTATAATTTAGTCTTTTTAGATGGTCGCAGTTTCAGATTAGATGATAGGTATACATTTTTGCTGTGACTTGGCCAAGAAACATGGCAGACTTTATACTTTAACCTGACCTGGGTGATAATCAAATGGTTCTGGGTTCAGTGAAATGAAAAAAACATTGTTGCTCTTTCGTTCTGCCATGTTTATTGGGCCAGTGTCACAGAAAACACTGTAAAGTTGTTTTTCTTCTACTATGACACATTAAACAAACCAACAACTTTTGCTATTAAGGCTAATTTTTATCCCCATTGTCTGTGTGGTTGGGCCATTATCAGGCACAAATCCACCCACCATAAGACATTTATCTCAGTAGTTGGATAAGTCAGTGTTTGTATGATATCTTCATACATAGTGGGTCTTGGGTTGTGTTCATACCTTTACAAAGTTAAAATTAAATTTTGGCTGTTTTTTGTGTTTATAAGACCAGCCCAATCTTTTAAGTACAGAGAGTGAACGAAATCTACATAACAAGGAAGTGAGGTGACTGACCAACACTGAAGTCTTGAAAATTTTCTCTTCTCAACTTTCTCTTTTCTATTTTTTTCCCCTTCCTGTTTTTAGCTGTGGGAGACTTCAATATAACAACTGTTTTACCAACTCTGCAAAAGACCTCAAGGAACTACACTTGTCTCTCCTTTTCTATGAAAGAAAAACACAAAAATGAAACAAAATTGACTCTAAACGACTAAAGAGAAAGAGAGAGCCCCCACTGGAGTGGAAATAGACCGAGGTTTGTGTGAGTTATTGTGTACAAGCATCTCTGAGACTGTCTAACCAGACATTCAGTGGATCTCTATAAAATGATGCGGAGTCCCAGTGGAGAAATCAGCTCCACATCCACGCCAGACCTGCTGGAGCTCAGACTGAGCTGTTCCTGTCTGCTCAGGACTCACCTAAGGGACTGGAAACCCCACCACTCACCCACCCCCTACACATACCTGTCCCTGAAACCTTAAAGTTCAACACATTCTCCTTAGCTTTTGACGCACTCACTTCAACACCACTGTCTCCAGAGTTGTTTGAGCTCCTCTCTAAAGGGGCAGTGGAGCCAGGAACAAGGCATCGCTGGATTTTTCAGATCATTTTGACGCACGCGAATCACTGTAGAAACTCCAACACTGTATGCATGAGACAACCCTGTTTATCTGCAATCTCCTCCCACAGAAAAGACGAGAGGGACTACGGTCTGATCTGAAATGAACGCATGCGAGGGGCAGTGATTTTATACCTTCTGTAGGCTTAGATGCTTTCTCTCCACTATAGGTAACTCATATTGTATCACCAGTTATGACCCATAACCCATGACATGGACCCAACCTGCGCTTCCTCCCCTCGGTTTGTTTTTGCGTGTGTAAATATGTACAGTAAAATACACACAGAGTATGTTTTTGCATTTATTTTGAAAGAGAACAAGCTCTTTTTTCTGCTGTAGTGTGTTGTAGACAGAGGTGGATCTCTGTAGATGAGTGTAGGGATCCTGCACTTGTTCTTCTGTCTGTGTTTCTACTTTTCATCTTCATTTTTTCCTCCCTTTGGCTTTTTTCTCTGTGTGACTGTGACCTCTATAGCTTTCTCCATCCACAGCAGAATGTAAAAGTGTTTTTTTTTTCTAATATTAACACTGGTTTGATTCATCTCTGGGAGATATACAGACATGAAGTAATGACCATGGAAGTACTGATAAAGCTGTTGATATGGCACTGTAAGAATGTTACTGAGAAGGTACTGATTTAGCAAAGTTTGAATAGTTTTATGTTCCATGCCTGTGTGAATTGAATGGACTGAGATGTGTTTGGTGTAGTTATAGATGTGTGACTTTTCACTCATGATTTTCTTTTTAATTTCCCCATTGATAATGTTAAGATGTATTGAATTCAGGTACATAAAATCAATGCGAGGCAGAATCTGGGAACTGTGATTGAAATGTGCATTTTGGATTTAGCTGTGATGATTGAGATATTTAGCCTTGTAAATTCTTTACTATGCTGTACAGTGCTTGCTGTTTGAGCTTGTGAAGACCAACAGCATGACAGTTCTATATCAAATTAAGTTATTTCTCTGGTAGGCTGTTGTGAGACCATAACGGGAAAGGAGCATGTCACTGAAAGACTTTTTCCCCCCTCATTGCCTATTACTGTTGTCTTAATGGGTCTGGGTGCCACAGACTACACTGTCTGAAGAAAGTCAGGACATTTCATGGCAGGAAGTTACATGGTTTAAACGTGATTGAGAATGGGGATTTTGTCATGTTGCTGTTGCTATTTAAAGTGGATTTTTCTGAAAACAAAATCCCCAAAGGCAAGTTCTTTGTACAGTTACAACTCATTGTTCTACCTTGTGTAGAAACTTTTGTCTTAAGGCCTCTTGTTTGTCATTTTACTGTAGTTGAGTTTTTGTTTTGGTGTGGGCACTTGTTCATTTGTAATTCATGTATGCATTAGGACTGTATAGGTAATATGATTGTCACAATACTGGACTAATATTGCTACTAGTATCTTTTTTATTAATTACCTTTGTAATGGTCACTTTTTTCTCAGCATTATGTACAGCAACTATTCAAACAGTAATGAAGTGCATTATTGTAATTATGTGTGTTGATTGAGTTTGAATGGAGACATGAGTTTTTAAACACATTTGTTCCTCTGGCATGTGCTGATCTGTATCATATATAGGTTTTGGACACAGATCTTGTAAATGAGATGTAAACGGGCTCATGATTTGCCTTCATCCAGAGTTTTCTTGTTTGCTCTGGTCTTAAGAATAATGGTCAGTATCCAGTAGCACAGGCTCTGGAGCACATTATCTTTGAGCCTGAGTAATATTTTAACATCATAATACTGTTACAGTGAGACATTTGCTCTTGTGTCATGGACATTACATTGACACTCTGAGGACTCTCCCCTACAAGTGGGACCATGCAGCCTGCAGTGATTTCTGATTGTACAGCTGTCAATATTTCGGTAAACATATCTGCTGTATCTGCCTGCACACATGGGTGGACTGATCAGTCCTACCAGGGTGACTCTGGCAAACGTCCCCACAGATGAGCTGTCCCTCTCTCTCTGGCCAGAGACTTGAATGTATTTGTGTACTGGAGCACACCAACCCCTCAGTCTTAACCATGTGGTCCCATCCTGCCAGACACATTGGCACTCTGCTCCAGGAACCTTAAAAAACCCACATGTCCGAGTTCAAATCTGAATACTGCAGTTGCTGTCTTTTTTTTTCCCCCATTTTTGCCTGTATGCTGTACAGACTGATGATGCAAAAATCAATCCCCATATTTTTTTCTTCTCTTAATCATTCAGTATTGTAACATATTTAATAAAAAATAAAACTTTCATCAACACTACAGTCTATGCTGGCTTTTTAATAGCTTCAGATCTTACTCTAACTGGTAGAGGAAGAGAAACACTACATGTGTGGCCAAAAACTGACTCCATTTATTTGTACTACAATACTCCAGGGATGCACTGATCCAATACTAACCTCATTCAGTGGAAGAATCATCAAGACATGACTAAGCCATATTAAACAGTTTCTTAAATTCAGTGTTTCTGCCATGATTCTTTCAGTTACAGAGGGCTACAGACTCACATCCCCGGCTTTATATGAAATTGTATAAAAATGGTCTTAAAAAAAGTTTTACACAGATATACAGATTTTAAATTTTGGAAAAAGAGCACTAGTAGAAAGGGGTAGAAATAATTGGATCACTGCATCCTACAACACACAATTGTAATAAAAATAAATACAATCTTGCAATCAGTTGCAACACAAAAAAACTGGTTGGTACAAATGCAGCTCTCCTCTCTTTCAGGGTTGCTAAAAGCCTTGTATTTGTGCTTGCTAGATGAACATCCTTTTGTGGCTACGCTACAAATCTTGTTGTTCAAATACTTTACATTACTATAATCTCTGAATAAAGGACCTTAGCAACAGTGACTGATTTTGACAACAACAACAATCAAACAAGCTACTAAACTGCAGCCTTGTTACACTTATGTAACAATTTTGACCGTGATGATAAGAAAGTCAAATGTCATCCTGAAGTGCACTGAAACAGCATGGCTTCTGTGGTCACAGGTTAATGATGTTTAAAAGTTCTACTTCACCAGTTTGAACTTTTTTGGCTGACAGAATCAGACTCATCTGTCATCATACATGTAAGTTGAGGAAACTCTGAAATGTTGTTCATGTTTATCACAAATGCTCATGTGAGGGTAATTTCAGTGCCTGCAGTCTTTCTTGAAGGAAGGCTCTGGTTTCCATGGCCGCGTCTTCATCAAGCGACTCTCGGATGCAGCTTTTCAAATGGTCGATACCAAACCCAGTGGCCGCAGAGACAGGCACCACATGTTTAAAGGTCATGTTCTTCTTCGGTATCATGTCATCAGGCAACATATCAGAGAACTCTGTGGGGGGGAAAAACAGGGTGAATACTGACAATCCAACAAAACAAAAGCATGTATTGATTATTGTCTTGTTAACATGTTACAAGCAAAAGAAATGGCTGTGATTCTTTGTGCGTTTTTTTGTTTGTCATCAGTTAAAATGCATGTTTAATGCTGCTCTTCTTTAAGTCATTGGCCTATGTCTGTAAACTCCTTTTCTCTCAACACAGGTCCCAACTGCAACTCTTCTTCTGATCTTTACCCGAAGTGTTGGATGAGTCACTGCTTTCTGACTCCAACACACATAGTAAAGTCCTCACAAAAAAAGAAATGTAGGATTTTAATTGATTAAAGTAAAATAGAAAAATAAAGATTTTGTTTTGCATTTATCTGAAAAATATCCAGATGGGACTGATGTTTTCTGTGTATTGTAGGTGGTTATCTCATAAATCATTATTGTTTAAGGGACAATTTGTTTTAGTTTAAACAGCCAAACTTTCCACTCTGTGAGCACTTTAATTGATTTTACAGATGTGTCAAATGCATTATATTTAGATGCTTATTTTCCAGTATGACAATTGACAGTTGTGCTACATTCAATATGGTGATAAAAATGTAATGCAAATGAAAAATTATTTGTAACAATAAGTTATATGTTCTGCTTTTACATTTACTGCTGATTTACGTTTTACCCCTGAATTTGACACTTAGCCTTTCATTGGACAGTGCCAAATGTCTCAGTAGCATGAATGGCAGTACAGATCCATTGTGAATGTTTTTGCAGCTGTAAACAGTGTGCAGACATGGTTTCTTGGGGTTTAGAGATGCTATTAGTGCAAAAGAGAGGTTAATCTTTTAAAGGTATAATTTGATTTGTATCATGAATTTGTACATTAAAGAGCTAAGGAATAAAACAAACCAAAAAAAAAGTCTAATTTACCATCTGGATTTTGTAGGCACTCCTTCAGCTCTTGTAGTTTATCCTCTGCATCAGGCAGGTCCATCTTATTCACCACCAGCAGAGCAGACTTCGATATTAGCTCCTCTTTGTACAACTCCAGCTCCTTGAAGCAATGAGAAGAGGAGCAGGAGGAGGAAGATGAAAATAATGGAGGAGGTAAATAAATAGTACACATAAGGCAGAAAGGTGACAATTTAATTTTCAGTGAGAAGGATGATAATAAAAATAGTATAAAAATAGTATAATAAAAAGTTCATTTAAAGCCTCACCTTAGTGAGAAGCTGCACGGTTTCAAAGGCTGATCTAAATGCTGTTTTACTCGCCAGCTGGAATCCACAAATATCCACCTGCAGCAAGGTAAAAACACTCCATGGTCAACACACAGCCTGCAACTTTTAGCTTAATTAACCTCATCAAAATTCAGTATGTTAAGGTGTCAGCTCATGTACTTTGTGTCCACTAACCACAAACATCAACTGCTTTGTCCTCTCCACATGCTTTAGGAACTTGTGGCCCATGCCTTTATTTATGTGAGCTCCCTCAATCAGGCCTGGGAGGTCAGCGACAGAGATCTAATAAGAAGAACCAAATTATATGAAGAAGAGAAACCAGTGTAATGGACAGTTGAATTACAATGCGCCAAGCACTAAAATGCATTTCCATACCTGTTTGTAATCGCTATACATCAGTTTGCCAATCTCTGGCTTTAAAGTGGTGACTGTGAAATAAAGACAATTTTAGAAATGGCACAAACACAATACACACAGTAACAGTAAACACATATGTATCGTTATGTATTTACATGCATAGCTGGCAATCCGAGGTGTGGCATTAGACATGGCTGTCAGGAGAGAGGACTTCCCTGCATTTGGGAACCTGAAAATCAGAATTACAAACTTAAAGCAAAGTTGAGCCTCAGCTGAAATTAACCACCATGTTCATGTGTGTTTCTGCTCTCACCCAACAAGGCAAATGTCAGCGATGAGTTTGAGGTCCAGCCGGATGAGTTTGGCACGGCCTTTATTGGGATGAAATGCAGAGGAGAAGGAGCCTCCGGACCCTCCTTTTGCTACCTTCACACGATCACCTTCTTTGTTCAGTTCCCCTTGAACGGAGAATGAGGATAAAAAACACAGAACAGAATAAGGCCGAATTGTTAGTGTTCATTTTGCTTTTTTGTCCTCTAATCATTGCCTCTTCAACCCAAATGTGGTACTTCATCTCTTAATAAAAAACTTTCTTGTGCATTAATAGCTTCATGTCAAATTCAGCATCTCTTTAAAGGGATGTTTATAAATGTTTAACCAACACTAGGTGGTGTGTGATATTTCATATTACCAAGTATTCTGCCATCATCAGTGGTGACAGTGATGCCAACAGGAGCAGGGATCTCTTTGTCCTCCCCCTTATCTCCTTTCAGTTCTCTGATACTGTCAATAAATTAATGTACACACACAATAAATTCACTGAACAGCTCTGACTGCAAGGTCTTACCACCTATTATACAACATGTCTGACAAATATAAATCAAAATGACTTCTGACTTGGTACTTAAAAAAAAAAAACAAAACTGACCTGCTGTTGGCTCCTGTTCCACCTACAAAGCGTTTCTGTGGGTATTTGTCCTTTATTTTCTTCAAGGTCATGTTCTCTTTCGCCACCACCCAAACGTCTCCCCCGTTCCCTCCCTGTCCACCAAGACGGGGTAATCCCATGCCACCGCTGCCTCCACGAACATACAGACGGAGATTGTCCATAAAGTTTCCAAACTGCAAAGAGGCAAAAAAGAGTGATGAGGTTGACAAATGTATCCCTGTACTTTTAGGGACAACGGCAACAATAATAAACAGGTGGGTCAAGTCCAGAGCAGAGAGAAATGTTTTTTCTATCTATCGCTCCATCCTCCCATGAAGAAAGCTAGGTTGGTATTTTTTTTTTATTTCAAATAACACATTTCCTAGATCAAGGTAGTAGTTGTTGGAATTAGAGCTGTTAGGTAGAGATGTTTTTGGTTTGGATTGAGGGGTTGGTGATCTCTGAGGATTATAGTCATACAACTAAAACTCAGTGGGGTGCATGATGTTTTGGAGTCTTTGGAGAGAACAGTGAAGCTAGCTCTCCTAGGTTTAATACTAATATTCAGCCAAAGTAAGCACCATAAAACGACGGGTGACCACTGCAATTTTAAAAATGGAGGCCAGATTGACATGGATTAATGGATGAATTAGTTTTGAATTTGAGTGTGTATTGTTTCCATTATGTAGAAGTAACAATATATATGATTCAAGGTCCAATGATTAGCGCTTACTGGAGTTGTCAATTGCTGCATGTGATCGTCTTCTCTATTTCCAAGCATCAAGATTAACTTTCAAGCTAAAATAGTCAACATGGACCATAATTCTTGGAAGACCTACTAATGAATCTGATGATCTCCATGACAACTGATGAACACCATGTAAAGGTTTTGAAAGCACCACAAAAAAAGAAAGAAAAAACTCTGTCAAACTATACTTTACGTGTATACTATCACAATTAAACGGAACAAATCTAAATTAAACCAAGTTAACGGGGATAATGCGGGAATAGATGCTGATAAAAGGCTGAATACTTGCAGAGATCACAGTTGTTGATGTTTTGAAGCTAGTTAGCCACTTAGCTTCCTCGCCAATGTCACGATTACAGATTCAGTTAGTGAACCGCTGCTGTCGATTTGAACGTTTTCACAACATTAAAACCTGGTCAGCTTCAGTTCTTACGTTCCGGAGGCAGAGTCTACTGAGCTGGACCATCTTCAGAGGCGTTTATTGCCACTTCGGCGTTGTTGTCTGGGGTAGCGGGTTGCAAGCGTTCATGTGCAGGTCAGGAAGTGATGGTTTGGTTCTCACATCTCATTGGATCCTGAGGCGGCGGGGCGGGGCCATGGGCGGGGCTCTGCAGACTGCAGGACTGAACCTAACACAGTCTGACTTAGACCTTTGGACTGAACTGCTGCGGGGACCTGCTGCTCCAGTCCAGGACAAGACATCAGTTCATACACTGATGCAGGAGAACTCAATGTTCAATAATTATTTATAATGTTCTTGGGTACTAAAGAATTGCACAGAATGATTAGTGTTCCTTATTAAATGTTAACCTTAGATTTTTCCTTTATGAGACACCTAATAATATCAACAGAAGAGATTGTAGCTCCTGTAAATAAAACACAAAATAATTCTGAACATCCTTTTTCAGGTGCTTGTAGTTTATTCTAGTATTTTATCCAATGTTATACTTTAACTCCACCACGTTAATAGCTTGACTCACTAGCTACAAATTCAAATCAAATCATTAATACAAACTGTAATCAACACATACAATGTGATGTATCATTATAGATTTAACTACCCAGCAGTATATTAAGTATTTGAAATTAGCCCCACCTTTACCATCTACAACAATGAATTGATATTATTAATGCATTAAAGAAGCAAATTTTAACTTTTGCTATTGCTACATAGCTAACACTAGCATTAACAGCATTAACCTTGATTTGTTTACTTGCCGATAGCTGCACCTATGTAAGTATTGTCTTTATAGACTCTTTTCTTGTTAACGCAATCTTGGCTGAAGTGCTCAAGCAGCCATCACCACCACCTGCTCCTGGCAAGAAACCCCAAATATATTTTGATGCAATACTCTGCAATGGATTGGTGACCTGTCTAGGTTGTTCTAGTCCATGTTCACAGCCAGGTTAAAAATAGTTTTGGAACTGTACATGGGGTGAATTATATTATAACTCGCCCATTTAAATTGTATTCATGTTTAAAGTTGTGCAGAATGGATATGTGACTTTGAGTGACAGGTGGATCACTGTATATGTTGTTGCAATGCATCAAAACCTTAGCTCCACACAGGTCCTACCTAATTGCCCATTTTTGGATTAGTTAGTGAGGCACTGCCAAACAAGGTTATGACGGAGAAGACCACTCTGAGCTTCAAAACCACACAAGTTTCTGTTTCTCTAGAGGTTTTGGTTTGTCTAAAGCCAAACTACTAAATAAATGATAAATCTTCAATTTAAATCTCATTTAACATATACTGTAGGTCCAAAAGTAGGAAAATTGACAACATATTTACACAACCAGCAATGGTGACATTTCATAGCCAACAACAGTTTGAGTTGCTGCTAACCTATCAAACATATGTTAAAATCAAACTTATCAGCATAAAAGAGGTAACATTAAACGTCACATTTCTTGCTGTATTTGAACCTAGTATTTGAAAATGAGACCCTTATAATCCTTACCTCTATCCTATCTCACCCTATCAGACAAGCCAATGAATAACATCATGCTGGGGAAAACCACATTACAATAGTTAATCATTTACTACTTCAGGTAAACTGTAAAGACATCAAGATAATAGCACTGATTCACATAAAAAAAATGAAAATAGTATTGCTGAGTTAATATTAGGTACATGGCCAGTGTATTACTTAAGGATTTGAAAATATTGTTCTGACCTAGCATTAGTTAACTTAGTTGAAAATAATAACTTGCCTCCTTGTGCTCAGGCTGGTGAGAACTGTTATATAGGGGTTTTTTTCTAGTGGCAGACAGCATCCGTCCAAAAGCAGCATTTAGCTGTTTTTGTACCTAAAACCAAAGTAGTTGAATGTATCACTGTGGAGGACATACTTTGTGTAAAATACATGTGATCCACACCCCCCTGCAATGGTTGTTCCTGAGTCCTCACTCAATTCAATTCTTTTCAATTTCAAAGTTTTCCCTAATGGGATAAAATAGGTGCGAAACTAAAATGTCAATATCATATTTAGTGGACTGGCTCCAACGCTTTTACTTTGCAGCCTTATAAATATCTAGTTTGCTCTAACAAAGTTTCATTAGACTGAATGAGACCAGAGAAGGACCACTAGGATGTCCTAAACACAACTAGCACTGTGGCAATGCACTTCCTGCAGAGAGGAGTCTGTTAGTGGACACCATGGACTTCATCAGTGTCGGTGAGGGAGGATGCTGAGATGCTCTGATCTTCCGGCTCTGTCTTCTCCTCCAACGTGCTCACGTCTGCCGGTGCAGAGTGAGATGCGCATGTGAAGACTAAAGCAAACGCAGGACCCGGTCTCTCTCTCTCTCTCTCTCTCTCTCTCTCTCTCTCTCTCTCTCTCTCTCTCTCTCTCTCTCT
>CM076653.1:1778055-1799827 GCA_038496675.1 Rachycentron canadum
CACACACACACACACTGCCACTAAGGCAGAGAGAGAGGGGCAGATTTAACCCTCAGACGACATTTACAGGCTGATCAGACCTGAATATACCAGGTCTGCTCGGATTTGACTGCACGGCGGTAAGTGTGTGTGTGTGTGTGTGTGTGTGTGTGTGATGATAAGAGAGAGGCTGGGTTAATGCCTCATGCCAGACCCGGACAGTTGCATAGGTCCTCCCACCGGTCTGCCTATTTATATGGTTAGAGAATCAGGCGTGGGTCGTGATAACAGGACTCGACTGGGGGATAAAGAGATAAATCACAGCGCGGTAAGAGATGCTGTTCTTGGTGCGGAGTGTTGCGGATGCCCGTGGGTGTGTGGTTTGACCTAAATTATGCAATGATGGTGACATAGCCGTTGTCGCATGTGCTCCTTGTGCCTTGTAGGACGCAGGCTGCAAGGACAGCTGCTCGGAGTGGGGAGTGTAGTAGGAGGTTTGAGCCTGTGTGGGTCCATGAGGATGATGTGTATGGGAAACTCACTGTTACATCGCTCACCTCCGTCGGTGTTGCCCGTGTTGCTGCAACATCCACACTTACATCAAACCAATCTAGAGCTGGTTCGAGGTTTATTTTACAAGTTGCAAAAATGAGGCTGTGCCAACTGTAGGCTTGCGAAAAAAAAACGCACCTGTCAAAGCGACAAAATTGAGAAAATTGAGCTTGAAATGCATTTTTATTATTGAGCATATTATTTTCTTAATGAATTATACATATCCTGCTGGATTAAAAATGCCTATTATAATTTTTATCGACCACAATAATTATGGACAGACAAAAAAAAAAAAATCCACTTTCAGCCCATAGCTACAATGAACCACAAATGAAGTCTAAAACTATACAACACCTTACCTTTGGACATTTCTATTATTATCACATCTTGGCTGTGGGTTTATTTTTCACTGTGCTCTCAATGAACTTACTAAAATATTCTTTTTTTTTTTTTTTTTTTTTTTTTTAAGGTAAAGCAGTCTGGATGATCTGTCAATTTTTTTTAACTTTGGTATTTAAAGAAATGGTCTTAATCTCAATGATTCAGTATAAAGCATACAGATTCAGCCACATTATTTACTCTTGCATTTGACACTATCATCTTGCAAATATAAAGCCCGGGTTGTTAAACAAATGCAGATGCCACATTATAATTGCTTGTTCAGCCCCATCTTTAACTTGAGATAGTTTCATCGTATGTACTGCTTAAGAATGAACTTCTTCACTGATCTACAGTAGGCCTACATACTAATGTTCTGTCAACCATATGGGGCAACTTTGATAATGTTATAATGATGGACTAACATTGTAATAATGTTATTTATTTCATTGGTAGATAAGGTTGAAAAACCTGTTTAAACTAGTTTTAAATTAGAATAAATTTGGATCCCTTAAAATACACCACTAGTAAAAGACTCATCTTATTCTGAAAGGTCATGTAAAATCAACTTTTGGGACCATAAACACTATGGGGTTTGTCGAATTGAGCAGTGGCATGGAAATACCAGTATCAACCTGCCAACTGGGGGCACGGCATTCTCCAAACAGGTCAAGCAATGTGTGGAATCCCAGTGTTTTCATTGAAAAGGGCAAACAAGCCGACGACCAAAGACAACCAGTTGGCCTACAGACACAGGTCAGACAGAGGGAGGGAGGGAGGGAGGGGTGTACATAAAATGAGGCAGACTGTACTGGCAGCAAGGGGACATGGGAGTTTTAAGGGAAGTGAGCCAGAGTTTTGGGATATAAGACAAAAGCAGTGTGGACAATGTTTTGGTTAGTATGAAACTGGGGCAAGTGGGCACTGCTTGCTGTAGACGGTGGGTAATGTTTTGGCGGGAGTGTGCGTGTTGGTAGTGGGCATGAAGGGGGGGGAGGAGCTCTGATGGTTTGGTCTGTCAGCATGCCAGGACCACATTCTCATCCTCCTGCTGTTGAAAGGGGTGGTAAAGATATAAACAGGCCCAGTGGGATTAGGGCCCACTCGGAGGAGTGATCAGGGGGATTTGCTACCCGGCGGGCACACAATGGCACTGTCTCGTAACACACAAACACACACTACACATGCTCACAGGCAACGTTTCACAACAGACCCAAGCCTACAAAAATCTGATTAGAATTCCCTTTTGTTTGGGAAGCGGTACCAGGGTTAACAGAGGCTAGTCTCGCCGCAGGCCATGTTTGACAGGACACGGGGTGTGTGAACATTGGCGGGACGGCAAAGAGAAAAGCTGGGGGTATGTTGTGTTGTGGCGAATGTTTCCACGTGTGTGAAGCCCCAGACAGACAGGGAGGGTCATGGCGGTGTGTGGAAGCACAATAACAGGATGAATAAAGGTTTTTTTCTCCCCTCAATGCCTGTGTTTCTGAGTCAGCTGATGATAGTGGATGGAGACAGGATCTAAGCTAACATGAGACAACAGCAGCACTGGCAGACACAAAGTCGGCAAGCCGGTTTGAAACTGTTCAAATAATCTGAAAGAGAAATATGAAGCTGCTCTCTGCTGAATATCAAATTGATAGCTACAGAAATGTATGGAACTAATTTCATATCTTTATTGTTTTGTGCCTCCTCAGTGCCGGCTCTGGCCCAGGCTGCAGCCATGCCTCTTCTGGAAGAGACCACTTTGCCACAAGACCATCCATCTACTGTTCCTGTGGTCATCATAGGTAAACTTTTTGCTCATAACCTCCTGAGCATTAATGTATTCACACTGTGACTTGGCCCTTGGTCCATAGTTCAAAATCTTTCTTGCCCCATCTTGTATCACATAATGCTGTGCTCCCCATTATGATCCTAATCTACCTTTTCCAAAACCTGGATCTGTTACCAGGCAACGGCCCATCAGGTATTTGTCTCTCCTACCTGCTGAGTGGATATAAACCCTACCTAGATACAGCAACTGTCCACCCAAACCCAATACTGTACAGTAAACTGCAGGAGACCAAGCACCTACCTGTCACTGAACAGGTAAAAATCATTTACAAATTGCTTGCATGTGTACACACATGGCCACACATATACTCAGGTATGTTATTAAAGGGATATTTTCCTACAGGATCTGGAATATTTGAGTGAAGGCCTTGAGGGGAGGTCAAGGAATCCAGTTGCTGTGCTTTTTGACACACTGCTGCACCCCAATGCTGACTTTGGCTATGAATTGCCCCCTGTCCTTCAGTGGAGGAGGGACAAGCAGCAACACATCCCACATCTGGTGCTGGGGAGAGCAACACCTGGAGGTGCTTGGAATGTAAGCTACGAGGCTTGGTCTTTCATGCCCATGTAACTATCCATATTTTCTGTCAATACGCCAGTTCTTTTTCCGTCTTCAGGCAATGGAAGGCTCCATGTTGACCATTAGTCTTGGCATCTGGATGGAGCTTCCAGGCGTCAATTACAGAGACTTGGCCAATGGGAAACGCAGGTAAAGACATAGGACAAAGTTGACATGGCTTTAATTCTGTGCTACCATGTTCCTCATCATCTCTCTCCTTTCTCCAGGGATGTGACCAGTGACAGAGCCACCCCAGAGGAGATCTCATCCTATTACCGTAACTATGTGAAGCTAAAGGGCCTCCAAAAGAATTTTGTTGACAACACCTACGTGACCTCCGTCCAGAAACTCTGTCGGGGGCATGAGAGGCAAGGTCTGGAAAATGGGCATACTGATCAAGGAGACCTGGGGGTGGGAGATAGTGGGAATGAAGGCTTTGAGAGAAATGGAGTTGTGTGTGTTGACAATGGAGGTGGGGGAACCCTCTGGGAAGTAAGGGGATACCAGCAGGTGCAGAACGACACTCACGTCCCCTTCTCTCTGTTTGCTGAAAATGTAGTTCTGGCCACTGGCGCATCCGATTCACCAATTCGATTAGGTGCAGAGGGTGAGGACCTACCATTTATATTCCACAGTATCTCAGACCTTGGCTTGGCTCTAAGCCGGAGAAAGCTGGATATGAACTCTGATCCGGTTTTAATTGTAGGAGCTGGTTTAAGTGCTGCAGATGCAGTTCTTTGCGCTTGCAACAGCAACATTAGAGTGCTGCATGTCTTTCGTAAGAGAATAGACGACCCAGATCTCATCTTCAAACAGCTGCCCAAGACCCTGTACCCAGAGTACCACAAAGTTTACAACATGATGTGTTCTCACTCTTACACAAATGTGGCTCCCTCCTCTGCTCCTAACAGACCCCAGGTGGTTAGCATTGCCTCATCGGTATGTGCCAAGATGTGCCCAAAGCCCCAACTTGCCTCAGGTAACATGGCAGGTAATGCCAATGTCAGCCTGTTTCCTGACTACACCAGTTTCCCTGAACACTGCGTGGTGTCCTTCCAGTCTGACATGAAGTGTTTGCTGCAGGGGAAAAACTCCCTCAAGGCATTCAAGATCTCCATGGTCCTGGTGCTTATTGGGACCAACCCGAACTTATTTTTCTTGAAGGGGCAGGGCCAGTACCTGGGTCAGGATCCAACAAAACCTATCTCCTGCAAGCAGAACCCCATTGACATCCACCCGTACACATTTGAGTGTACCAAGGAGCCTGGTCTGTTTGCCATGGGTCCACTGGTGGGAGACAACTTTGTTCGTTTTTTGAAGGGTAGTGCTTTAGGCATTGCCTCCTGCCTGCTAAAGAGACTCAAGAAGAAAGGGAAGCTCATCAGCAATGAAGGGAATAACTTCATTTGAAAACATGATGGAAGAGCAGTACACATTGGTTGTAGGGCACAGATTTCATGTGCTTTTCCAGCTCATGTAAAAAGGGGTGGCGGTTTTAATGTTTTAATCATTATTGCAGTGTTTTCTCATCAAAGCTTAGACATTTATACAACTTTTTGAGACCAAAAAGAAAGTGGATGTACACTAATTAGTTTCTAAAGAAACAAAAGACAGCTTTTAAGAGTCTTGTCTGACTTCTTAAGAAGTCCCCATAAGTCTAAGCTACCATGTGCCAATATTTTTCTAGTTAATTTGTAACCTCACAAATAAATGGGACCTAATTTTCATCAGGGTTATTTATTTGTTCACCATGTGTCTTTTAATCTATTTGCTAAGTAACTTCACAATTTAACTCTTGTTTTTCTAAACTCTAGGAGACAGAAAACTAAAAAGTAGATATGCCTACTCTTCTTGATGCAACATACAGTATAGCTTAGTTATATCAGTCATGGACCATTGCAGAGCAGTCTGTGGTCCCACTTACAAAACTACATTAATCTGAACTCTACCCAGCAAAACCACGAGTGGTGATTGTTTGTAATATGAGATTCAGAGCAAATTTATCCCAGAACGTATGAACTGACAAATTCATGGTTACGCAATGTTCCTCGATTAGCCTTAAATGTTTTGGGTTTTACTTCAGATATTCTTCTTTTAGTTGCTATTGTAGTAAGAGCCATATATCTACAAAAGTTAGAAAAGTCTAATAAATCCTGTTGCTTTGATTATATTGCTACTGAAAGGCTTTCTATGTAAATAATTTCACTTGCAGATCTGAATATATTCTTGGGCACCAATAGCAAATTTTACTATGGGTAGCAAATTTGGATTAAAGTGTTCTCCCAAAATTCAAGGTCATTAAAGGGTCATTCTGGTGTTTCACATTTCTTTTCTTTTTATCTCCATATGAATATCTACTCCAGTGAAAGCCTTGGCAGTTTTTACATTTGTTTAGAACAGAAAACTTCAAAGTACAAGAGACTGTTAAAACTCCACTAATAAATTGATATTTATTTTCATGAATTTGATTTTTCCTAAAAAAAACAATGTATGCCTCAGCCAATTGTCCATTCTGACCAAATCAACCTTTGTTTTACTCAAAGGTAAGAAACACCAGTGTTGTCCTTTAACTTAGGCCTTTGAAGATAATTACATTACAAACAGACAGACAATTACATTATGACTATATAGTGAAAAAGTTAAAAAAATAAATAAAATAACCATTGCAAATTCTATTCAATTCTAGCCACTTTAGACAGTCAGCGACAGCTCATCAGCACCTATCTATATGGATGCAGAGAGAAAAGGGGTTTTATTTTAGCAAACCAAATCCTAGCGTCCACATTGTATTTAATGTCATTACATGACTATCTCTGTGCAGACTAACATCTAAACTCCATCTTGAATCTATATGACCCTTGTGCAACACTGGATGAATACAATAGTATTTATTACTGATTATCTGTAATTTCAGTCATAGCATTGATTTTTATTAATGATGTGAAACATTATATGCAACCATATTTCACTACAAAGTAATTACAGAGTCAGTTTTTTTCTATATCTGTTTCTGCGATACATAAACAAGGCAAATTCAGTTAGTTTTCCAATTCATGCCTATAACTATTTTTTCCCTTGACTTGATAAATTCTTCTGCCATTTTTTTTTTTTTTTTTTTTTTTTTAAACACAGCTTCACTCTAAATGACCACTGTTTTGTTAAGAGTAAACTAAGTTTAGAAAGGTTATGAGCAGTGACAATAGCAATATATTTTACATTTTCTGCTACATATTGCTTCCTTTCAGTTATTTAAACACTGTCTGCAAGCATGTGTTGCTATTTGAATCTTTTTTTTGTATGGGCCGCTCACGCACAGCTTAAGGTTTGTTTATTGTGATGTGACACTTTGATCGTTGTGTAGGGATATCTTTCTTTTGCCCTCTTCATACAACACAGTAGACAGCCAGTGTTGGTTGTGAAACATGACTAAATAATGTATGTAGTCACATTGCTTTTTCCACTAACAATGTAGTTTAACACATTACTGTTCAAGTTTTGGTAATCATATAACAGTTAACTAATGGAAATTTTATTACTTTAAATATTAATTTTCAGCTGAATTATTCCTTAATGCTTTTTTCAGTGAATTTTGAATTTTATAAATATTGAATATATGCATGTGGGCATGAATGACTGCCTAGCAGCAGTTTTGAGCAGAGGAAAGAAAGGTGCTACAAGGACAGACATTAAAGGGCAGTGCATTAAAAACAGGACTGCAGAGATGACTGGGTGACTCAAAAGTATCGTTAACACTTATTATTTTGAATTTTCTTTGAGGAAAAATATAACCCTGTTACATCCAGGTTGGGCACACCTCTCCACTGTTGTCAACTCAGAGACAAAACTTGGTTGCTTAAAGGAGCACTGACAGGTTTTTTTGGTGCCCATCTATGTACTTTCCATTTTCATATGGACTTGTATTGATTTTGGTGAATAACTTTCAAGTATGCAGTTAATTAGGAACAAAACAATATTGTTGAAATTTAGAGCAACCGTCTGTGCACCAAGGCCAGTCTTCTACCATCTTTTGGCAACACTGCTGCTCATGGAAGGAACAGACTTATTACTACACAATATATGCTTAACAATGAGTTTAACTCTCAACTTGTACACGGCACTGGTGAATATGAACGGACACGTGGTTTTCAACTATCTACATAGAAAGGCCAACAGATGTTTGGCATGACAACTACTTATCTGAACAGTTTTGGATCAGTAAAAGTGCCTGTAGGGTTGGCTTACTGGAGATCATTATAGAAACTGTAACACTTGAATCCACCTCAAGTTTCTAGTTCAGCTAAATCCAGGGAACACATTTGGTCTTAACTTCAAAACGAAGGAAAAGCTGCTTTCAGCATGTAGAGCTTTAATGCTCTCTTGTATAATTGAAAAGTTTTTAATGTTTTGTATGCTGTATTTTTTATTATTGACAAATAAAAAAATCTCTGAACACGAGACTGTTTTGTTACATTTCTTGCTGTCAGTTGCCTACTTACGTATAATAATTAGCTATAATAATATTATATAATTATTTATATTATAGACAGAACAAGAACTAAAACTAAAACTGATAAACATTTCAGATTTTTTTTAGCAGATATGAAGCATTAATGTTGTATCTAGCAACATTATTGTTAAAATACAGATAACAGGATTTATACATGAAGTTAATTCTGGAGTCCTTCTCATATTGTGTTGATGGAGTTTGACATACTTCCTGTATCTGAATGAACACCCACTGGAGGACCTCAAGATGAAGGCATTTCATCTTCTCTTGGTTAGTTTGGTGGGGTTGTACCTGAACACACACACACACACACACACACACACACACACGTCAGGATGGGCTTTTAACATTCCTCATGGATCATTCCTCACTGTCCTTAGATGCATTTTGAACAAACAATAAAAACAGCCCAAATTAAGTGTTATAAATCATGGACAGTGTTTGAACAGCTTAAAGCAAACAGGCTTCCTATAAACCATGTCTGGAAACTTCGTTTAGACCTACCAAAAAATACCGGATTGTTTTCTTAGTGGCAGTGTCTGTTCCTCGGCTACGCATGACTGACTGAGCATGACTCAGTGATCAAACAGCTCAGCCATGACACAGACACAGACACGCACACACGCACATACGCACACACACACACACAAAATCCATCTTAGACCATCGCTTTTCTGCTTAGTCAAAGAAAACAGCAGCAGCGGTATCTTACATCACCTGTTCCCCTGGCAACCGCTGTGATGGAAGAGTTACTACATCCCTGATTGGTTAAACTGAAGCTACAGAGCAAATGTCCATAATCCATAATCTGTTAATTATGTTGTTTGCATCTGATTATGATGACTGAGGCTTTACAGATTGTTGAATCTGAATCTGTTGAATTTTGACATCATACACACTCTGAGCAAGTTCAGTACAAAAGACACCAAGTGAATTAAATATATTTATTAAATGTTGTTAAGGTTATATTTTCTTTCTTTGGCTACTTAATGTTGGATCATTTGTGTAGGAAGAAAAAAGGAATTTCAGTTATTTCTTTATTTACATCTTTTCTTCCTCTTCTTCTTATCATCATTATTATTATGTGTTATTATTAGCACTTTTTTTTTTACTGCTTGTTAATTGACAGTACATCATGCTACTTCCATGTTGATGTTGTCTGGCTGTAATCAGACCCCCTAATCCAGGTTTCTCTCTTTTGACTCTAAATTCAGACAGTTTTTTCAAAAGCAGTTTTGGATTGGGTTCAACGTTTTAGACCAATGATGACCTCCGCTGAAGAGATGGTTCTGACTAATATGTGAAGAGCATAGGAAAGTTACCTCATATCTTCTCACAGAAAAAGAGAATCTCTTTCTCACCTGAAGAGGTCATCTCCTACAGTCTCATCCCGTCTGCTCTGATGCTCCTCCTGAAGTAAAAACAAATCGTGAATGGAGAGCTCAGAAAGATCACAGACAGATAAAACAGACAGAGAATGACAAAAATTACCTCAGCAGCATCCTTCAACCATTCATCCAGATCAGAGTTCTTGCCCCTGTTGTGAACCAGCATATCAGACCCGCCTATGATGTGGGATGAGCCCTCTGCACCTGGCAGTCGGCTCTGTAAAGGGGCACACAAGGAAATACAAACACAAAAAAACAAAAACAATGATTCTTTACATAAAACACATTTTAAGCATCTCATAAACTCCCAAAGAATTTAGACATATGTTTTACAAATAACGGATTAAAATCATGCTTTTCCTGAACAGCCTGGAATTGGATGTTTTACACCTTACCCATAGATAAGAGCATATTTTTAAAAATCGATGTGTTAATTGTTAGCACTCAAAGCATGAGCTGTATAATAAGTGGAGGACAAGATATTTAAACAATATCCTTTGGCATAGTCAGTTGTGGGTTTTGTGATTTATTTACAGTAAGTACTATTTTCAACCAAGTCTTGGTTGCATTGCAATCTGACCTTACGGAAACATTTGTAGTTCTTTGCATAACCGTTGCCTGGCATCTGCTTTGGTTTGGTTTTGGGAGGTGCAGTCACAGTGAGAGATCGAAATTCCACTAACACCAGCTTTTTAGGAAGGTCCTCATCAATCTTCAATTCCTGCAAAGCAAATATTCACCAGGAGTACAACTTTAGTCAGATGAACAATGTTTCTTGTTGCATGGATCAATGCTGTACAATATCTATAATGAAAGTAAACGAAACATGGAGTTCAGGCAGTTGGATGAATAGAGTCTAATGAACACGTCATTAGACTCTGCACTGGGCAGCAGGCTGTGCCACAATAAAGCAATTAGCCCCCTGGCCAAGAAATCAGATTTTGTAACCCCAAACTTACAACATACATTTAAGATACCTTATATCTTACATTTACCCAAGGCAAAGTGCAGGTACTCAGTGACATGACTTAAGCAGCTTCATCTGAATCCCACAGCCATGTTTATCTAGATTGAATTTTTCACTTACTTGAACCTCCTGTTTGACCAAAACTGGTTTCAGAGGAGTCTTAGTCTCTTCTTTAGGTTCACAAATATCTCCTTTGAGTAGGTCTAAGTCCTACAGGAATAAACAGGGTGAAAATGAGCATTAACATTGAAACATAATTGCAAATAAAACTGCAAAATGAAGTGTGTGTATGAAGATAGCTGAAGTTTCCTTTCTCTACCTTACTGTATGGAAAAAAGAACATGGGTGAACTGAGAGTAAATCTCTTTCCTTACCTCAATGAAAGATGCCTCATCTTCCTCAAAAGGCACTATGTCTTTATTGGCAGATGGCATTTGAAGAGGTTTGTTGGACTCATTAGTTGTCCTGTATTCTGAAGGATGAACCTGCTCCGTCTTGATGGGTATAATATGCTGTTCAGATTTTTGGCTTTGGTTTGTATGGGAACCTGACTCTCTTTCCAGGCCCATCAGTGGCCTTTGGTTGGTTTCACTGCCTTCTATATGTAGTCGTTGCCTCTTGCTTGAAGATGAAGCCTCCGCCGTATATAAATGTTTTTTCTGTTCAGTTGAACTTTGCTCAGTTATGCATGCTTGCTGGCCTTGATTGCCAGAGGGATGCACATCAAAGAAATCTATATCTTCAGACATAATAGACTCTAGCTCTGCCAACTCTATCTCTTCTTCCATCTCCTTCCTCTTTCTACTCTGTGGCTCCTCCTGGACAGTGTGGGAGACCCTGTGTGCTGGAGCCTCTGACCGTCCTGTGAACAGATCTATTCCTGATCCCACTGGAGCCTGGGATGTGGCTGCAGGGAGTCTGTCAGAATGTGAGTATGTTTCTTTGGATGTAACTGAGGTGGTTTGTGCTTTTATCTTGCTGATGGATGATACAAGTACTGGCCGCTTTGGCTCTGACATAACAGTGGAGAATTCATCGTCCAAAGGCCTTGAAGAAAGGATCAATGGCCAAGAAGAGACTTTCAACCAGTGCAACACAGTTACAGATACAGTATATTTGAGTTATTCCAATATATTAGCCAATACAAACTGCAATATCGCTACTTCAGCGGTTGCAGGAAGTAAACATAAGGTCTGTTTTTATTGTCAAAGGTATGTTTACTATCATTGAGTTTTACATTAATTGAACATTAAACTAAATCATCACTGCAAAACACTGGTGTTCTCAAGGGGCAGATCTTTACCTTTTCTTGTTGGTTGGCTGAAAAAAGCTGGTCAGTGTTGATTGTTT
The DNA here is from genome assembly GCA_038496675.1 of Rachycentron canadum. NCBI lineage: Eukaryota > Metazoa > Chordata > Actinopteri > Carangiformes > Rachycentridae > Rachycentron > Rachycentron canadum. Next base: position 1,789,572 of record CM076653.1, read on the forward strand.
CTGTGGGGAAGTTTGTGCAGTGAACCTTGGTTTCTGAGGCGACTGCCTCTGAAAGAATGTCTTCATGTCAGCATTGGTCGTAGAAGTGGATGGATGGGATCTAATGCCACTACTCCCTTCTCCTGAAAGTGCAAAAACATTGACTTTTAAGAACATTTCTTACAGCATTAAAGGCACTCAGCTGTTATCACAGCTGAATCCAAGGAACAGTTTTTAAGTTACTTATATTGGCCTGCTTAAAAGGATCAGGTATATGCCCCACAAGACCAAGCCACATTTATATAAAATTCACCACAGGCAAAAGATATTGTTGATGAAAATTGAAAAGAGGTACAGGAACTGTCTGTTGTTGAGCTTGTCAATTTTTAAGAATAACAATGTGGTAGGAATTATGTGTAGATGCTGATACTACATGTAATGTCACACAGAATAATCTGATCAGCTTCAAAAAGATTTTAAAATGAAAAAGAAAAAACACTATCACTGGACTCATATTTTAAGAAAACAGTTCAAGAATTGGGAAAGAAAAATACACATCATTGCATCACTTCATCTAATTCATTCTTGCAGCTACCTGTATGTTTGGATACAGGCTTCTTCCTCTGTGAGTCTGTGTTGTTAACAGCATTCAACGATGGGCTCATTGTATCAGCCACGACGCACTGAGCGTCCCCATTCTCAGCTATGACTTTGGATCCCTGGTGCTGTCTGGTGTTCCTACTTTGCTTCTTCTCTGGAGTTTCTCCTACTGTTGTCAGGCCTGCCATCTCAAATATCTCTGACCTGACAGATGAATAAAATTACACACATCAAACAGGCTTTCTGGAAAGGAGAGAAGAATGCAAAGTTTGGACAACCTTATCACAACAGTGATGTGTGCATTTGAGTGTGTTGATACCTTTCTGTTGGCTCTGTGTTCACTGCATATGCTGTGATGTTTTGAGATGCTGCAGGTAACACAGTCTCATTCACTGCCACGTTCTGTGACAGCGAAGCACTTGGGATTTTAGGGTTCACGTTTAACACTGACACTAAAACACGAAAAAAGACAGAAACAAATCAAAGAAAAATGTTACCGCAATAGCAAAAACAATTTCATCAGTGCTTTTCTGTCAGGTTGACCACCTGAGTCTGGCATTTGACTGGATGGATTGCAGTACTTGTCACAGGAAGCACAGATGGCAGCCAAACCAATTTCAGACTCTGTGATGACTCGAAGGCCTTTTCTGTGTCAGTAGAAAAAAGAAAAATGCAAGAGAGAGAGAGTTTTAAAATGTCAACAGGGCACTCACTGACAAGTAAATTACAAAAACACACTCATTGATAATTTTCAACACAAACCTTTGAACAATGTTCTTCACAGAGTTTGCCCACTCTGTGGTAGAGGAAGAAAGCAGAGCTTGGGAGCTGCCTGTTGTGACATCGACCACACAGCTCTGTGGAGACTCAAGCAGGTCTCGAGGCAGAGAGCCCTCCTCCAGCAGCTGGCTCTTGCCTTGTCCAAAACTCACTGCTGCACTCAGACGTTTCAGCTGCAAATAACATAGAAGAGCAGCAAAGTTAATATGCATGAAAATGTAAGTCTTATAGTCCTTCTTTAGTTTTCTAATTGAAGCTGAAGGCCATCTCTTCCTCTGTTGGTCTAACTGAAGGGTCAAGCCTTTCAGTGATGCATAAATATTTTAGTTATTATAAAAGCAATTGTTCCAGGGGATATTCTATTGTGTTATTGTACTAATGTACACTGGATGAATGTGTGGAAACCATCTTACATAAGAGATGTTTATAAAGGTCTGTAAGGTAAATTTCACTTCATACTGTTGGGTTAATAAGCCCGAGATACAACCACATATAAAGTCTGATGTTTCTGAGGAGGTTCCATAATTTGCACATACCCTCTGGTGCACCTGACCTTATCTGGGGGTTCAGGTTTTCATTCAGGAGTTAGTCATAGCTGTGATAGTACAGCAGCAAACATGAAGTAAAGACACACCAATAATATGTTGAAATGGATGATCAACTAATTCATCACTTAAGTGAAAACAATTTAATTGCAGAATTAAACTTAGCTTATAGTTTTGATCAAATCAAATACAATACCATGGATTGTTGTTCATAGAAAGATGAAAATTGCATTTACCTGCTTTACTTAATTTTGTTATTAAATAAACATTTTACATTTTTAGTGCTTGTTGATGAGACCATAAAAATAAAACCTTTAGGTCTCGTTGATTGTGATGGACATTGTCAGTATTTTTATTTAGACAAAACAATTCATGACATAATACTATGGATAATTATGGATTGACCCTATAAAAGAAAACAATGAAAACAATCATTAGTTGCAGCTCTTGTAAAAAAACATATCTCTACTGGAGAAGTTACTCTCCCCAAGGATCCCCAGGCTGCTGAGTGCCTGGCAATTGATATTCATCTAATGAACATGAAGCACATTAGATCAAGTGACTTTCCATTTTGTATGACTGAAAAACAAGCAGTGTCATGGTCAATTATACAGCCAGGTTCTATGAATCTCATGAGTTTTTTAATCTTTGACTGAGATGGTAAAATGCAGAAAAAATTTGACTCATCACTGGTAATCCTGATATTTTATGCCTGGTTACTTAGTGGTTTGCAAAACATCACAACAATATTAATTTCACATGAAGGAAGAAGTAGACAAACCTGTTTGACACTGAGGAATATGAAGGTCTTTTCAATGAAAAGCTGTTTGCGAACAGGAGTCACTCCAATGTTAACATTCTCTCTACTCAAGCTGGGCTCATCTATCTTAGGGATGAAACTTAAAAACAATAAATGGCAGAGATGAAATACTGTTTGTCAGTGTGGCTGATTATTAACATGGGGATGGATTGTTTTGTACCTTTCTGGTTTAGGAGGAGGCAATTTTTGCCTGATGGCGTTGTTGAGCTCTGAGAAGAACTCTGGCTTCACAATGGGACAACAGCACAGGAGAGCTGAAATAGTCTAATTAGGACAATACACAAACATGTCAGCACATATGCAGGGACAGACACACCACTTGTGTCACTGAGGATATGAAGTCTAGTTCTAACCTTGATGGTGACTTTAACAGAAGGCATAACCAGGTGGGTGCAGTCTTGAGACCATGTGTTGACCAGCTTTCCACCCAAAGCGACCAAGGCCTGAGAGAGTGATACCTTGCCATCGTTATCTAAACATGACGAACACACCACTGTCTTCTGATGCTCCACACTGACATAAAAAAGACACAGTCAAAGAGACACATAATGCAATGTTTTTGTACTGACTGTTTTGAGAAATGCAATTAAGTGATGGTACCAGAAAGTGACTTAAACATTATCATGATTCCGCGATGTAAATCACCACAGACCAGATCGTGTTTCTGTTACATACCTGAATTTGCTTTCAAATGCCCCAAATGTTACACTGTCCCCTGATGTCAAGTTCACTATTGTGTTCTCTGTCACACGTTGGCTGTTGACAAAAGTGCCATACTTGGAGGTGTCTTTCAACATCAGGGTCTAAAAGTAAAGTACATGACGAACCCATGAAATCATTTATTTATTATATTTATTTATTACAATGAGATGTCTGATAATAGTTTTAATATAAAACGACCCAATTGTAACATTAGAATAAATAACAATTAAAATCAAGAAAAAAAAAAGTGGAGACTGAACAGTTATTTTTTCAGTTACATTTTATCAAAATGTATAACTTCCTCATCAAAAAATTAATTGACTCTAAACTTTGAATTTTAAGATTGCATTTACTAGAAAAAGCCCAATTTTGGTTACTGGAGAAATCCATACATCAGTATTTATCTATTTTCATATTTGTTTTTAATTTTAACTGAAAATTATTGTGAATTACACTTGAGTATGTTGTGTAATTATAATAGTATAAAATTATAAATATAATAATTATGTGTATTACTCAGCAAAGGCTGCATGATTTTTAAATAACATTATATTATCAATTTTATACTTGTAAGTGACCAAAAGTACAGCTATTTCCACTTTCACTCATGTAAGACTAGTACAACAGCACCACCTGCTGCCATCACACATTTTCCAAACTACGTGGCACATGATTAGAAGCATTAATAAGCACAAATTAAAACACTGATAAATCCCCAAACTATTCACACTAATATGAGACCATCAACTATATAAACTGTATGTATTGCATTACATACATAAGCAAACTAATAGTCATCATGTGAGTCTTCGATGACATAAAGTGAAAATGTTTCTTTTTTTAAATAATTCTAACTGGAGTCAGATCTCACTTTGTGTGAGCTCAACAGAGTTGTCTCATTAGCACTGATGCTTCTGTGTTTGGGCTTACTGATTTAATTGTCACTGTCATTGTCCTGAGACACTGAAACATATTTAATTGTTTAAGCACAGTATCAGTCCATGTAAATAATTAACTATGTGGTAACTTTCTGGCCATATCACTCCTTAATTTGCCATTGTCCCGTCACCTGGTCAGTAGCAATCAGATGAGCGTGAGCCCTGCTGATGGACTGGTCATTGGTGAGAAGGATGTCGCAGTTCTTGCGCCCCACCACATACTCTCTACTGGCGAGGAGATAGTGGGTCTCACCTGTGAGGGACAGAGGGCAAATAATAAACCATTCAATGCAGAATCAAAAACAATAAGCTTACTTGAGGTGTTATGAAATGAACTAAATGACAATTAATCTGATAAAGTGATTTTTTTTTCTTTTAAGTGTGCAGAAGTTTATGCCTTCATAATTCTTGATGGGTTCATATTTAACCAAACGATGAGTGAGTGCGAGTGAGTTTTTTTTTTTAAATAATTTTTTGTTTGGTGCATTGTGGCTTTTCAGAACTGGAATGGGACAAAACAGTTAATCGTATCTGCATTTGATCTCTTGTGGAGGAGGAGCTGATGGTTTCAGATTTATCACACAAGATAAATTGAAAGTGAAAAGATTCTATACAGCACAGTGCAACTGTTTTAGTTAATGTAGATTTACATTTGTTTTAAGCCTGATTTTAAACAACAGTATGTTTAAACGACACCAAACTGCCCATGTAGCTTTGAAAAAAACAAACAAAAAACAAAACAAAACAAAAAAAACTTAGAGTAACCATATGACTGTTAGTGGCATCCTCTCCACCCAAAAGAGCCAATCTAACTACCTGATAACGGACATCTCAGTAACTGTTAACAAAAAACCTAAGGTATTTATATACAGCAAACAGTTTCTAAATTTAGTTGTTTTAACTACATCGACTTCCCTCAATAACACAACTGACTTCACCAAGAGTTAAAATTAGCCCTGTTTGCTAGCTGGTTAAAATGTCAGCCACGAAAGTCAAAGTTACCTCCAGACTGCGACGGTGTCAGTATCCACATTTTACCGCTGCCTGTCTCTCTTTCGCTAATTTAAACGAGTGCAATTCAGGAGGAAAACAGCATTTTACAACTACTAGTCCATTTACCACACGTACCAACAAGGTGGACACCTTAGCGCGCCACCAAATGACGTCCAAACTCTGCGACGCTGCTGCCTTTTCAAAATAAACCTCACATTCGTCTAATGAAGTAACACTAACCTACCTACTGTTTATATAATACTGAACATTTCAATAGAGGGAAACGAATAGCAAAGAGTTAACCAAAGTATGCCTTCAACCACTCAAGTGGTTGCCAGGTGAAAACCTCGAAATATAGGTAGATAAGATTATAGTGAAGGTGTGGAGTTAAATTATACTTTATATTTATATGAACTAAAAAAAAAAAAAAATTAATATCTAAAAACAATGGGTAATTTCATGTCAAGGGACCAATTTTAAAATTTGTCACCCGATGAAATTCTTACTTCAAGTTTTTCTGCTCTAAATTACAGTTAGAGAGTCTTTTATATCTTAATCTATGTAATTATTAATTTAAAAGGCCCATAGCCTTGGAAAATAGTTTTTTTTGTATGACATGACTGTCTAAACATCATACAGCAGACACGAAACTGGCACCATTAAGAATAATTATATTGATATTCATACAATGATAAGTAACATATGACAAAACCAGAAATTAGACATATAGTTTTTACTGAATCATAAACAATGAAACAGAAATAAACCAGCCATTCAGACAAGTTCATCAACAACAAACATCAACAACATAATTTAAAGGTATGAAATGATGAATACAAACAGAAGTAACAGATAATTCCTGTGGCAGTCTGGTCTAGTCTTTCACTAATTTCATATTAAAATAAAACTTGTTTCCTTATTGAATTAAAAAATAAAACTCACACAATGCTAAATAGCTTTTTAAAAACAACAACAAAAAAAAAACATTGAATGTGCAACTTAAAATATAGGATCATTGTCAGATTTCCATGGTTGGCTTGCAGCTGGTCTGAGACGACCTCGTCCCCAGAGACATGGTAGTTTATGATTGGCTCTCATCACTGCAACACTAGTGCAAGAGTCATCAGGTTTACGGATGATCTCACACCAGTCTGGATAGTCCACAGGTTTAGAGCCACTGTAGGAAGATTAAAGTTAGATAAGATCACATATGTTAAGTGCATTTTTGAGTGTATTCAGTTTATGAAAAAAAAAAAAAAACAACTCACTGATCACAGCATCCTACTCCAAAAGGCTCCATGCAGACACAATGGTAACAGTCACTCGTGATCCAGCTCTCTCCTATCCCGTACACCTGTCCCATGTGTTCACAGCTCCCTGATAAAAAAAATGGAAAACATCAGTTATCGTGACACACAATAAGTGCTGAGCTCCTTTACTTTTGTCGAAATGCAAATACTAAAATCTAAAATATAATACATTACAAATAAAAACACATTTCCATACACACACATGACACGTGCACAAACACATATTGTACCTTTGGTGTTGAAGAAGCACTCCCCACTGTTATACACAGAAAAACATGGCACACTGCCACTCAGGAACAAGAGTATAGCCAAAAGTACTCCTCCTGCTGTGTTTGCCATTTCTGAAATAAATTAATATAAATGCCAAGGTTAAAATAGGAAGCATTTTAACCAGATGATAAAAAAGCCAGGTTGTGTCTTACCTGCTGTGAAGTTTCCACTATGTTATATATAAATCCTCTGTTGGTGTATTCTCAGTTTAGCTCTCAGTTCTTCTCTTTCTGCGTCTCTTGTTTTCATTCACCCTCTTGTTTTTCTTCTCTTTTCCTTTTTGTCCCTCTCTGTCTGTGTCTCCTCTCCAGTGCCACTCCTGAACTGATGCACTTTCTCCCTGTGCTCTCAGATATTTATACTGTATCAGCACGTCTTTATTGCCACACTCATTTCTGCTTTCTTCGTTGCTATTTGTCCACCCCCCCATTAATTGCACACAAACAGACACACACACACACACACACACACACACACACACACACACACACACACTATAATTACAATGTTCGTCATGCCCCCTTGTACTGCTCCACAGATATTGCCCCTGAGTATACAGTGTGCACCCTTTCAGATAACATTTGTCTCAGAAGGTGCCATTTGACCCTATCACTAAATCCACTATCACCATTTACAGGACAACCAGCCAGAGGCCTATTCACGCACAGAAGCTGAATGTGTGTATACGAACATAAACACGAACCTTTGACCCCAGCTCAGCATCCAGATGCATGTAAATGTATTTTTTGAAGTATATTTGAAAAAGGGCATTTAAAAAAAATGATTGTTAAATTTGATGTTCATTCGACCATGTTCAAATAAAGATGCTGAGGATGTTTTTGATAAATGTATTTCTCTTGTAACTGACGGATTATCTAACTCACTGATGCACATCAGTTGCTTAATTCAATTTCATGTCATATTCCTAATAAATCATCATGTAAATTTAAATATGGCAAACCATGATTCAGTGAACTTCATTATTCCTATTAAAAGTCTCTTTGACATGGTTTGTTCCTTTGTGTCATGTGTGCTTGTTTTTTTTCTCATGCAGGGGAGGTGGCATGATATTTAAATGCCTCTTGGTTAAATTTGAGTTTCTCTTTTTTTGTGTTTGCTGGAGAATAGGTTTCCTTTCCTTTGCACTAGGATTTGTGTAAATAAACCCTGAGTCCTCAGATAACATGCATGTGCACTGATACAAAACACAGATTTGTAAAGATGAGATTTCACTGCCCAGAGGCTTTCTTAAAAATGAACCTATCCTCTGTGAACACACAAATCAAACAACTCACACTGAATGTATTTGCAATGACAACAAACTAAAGACACAGCTTTTGGTTGAAATTATGCAGCTATTCATGAACAACAGGTTTAAAGTCAGGCCTTAATCTGGTCCTCAGATGTGACTGATGCATACATCATACACGTTATCTGTTTTTGTCAGTGCTCCTGTCCAGTTGTATTAACATTTTTAAAAGAGTCCCAAAGATGACTGAAGTGAAAGTGAACGTCACTCTGTGATTCCCATTTAGTGACTGCATTTCCATAATGTGCACTCTCACACAGTTATGCATTTAATTACAAAGCACATTATTTCTCACATCAATGCCACTAATTTTCCAGCTCATGCTCCTGCAGGGACATTTTTATCTAGTGATTAGAATGAAACTTATTATGATTTGTTTGAAAATTGACTATTACATAATACAGTGTTCTGTAATACAATGTTCTTTAAAGAATACATCGACTTATGAGAGAGGAAGTTTCATTAGCCAAAAGTACAAAGGATCCCTTCATGTAAAACCAATAATATAAAACATAAAAATAGCAACTGAAGGTTTGTCTCATGCAAGAGTTATGAATCAGGAATGTGGACACAGCAATGAATCACCGCAGATATGAATATACCATCAGGCTTTATTTGTGGATTCAAAAAGTACATTCCAAAACAGGTTTGTCATGTATAACCGTAGAAGATAAATGGCAGAGTTGTGAAACATATTAGAGATAGTGATGACTAAAGTCTTCCTACCCTGGTAACCACATTATGATTCCTAATTACACAAAGCTGTACGGTGCCAGCAGCAATGTTTGCCCATGGAGCAGGATGTACTCGTACAATTAGACCCCGTTAAAAAAAGTCTTGTCATTAAAACTTTTGTCTCTGTGTGTGTATATGTGGTTTACTAGGAGAACTTTAACCATTCATACATTAACATTTTCCTTTTCTGAATGTCTAACCCACCACACAATTACTATATTTGCACTTTCTTATCAGAGATTATATATAATAACATAATAAGACCATTTGCTAAGCTCACTGTTAAAAATCATTTACCTGAACATCTGCTTATGCAGGTCTTTTTTTGCAGTGATGAAGCAAAAGGGTTAGAAGTCAATGCCAGACTCTGTAGGAATATGTCTGATATTTAGTTGACATCATAAAGCACAAGAACAACCGAATATCAAACATATCACACAGCCTCTAGCCAGTCAGAGCCTCAGCAGACTTCAAAAGCCTGTAGCAGAGAAGAGAAACAATAATAAAGAGTTGAATGACAAATGATAAATACTGGAAACATCTCATATACTGCATACAGAACATATCCATTGAGCATATGCATTATGTGAAAGACGCAATAATGAAGAAGGACCTGCACAACCTGTTCAACACAAGAGGGATACAAAAGAGGAAAGGCCTTGGGGGAAGGGAGTCACTAACACATGGAATCAGAGATCACGTTGTTGTCTGAGTTCACCTATCAATGATTTGTTTCAGGAAACATAGGGGTAATGGTAAAAAAGACAAGACCAAGAAGAGAAGAGGCATTATTCACATGATGAAACAGTTTGGTCTCCCAGCAACTCCAACATGACATGCAAACACAAATGCAAAGATACTTACCAATTATCTTCATCCATACATGGTTTCTCTGTGTCCTGACTGTACAAGAGCTGGTAAACAGGAGGTAAATTTAAAAAAAAAAGGAGTGTGTGCAGTGATTCACATCTAACTGTTAAATATATGTACAAGCTATGACCTGTGCACATGAGTGTGTGAGCAATTCCTCAGTGGGACAGCATTTATATAGGCAACCCTGAGAGTTTGAGGGGACCACTCGCACACACTTTTTTCAGAACACACACACACACACACACAGTGCACCATGTAATTAGAGGTATATTGATCAATTGCCATGGCCTGCGGCCTTTCCTCCCCACATTAGCCTGATCAATAGATGTGATGTTCATCCTGCTGTGAGCTCTCTCTCTCTCTCTCTCTCTCTCTCTCTCTCTCTCTCTCTCTCTCTCTCTC